>OY987249.1:20690860-21161110 GCA_963920765.1 Ulota crispa | reverse complement strand
CTAAACCCTAAACCCTAAACCCTAAACCCTAAACCCTAAACCCCTAAACCCTAAACCCTAAACCCTAAACCCTAAACCCTAAACCCTAAACCCTAAACCCTAAACCCTAAACCCTAGACCCTAAACCCTAAACCCTAAACCCCTAAACCCTAGACCCTAAACCCTAAACCCTAAGACCCTAAACCCTAAACCCTAAACCCTAAACCCTAAACCCTAAACCCTAAACCCTAAACCCTAAACCCTAAACCCTAAACCCTAAACCCTAAACCCTAAACCCTAAACCCTAAACCCTAAACCCTAAACCCTAAACCCTAAACCCTAAACCCTAAACCCTAAACCCTAAACCCTAAACCCTAAACCCTAAACCCTAAACCCTAAACCCTAAACCCTAAACCCTAAACCCTAAACCCTAAACCCTAAACCCTAAACCCTAAACCCTAAACCCTAAACCCTAAACCCTAAACCCTAAACCCTAAACCCTAAACCCTAAACCCTAAACCCTAAACCCTAAACCCTAAACCCTAAACCCTAAACCCTAAACCCTAAACCCTAAACCCTAAACCCTAAACCCTAAACCCTAAACCCTAAACCCTAAACCCTAAACCCTAAACCCTAAACCCTAAACCCTAAACCCTAAACCCTAAACCCTAAACCCTAAACCCTAAACCCTAAACCCTAAACCCTAAACCCTAAACCCTAAACCCTAAACCCTAAACCCTAAACCCTAAACCCTAAACCCTAAACCCTAAACCCTAAACCCTAAACCCTAAACCCTAAACCCTAAACCCTAAACCCTAAACCCTAAACCCTAAACCCTAAACCCTAAACCCTAAACCCTAAACCCTAAACCCTAAACCCTAAACCCTAAACCCTAAACCCTAAACCCTAAACCCTAAACCCTAAACCCTAAACCCTAAACCCTAAACCCTAAACCCTAAACCCTAAACCCTAAACCCTAAACCCTAAACCCTAAACCCTAAACCCTAAACCCTAAACCCTAAACCCTAAACCCTAAACCCTAAACCCTAAACCCTAAACCCTAAACCCTAAACCCTAAACCCTAAACCCTAAACCCTAAACCCTAAACCCTAAACCCTAAACCCTAAACCCTAAACCCTAAACCCTAAACCCTAAACCCTAAACCCTAAACCCTAAACCCTAAACCCTAGACCCTAAACCCTAAACCCTAAACCCTAAACCCTAAACCCTAAACCCTAAACCCTAAACCCTAAACCCTAAACCCTAAACCCTAAACCCTAAACCCTAAACCCTAAACCCTAAACCCTAAACCCTAAACCCTAAACCCTAAACCCTAAACCCTAAACCCTAAACCCTAAACCCTAAACCCTAAACCCTAAACCCTAAACCCTAAACCCTAAACCCTAAACCCTAAACCCTAAACCCTAAACCCTAAACCCTAAACCCTAAACCCTAAACCCTAAACCCTAAACCCTAAACCCTAAACCCTAAACCCTAAACCCTAAACCCTAAACCCTAAACCCTAAACCCTAAACCCTAAACCCTAAACCCTAAACCCTAAACCCTAAACCCTAAACCCTAAAACCCTAAACCCTAAACCCTAAACCCTAAACCCTAAACCCTAAACCCTAAACCCTAAACCCTAAACCCTAAACCCTAAACCCTAAGACCCTAAACCCTAAACCCTAAACCCTAAACCCTAAACCCTAAAACCCTAAACCCTAAACCCTAAACCCTAAACCCTAAACCCTAAACCCTAAACCCTAAACCCTAAACCCTAAACCCTAAACCCTAAACCCTAAACCCTAAACCCTAAACCCTAAACCCTAAACCCTAAACCCTAAACCCTAAACCCTAAACCCTAAACCCTAAACCCTAAACCCTAAACCCAAAAACCCTAAACCCTAAACCCTAAACCCTAAACCCTAAACCCTAAACCCTAAACCCTAAACCCTAAACCCTAAACCCTAAACCCTAAAACCCTAAACCCTAAACCCTAAACCCTAAACCCTAAACCTAAACCCTAAACCCTAAACCCTAAACCCTAAACCCTAAACCCTAAACCCTAAACCCTAAACCCTAAACCCTAAACCCTAAACCCTAAAAACCCTAAAAACCCTAAACCCTAAACCCTAAACCCTAAACCCTAAACCCTAAACCCCCCTAGACCTCAATTGTGATTGGGCTCCAATGTTTCTCCCTCCAAAGGATCTCCAATCACCAGCCTTCCTTAACTCTTGCATAAAGAACACCCTTGTCAATTTTTATTGAAAATTAACCACCCCTCCCACCGCTACTGCCGTGCACGGCTCTTCTCTTGCCACGCCCTTGACAACCCACCTCCTTGTCAATGACTTTGTCAATTTGTGCTTCAGACCATTCTAGGTGAACAATGTCTAAATCGTGGACATGCATAAGAAGGGTGCTTTCAAATCAACTAAAGAGATGCTAGCGTCAATTGAAAATGCAAATTATTGTTTTTGCTAAGGAAGGGAGGAAGTATTCTTTTTGGCTTCTTAGCCATAATGGACTTTCCACACTGCATCACATTGTCTGTTGCTTGAAAGTCATGGACATGACCCTTTGGAGCTCCTCCTTTGGGTGGGCAGACTGTGACTTTGTGGACGACATTTAGGAGTATGGTAGTTGGGTTTTGCGGTTCTTTTTCCTTGAACAGCCTGCATCAAAGCGGTGTTTGCAAGTTGGGCAAGAGGAGCGCTTCACAAGTGCAACCTTCCAGTTGAGCCTCCTCCCATAATCTCCGCATGGCAATTGGTTGCACAATCCAAGAAGAATGAGTTTTGCAACAAGGAACTGACCTCTGCGCTAAAGCCTCAAGGGTCACCTTTGTTGAAGCACTCACTCAACCTAAGAATGTATTGCACATGCCTTTGAAAGAGGAGTCAATGCTAGTGAGGGTTCAACACTCCAAAAGATCAAAAAGTGCGAGGAGGTAGTTGTCTCTCACGCATCCATGCGGTGTTGGTGAGGTGCAAAATGAAGCGTGCTTGAGCTTCAATTGTGCTGCAATTTGTCGCCCAAAGGTGCAAAACTTGCTGCCCAAACTTCCACGCTGGCAACGCCAACTCCGCATTAGACGCTAGTAACGTTGACGTTGTTGAATCCTTGCATGCACGGAATTGTAAACATTAACCACTCTCTTTCAACGTAGGCCACTTCTTTTGGAAATGATTACAGCGCCTCTCTCTAAAAGCACAAAAAAACCCTAAATTATACTCCCGCATTATTGCCAAATTTGCTCTACCGCAACCTACCCACTACTATCAATAAGCCTTGGGGCCGCGCCACTCTCTTGCATTGAACCGCGCCACTCTCTCAAATTGAATTGCGTCCAATCAATAGTGTGACGCGTCTCCCGCCATTTCATCAAATAGGTGATGTTAGCATGGAGTGGAATCACATGTTGACCATTGATTACACCCATTCCTCCTCTGGGTTCCCTACTTGACGCAAAAGTACGTACATCTTATACTTGCCCATGTATAAACAAAGTTGGAAGGATAAAAAACGATCTGCAAACCTTAGCAATTGTTGCATATGGTCAAGGGAAACATTGGTACAAAGTCCTCCAAAGCCAAGGCAAAGCACCACATGGGAAGGCCTTCAAATACAAGCAAAACACCTTGTATTGGTCACAGCAACACGCTATGTCTTTTAGAGGTTAATACACATGGATCAATAGTGTAGGTAATTTCTAAAAACTCTTCAAGGATTGATACTTGGTAAGAAGGCATTTCAATATACAATATTTTTCATTGATTCGATCATGTGATATTTGGAGGGACATATGCATATCATATGCTTATCAAGAAATAATCTTAATGACAAAGCAAGTGTGACAAACAAACTATCCAAAGTCTTTATATGATTATCTAAAATAGGCATGATTGCTTTGGCTTACAAAAAGGTTTAAAATCATACAAAACATGGAGAGATCTTCAAATTTTTAAGGACATAATAATACATAATGATATGAATAGTTCATTAATAGTTAAGTATGACTTTGTGAGTTAGATTGAGCATCCTTTTGTAATTTCACATAAAGCATTTATGACTCATAAAAATTCCAACTGCAAAATCAATATCATACCAAGTTTATTAAACTACCAATCACTTTCATTCCAAGAATACAAATGTTTGAAAGCTTGAGTTTAATTTTGTATAATTACTAATTATCAGAAATCACAATTATCTGGTTGCCATCGAAATCTGTAATTATCTGGATCAAATTCAATGAGATAATCTCTCATTTGAGCACCTGAAAATCCAACTCACGAAACAAATTGGTTATTTGTAACCATAGATCTGAGAAAATCATGTACTTTTTTAAATGTATTCTCTTAAAAGAAGTTATAATAAAACTCACACACATTTAGAACAAATTTTAAACAATTTGAGTATAATTTTATCCTTTTGCACAAAATTAGAGGGTTTTCTAAACATATAATACTAGACATTTTTATTTACTAACAAATAACTAAAAATTGATAAAATTAAAACTTGGTAACTTCTAGCCAAACATTGATAAAGTTTAGAATTGAATCATTGACTTTGTGGTTCAAAGATTCACTTGTTATTTTCACTACGTTACTTATTTTAACAATGTAAAGTTATTCTTGAACAACAAAGAGATTTTAAAATAATATGCACTAATATCATAGTATGCTAAAGTTAGAGTAAAATTAATTAGGATTTACTACTTTTTGATTCCAAGAATAACCCTAAAAAGAGAAGAACAATGGTACTTGTTAAAAGTACTTGATTTAGAAGATACATTAGATATTTGGAATACCAATTTAAGAGTTACTCTAAATTTTTTAAATTAAGACTTTCTAGTTTCAAGAAAATTACTCATATTCAAATAAATTTAGATTTCTGGTTTGAAGTTACATAACAGCATATTTGGGTATAAAGATTGACCAAGACTTCAAAGTTTGATTTTTTGGAATCTAACATTAGTACCAAGCTTTTCTATAAATCTCTTAGTTTCTCTTAAAGAAATGTCACTAGAATGTAAAAGTCATTTTTTGATTTAATGTGTTATGGATTGAACCTGCAATATGTGATATCAAAGTGCATAATGAATTCACTAATTAATTAGATACTCACTTCCAAGAGTAGAGACTTCTTCAATTCTTTCATATTTTATATCTTCTTCTAAACTATTATATCCTTTATGGCGTGCATTTAAAATGTTTGAGCACAACAATAGTTCATCTTCCTGTTAATAAAGTAAACATGCTAAAATGTTAGGAATCTTGAAATCCTTCTCTTTTATAGTGTATCAATCAAAGTGAATATTTTTTGTTATGCATTGTTCTAAAAACAAACAATAATAAACCACTGAGCCAAATAATGATAGATATTTGTATATGTACAAGTTGACTAACAAACTCTATTTATTCCAATTATTTCTTTGAGTTTTTCACTTTCATAAAAGTAATTTATTCCAAATTATCTAAAATTTTGTCAATAAGAAAAAAAGAAATAAAAAAATCATATTAGTGTAAAGATACAAGTGCCATATAGCACAATTATTAGAATGTAAAAGTAATTCTCTATATTATTCATCATTAAGTACTAAGACTTGAATACCTTACACTTGATTATTGCTTTAGGATTCTCTATTAAGACTATATTTCAAGTGTTATTTTTAGTACTATACACTTAAGTTGTGGATTCAAAAATACTTTGATGGATATTTATTTATCACTTCATAAAGTATGAGCCCTTACTTTCCATTCTAGATAATTTCTAGGTTGAACCACTAGACATTGAATTGAGTTATGATTTATCAAATCAGATGTTCCTTTGAAGCAAAACGTGATACTCGGAAAATTGTCAATTGGTGATGTTGTTGTGCCCTGTAATAATAATCACATTCAATTGTAAGTTAATTCTTTTTATCAATACATGACTTGTTCAAACAAGACTATCAAAGTAATGATAAGCAAGTCACTACATCTTAAACATATGTTTCATAATCATGTTACATAAGTTTATACTAGTTGTTCATAGAAATTTCAACCCAAAAATATCAACTCTATACAATATATAAATCTCAACTAGTTCATGTGTTTCAAATGATTTCAAAATGCACATTGGATAATTATTTGCACACCTAGCTTTAGCAAAAAAAAAACATACTTCACAAGGCATTATCAATCCGCCACTTCATTTTTCGTAAAGCAGTAACAATAGAAAAAAATAGTAGAGCAAAAAAACAAAAATTTTAGAAAATAAAACCTTATAATTATTAAGGAATATGTGGAGTTGTATCTCTTAAATAACATGCGTTACTTCTATAAAGTTGAGCCCAAAATGAGCTCAAAAAAAGATAAAATATGTATGAATCTACTACCCACCACTACCGCTTATTGAGACCTCCATTTTATATTGAGACTAATACAAAATCTTTTATATAATTATCCAAATTAGCACTTTGAATTATGTTTTAGGGCTACCTCATGCAACTTTCCGTTAAGGCAATTTTCATTTTATGATGGTCCTTTGTTTTACATGGCATTTATATATAGTTCATACTTTCTAATAACCCCTAAATGCCCAAGGCACCAAATTTTGGTGTCCAATTTTGTTTAAGAAACTTTGAAACTATGTGCAAGGCATAGATTTGAATATTTTCTATTTTTTTTATTGGAGAAGTTATGGGCTGAAGGTAGCTTTAGCTCCCAATTTTTTTCTAGTGGAAGCAAAATTGCAAGTATACCTTTTGTGTCATGAATAGTGTCATAGAGCCTATGACAAGTTGCCACATTGAAAAAACAGGCATCAAGTTGAGAAAAAAGTGAAGATTTCCCATGAGAACTCCCTTGGGCAATAAGGGCCCTTTTCTTGAAATTTTGTCATTTAACAAAATCTAAAAGAACCTTTGGACTAATTTCACTTGGAATGTCTTTGTTATAAAAATCAAAATTCATCCACCCCAAATTTTTTTTTTTTGACTAATGATTAGTAATTAAAGCTAAAAGGTTCATTTGCATTAAGAAAATGCGCTTTGATAGTTGCATTGCAAGCTCATTTGTGAAACTATGGTCATGGAATTGGAAGGACGGCCATTAGTTTTGAAGTAACAACTGTAAACACTAATGCATCCTAAGTGGTTGTTTCCCAATTCTATATCCAAAAGTTACTAATTGCGTTAGATGTTTTGGATAGCTTCCAAAAAAGAAAAAAATTCCATGCTCATCCACATTCAGTCACGGATATCTTAAAATCCGCATGGCCATTTTGGATTTTTTTGGTAGCGCCATCTAGAAGCCTTAAAGTTGAAGATATTATAGTGACCATTTTAATTTGATGTGTAATAATGATCTTGCAAGGACAATTCAGAAACTCCAAAACTGCCTTCCACAAACAAAAACAACAAATTTGAGCATTTAGAGGTTAAATTTGAATTTTGATGAATCAGTGACAATGGATAGTTGAGAAACTTTCTACATTTATTGAATTCTTTGATTATTCTTTTAGTGATATCAACACATATTTATTAGAATTAGATAGATACTCTTTGGCTCATTTTATATGCTCCAATGGCTAGAACAATGTAAAATTTGCCTCTTTTTATTTCCAATTAAACTTCAAAGGAAACTTTGTAAAAAGATTGTATAGGTAGTATGGATATTGTATTCACAATGAGTATGTAATAACTTTAAAACCATACACCATCTAGATGAAAAATCTTTCTATTGACTTTAGGATGTTCACCAATAAAAATCTACGCGTTTACAACTTATTCATATGGCTTACATATCAAACCCATAAAAGCACAGGCGGACGATAAATCATATGTTAGCTTTGAAAAAATATTTTGTAGAAAAGAAAAAACCCAATTTTTATCTGATTTTTTTCAGATGTGATCATAAATACATGGTCCATCATGGAAGGCAAAATTAATCTCATCAAATACATTCATATTTGTAAAATTGTGACAAAGTGTTTATTTTCATACTGCCTTTTTTGCAATTTTTATGAGGTCAACATGTATTGTTGACTTTTGTAGCTTTTAGAAACAATAGTACAAGCTAGGCACCTGCCAAAGCATTATAGCTCTATAGGGCAGGGTAGGGCACAGTTGTAAGCCCAACAATTAAGGTTTAAACATGCTTAGATGTGTTTGGTTTTTACTTGTTTACCATTATTTATTTCTAGTTTACATAACAATGAAAACCAGTAAATGTATAACAACAAGAAATCTTTTAGAAAACATCCAATGGAATATGATTTTGAAGGCATCTAATAGAGCTTTTTGCAAGTTTGTGGTTTTCTAAACTTTAACAATTGCATAAATGGTACCTATGATACAATAACTAGCATCAAGAAAGTAGACCATATTATTTTTACAATTGTTAGGTCTTATTTATCAAAATCTAAAAAGTTGCCCAAAAACAATAGATAGGACAAATTATAGTCTTAGCAAATAAAAAATGTTTGACAATCTCAAAAGTTAAGAAATCATTCCCACAATTTTGCAATGAAAGATACCTCACTATTGGAAGGCTCTCTTTGCCACTTATTACCATTTTAGAAGTTTAAGAAATAGTTTGAGTTCTCTAAAAAAAAAAACTCTTATATATATAGAACAAACACAATTTGTGTGTATGTATGTACCTTGGGGGCAGTCCAACATTGTCTACTATCTGTATATTGGAAGTCGAAGTCACTTTCGGTATCAAAATATCCTTTCCCATATACATGGGAATCAAGCTGCTTCCAAATGTTTGACTTACATGTCAATTTGGAATATATCACAAGACAAAGTGCAACAAGTAACATAAATGCACTTGTAATTTTTGGGTTTAGGATTTAGGGTTTAGAAAATTTTATTCTTTTTATATTGAATTCATAATAAATAAAGGGAATTGATAAGGGCACACTCAGGGTTTGATATATGGACACCCCTCACGGGGTAAATATTTGATTTTTACCATCAAAATACTGCATCTAAAAATCTTGAATTTAGATTTGGACTTAGAGACCTTGATTTTTAGTCCAAAATCATATGTGAGGTTGAAAATTGAACAACACCCAATGAAAATGTTTGGCTTTTTTTACAAACAAAATTTAAAAGTAATATTTTCACCTTTGGCAAAGCTTATTCATTGAATGATGTTCAATTGTAACCTCTAGTATGGCTTTAGACTAAATCAAGGTCTCTAAGTCCAAACTTGAATTCAAAATTATCATATTCATTTTTTTGATGGTGATAATCCAAAATATACCTCCAAGGATGTGCATATATCAAACCCAAGGTTTGACCTTATCAATTCCCTAAATAAATAAAATTTATTATCATTTCAATAGACTTTGAATCTCAACATGTAAAAGATAAAGACAATGAGAGAATGTACCTCATCTGCAAATTTGTCATAGAACCAAAAACCCAAACGTGTTAGTTCAGCTCCGGTATCAAGGAGAAGAGGCACACCACTTGTAGGAGGATAGCGAATTTTGCCTTCAAATATAATATAGCTTAGCGTGGCAAAAATTGCACAATCAGACCTGCACTTTGCAAAAAAAGTAGCATTACTTAGTGATGCTTGGACAAGGTCAATGCTCTAAGTGAAGGAAAAAAAGTTGACCATATTCAAGTATTGACGATAGAAAGATATTTCATTTAACTAGACCTGAACACAAAAATAGAAAGGAGATCTTGACATTATCCAAACTTTTCTCTTACAAAGGTGACTTTATCCAAGCATCATTATAATTTGGGTGAAACATAAACTAACAAGAGTTACTCAAGGAATTATACTTACTTTTTTGTTTGACAAGTTTTCACAAAATCTATATCAAAACAATTACTCTTTTTTGAAATCATGAAAACGAATTATTATATATTGTTTTTCTACTTTAAAAATGATTTGTAACAACATATGAATGAATTCTCGCTTCAAAGTTCAATACCAAATGGACTAATATACAACTTCTAATAAGTCCTTCATATTTTTTTTTATTAGGATGCTCAAATTATTGAGTTAGATACCCTTTGATGAAATTGATCAAGTTTTGAACTAAACATATTGTAATTGATAACATTGAGTAAATTTAAGATTGATACACATGAAATTGATGTTGTCACTGAACAAAACATTATACCAAAATATCTACAAATGACTCAATTAAAGACCTCAAAATATTGCCAATAGCTCCTAAATTTTTTGTGATATGTTGTAAACCATTTGTAATAAAATATGTTTTCATGATCATGAGAATTATATAGTTTTTCAAACAAAAAGAAACCAAAATCAATGGACCAAGTGATAGATCATTCCAAAATATTGTTTCAAAATAACTCACCCTTCAGTGTTTGCTAGCTCAGCCCAACCAAAATGGTTTACACCAAACTTCTCTTGTAAATTAGCACCAATTGTAACATAACCAACATCAATCCTTGACAATAATGGTTGTCTTGACTTTGGTTGCCCTATACAAATTCCAATTCTTTTGTTGGTTATAAGCTTTGATTTCATCCAATCACTTATGATTGTACTCTTACAACCACCCAAACCAATGACTCCATCATAAGCAAATGCTGTTATTTCCTTATCATATGTATCATGAGTTATACACCTAAAAATCCAACAAACATAAAAGAAGTTAATGAATTAATTCAAACCATAGCATTGGTTATAAAGCTCAATTGTGAATCATATAACAAGTATCATTGTTTTGAAATCGTTTTTTTATAAAAGCAACTATTAGATTATTTGCATATTTCCTAAAATTCAAGGTCCATCTTTATAATTGATTCCATTGAGGGAATTTTCCATACATGCCATTCATCTTGGATGTTAAACAATCCATTTTCAATACGCTAGGAACCCATATTCTTTGAAACAAATTACAAAAGGTTAACATTGCATATGTAGACAATGGTTTATTGTTATATAGAAGGTTTGGGGTCAACCTCTAAGCGTCACAATAGAGGTTTTTTAGATCCGGATTCCGAATACACCTTAATCATCAAACCTTATGGTCTTCATATCTGTACGGTGGATTTCTACACAAACTATAGATTTGCATTTGTCAAGAAATTGTCCACAAATTTCTACGATGGATTTTTTAGTTGTTGGTTACACTCCAAGTTATTCCATTTTGTTTAGGATGCTCTTCCAAGCATGATATTTGGTTTGTGATGCTCAGGGATTGAATACTAAATTTGGTGCTTTTGGAATTTGGGCTTATGACCATATATTTGGACCTTGTACTATTGTAAAGACCAAAAAAATTGACAAGCCTAAATAATTTGTATGAAATCTATGGTCCACAAGTACACAAAATTGCAAATACAACAAAATAGTCAAGCTTTCTAAACATTTTCAAAAAAATAGCATATGTTTGTGCATAAAATACCAGTGCAAAAATATATTTGGCATGCTGCAAAATCTCAAAATTGAATGATTTTATTTCAAGCACTGCAAAATTGAATAGTGAAATTCCGTGTATATTAATATCATTTTGGAAAATCTAATTTTAGTACAACACATTGATTCAATTAATAGTTAGTTAATAATTTGAATTGAGAACTTCATAAACATGATGAATAAAAACTCCATAATCATGTCGTTCATATTTGTTATATAATTCTCATTAATTTAGAGAAAAAATGATATTTTCTTTGGTCTTATTTACTTTGAATACTGCAAATTTTTATATTTGTATGTGTCAAAATTGTTTAATTATAAAATTAACTTGCGAGCCTTGAGAGGCATAAATTGAGCTCTTAATATTTTTTGAGCAAGTTCTAGTACCCAAATATTGCTTTGAATACATTTGAGGAAATTTGAGGAAATTTGATGATTATAGAGCTCTACAAGTTAAAGTTTATTTTACTGCAATTTTGATAAATACTGCAAGATTGATGATTACTATTATGCATTTTATAATTTCAAATCTCATAGTTGACACCTAAAATTGTCACTTTATCAAAAAATTCAAACCAAGTTTGGTTAGATACACATATATTTTATTTATGATTTTTTAATTGTTCTATTTCTTCTACTAAATTATCAATCCGCAAGAATTATTTTTTGCATCAACAAATTGTGTTAGCAAGTAATAACCAAATATATTGTTGTCTTTTGGTACTTGGTATGCACATATTTCCAATTAAAAAACCAGAAAATTTACAAATGTTACCTAATATAATGTGGTGGGGATTGACAATACATAACCCTTTACAAACCACCAAACCATATTTTGGTTTGGGAGAGTGGTTTTTGGCCTATAAAGCAAATCGCTCAACAATTTGGAAATTGGTCGTGAAGAGCTCATGTGTGCACAAGAATCTTGCATCCAACTAAAAAATAACAATGGAATTGGGTAGTGAGCTGACAAATCATGATGTCTATACAACACAGCCTCAAAACACATATCCATTTTTGGTCAAAAATGAATCAAAGCAACAATGCAATACCTCATATATCCAAAAAGGATTTTGCATCTCAGTTGCAAAATCCCAAAATAATTCAAATTCCCTAAGAAATACGCTCATGTAGTTTCTCTCTATGGTACTAGATTGTAGTATTTGAAAATCTATTCAAATGGTGTTGTCATTTCATCTCTTAAATTTTCACTTTACATGTAAGGCCAATTCTTCATTGATTTCACCAATCATATTCTTCATGGCATTTATGATATTTTCTATAGAATTAATTTTAGATGGTAGCTAAAGTTGGATAATTGACCATTTTCGTCCACTTAGCTACACCTTGTGATTGCTATTTTTATCCATTTTGTGTGAAACTAGTCTCATTGGAAAGGTGTGGAAGCCTGCTTTCTAAAAATGTAAGGCTCTTCTCAAGCAAAGCTCACATGAAGCAATAACATCCAAAACTACACAAGCATGAAAACTATAGATTTTTCACTTATGACTTACTTAATCGTTATAATGTATCATCTCAAAAGGTAGATCTAGTTGAATTCTACCTACTTCACAATATGCAAGGCATTCTTTCCATATGTACAGTTGGATTATTCAAATTGGGTCCAAATTTGATTGAATTGCACACCTAAATTCACCATTGTTGTTGCTAGTGGATTTTGAGAAAATGTGTGTGGTCTTTGGTTAACTTTAGGTCAAAGTTACATACAAATTACAGGTCCTTCTTATTTTATATCTCCTTATGCGTCATTTCATTTTGAGACAAACAAAAATTTCATTTGTCTAACTCTTTTGTATGTTTTTTAACCCTTTTTCTTTTGTTTTTCAAAGGGCACAAAGTTGTCAGAGACATAAATTTATATACAAAAAAATTTATAAGACAAAATTCACCTTTGGAAGTGGCGGCAAACAAACTTGTTTTCAAACTTCAAGCATTATGGTCTTGCAACCACACAAGTTGTTTCAATTTTTCATTTATTGCGTCCCGCATTAATAGTGCTAATTTGCACTAATCCAAATAGTATATGAAGAATTTGGAAGGCACCTTGCTGAAGTAGTTTGTAGTAATTTAGATTAACTCAATATACTATGGATTACAAAATTTGATTACTACCTCAAAATGCGTGAGTCAAGTGGCCAAACTTTTGAGAAGATTTACAAGCATGTATCTCAACTAAATAGAGAGTGTGGAAAATGTTCCATTATAGGAAGGGTGCCACCATGTTACTTGACAAACAACAAAAAATTGTGCTCAAAACTTTGCTTAGAGAACAAGGGTAAGCAACACGTCACACCTTCACACTAACTAGACAAAATTCACCAAAACTAAAGTGAAGGGGTCTCTCATTTTTTAAAGTCTCACACTAAGAAAAATAACTTGTGCAATACCAATTTGTTCTAAAAATGAGGGGTATGCTTGAACAAACTCACAAAAATATCCGATCCTCTAATTAGACCCATCAATAACGTATTTAGAAAAAGTTGGAGGTTTTAACCTTGCTTTTGGGCAGAAAAGAGTTTTTCATAAATAGGTTTGGGACTCAAATTACTTAATCCTTAAACAACCAAACAACCATAGGGGATAGTATATATGGTGCTATATGACTCATTTGCTACCTACAAATAGTTTTAATTTGGGATCTTGACTAGCTCACTAGAACCGCATTGATCTATATTCTAACTTCTTTGTTGATCTTAAATGTAGTAATGCTATGGGCGCATTCCAAACACAAGAAAAATACATTGTATTGTATTGCTTGCTCTAACGCGCTCAGACATTTAAGGGCTAATTTTGAATTGTTGTTAGTAGTGTAGAAATTGAAATACATACATAGTTTGTATGTGTGGCAATTACCCAAGTACTCCTTGCCCCTTCACTTCCATTTTATCTGAGGTTGGCAATGTGAAGCTCTCCCAATAATAAGTACCCTTGTATTTTGATCCGTCTACATAATCAATCCATGCTAAGCATTCAAAGTTGTGATGAGCATTACATGGTATTCCCGGTCCATCATATTGTTGATACACTTGGCATAATGTTTCGTCTATTCCATTACACTTTATTGGTTCCATGTTCCTTGGCTTAAAATATCCATGAGGTCCCTGCATCATCATAATTAACATCATTTCCATTGATCCCAAAAGGCCCAAGTTCTTTTTTCTGTAAGAGACATTAAAATTGCCACTTTTAGGGGAATGGGTAGAAAGGAAGGAGAAAAGTTTTTTTTGAACTTTAACCATAGGATTTTGCCCTATATTACAAGAGGTATTTGTGGGAAAAAAATTAGCTCACTTTAGATGGATAAGAGTGAGATATTGACACCTCAAGTGAAGAAAAATAAATGCTTTTCCTTCTTGCCCAAAACTTTCAGAAGCCTTTGACCACTCTTATAGCAAAAGAAGTGCTTTGCACAAAGTTGAGACTTGATTACTCAAGGTAAAATGACCTCAATTGAATTGGAGGTGTATAACATACTTCAAAAAACCTTTGAATGCCAGAAGGTTGTAAATTTTGCAAATACATGAAGCAAAATTGGAGGAATTATGCAAATTTCAATAATTTGAATTACATGGATCCAAACAATGAAAACCAAGGTATCCTAACCAACTACAACTTGGAAAAAAATTAAGAACAAACACACAAACTGTAATAAAATGTAGAGTACCAAATTTTCCAAGAGGCAAAAGGAATGGAGGTAGGGAGTCTCCCTAGAAGAGCACCTTCCACTCCATACCCCTTTGCCCAAGTGTCCACACCTTGTGCCCATGGATAGGAGCTAACCCTCTTTGGAGTCAAAACTCACCTACAAAAGAGAAGTCTTGCCCAAACTGCCCCTTCTCCCCTAGTTTTGATAAATTCTTGTATAACTTCTTTGTTAAATGTTGGAATGAGAAAAAAATTAGATGGCCACAAAGGCATTTGAATTCCCATTTAGTTTGATGAAAGTTTCTAAAAATCACACAAACTAGTTTAGCTGTAGGAACATGCCCAAAATCCCACTTGGCCCTCAAGGGGCCACTTGGGCTTATAGGTTAACTTGTGAACGCCCAACTAGTCACAATGTTTGCTCCTCTATAGTGCTCTACAATGACATGGCAAGTGCCCACCCATTATAAAACTTGTAATAGTCAACATGGCATGATGGTCTCATGAAGATTGCAAGAAAGGCACCATGAGACCTAACATATTGTCTTTGAATTTTCTCACAATTTGGGTTATCCAAAACACTACAAGGAAACTATGGTCTTTTTGATAAAAAAATGTAACTTAATCTACAGCAACTATAGATTATGTCACATTTTTTTGTAAGAAAGACCGTGGTTTCCCGTAGTGAAATCATGAATACATTTGGTAAGGTTGTTTTTTGCCTTCCATGATGAACCATGTGTTTATGATCTCTTCCAGAAAAAATCATATGAAAAATGGCCTTTTCTTGTATTGCAGATTTTTTTTGTCATGCACGAGATGAAACATATCCCCTCAGCATGTAAGGATCAAAAGTGCACATGATGTTCACAAAGCACTTTCAATATTTCAATAAAAGTGTACACAATGCTTTTAAAATATTGCCATCCTTGCAAAAGCAAAGCTAGAATTGCAATAGTTGCTAACACATTCACAAATCTTTTTTACTTTACATATAAACATATAGTGAGAAAAAAAAGAAATCATAATCTACAAGCACAAGAGTAGAACTAAAAATTAAAAACCTTTGCTTTTAGAACTAGAATCTAGTATTGTTATAAATGCTAAAAAACATTAACTGTTTATAATATTTGCACTAGATCTTTGAAGCCTTGCAAAGAGTTGTTTATGACCTCCATCAAATGCTTTAAAAGGTTTGTATTTTATTTGTTTGCTCTTTGCACAAGTATTGTAAATTCTCGTACTAAATAGAAAGTATTGCTATATTGCCACTCTAGTCAGATGTTTTTGCTAGTATCACCACATGTCCACCACTCTCTTCACCATTTTTTGCTCAATGTTCTTTCCTCATTAAGTTTGACACTACTAATATGTCTCAATTATGACAAGATAGAAAGGTTTGACAATAAGTTGCAAGCATGGTCATACAAAGGTGAAGAAGACAAATACACCATAAACCCTCAAAGTAGCATTTTCTAGTTGAACACTCTCTTGCTTTGTTCTTTTTACTTTGATACAATGTCACAAGATGAGAATGTGCATTGTCGTGGGTTGGCAACACTACAAGATAGCCTATACATAGTGAGATGTCCAAATTGACTAAATTATCCAAATTTACAAAAATTTGACAAAAACATGTCTAAATTGATAGAAAAGTGTCCAAATCAAGGTGACCTAATTGATAGAGAATGTTTTGACACTGCTCTCTTATAGTGCAAGTTGTGGTGATAATAGCAAAACATTTGGATGACATGTGATGTCACTAACAAAAAGAATGTTAATTGAGATATCAATAGCAAAAATTGTGCCCACAATAGCAATACCTACATACAAGCTATAATTTCAATATAGGTGAGTATTGTAATAGTTGCTAGTGATATAAGAGAGAAACAAACCAAATTCTTAATATTTGATTTATGGCTAGGACGTTTGCAGTTCACCCATGTGGTATCACTCCCAGTGTCAATAATAAAATTAAACAATTTTGCTTGGATCCCCAATTTCATCTCAATGTAAAACCTTTCCCTGAGATGCATTTCACAAAGGAGCACAAGATGTCAAAATTTAATGTAAGTTACCACTTGCACAATATTTCATTTTAGCAAACTTGACCTTTCTAGATAAAAGAGTCAAACTAGCAATTTGAATAAATAGGGTGAAATATTGAATTTTTAGTAAGGTGATGCTCTCACCAAGGTCGGCAAATTGTGCACAAAGGTATTTGTTCAAATTTTAGAGTCAATTCACATTACAAGAAAAGGTCATCAAAACTTATTACTCTTTAAAAACACACATGCCCTCAAACATCATCTCAAGCATTTTCTATAATAAACGTACAATTAAAATATATTTTTCTTTTTTTACATGCAAAGGTCTTGAGATTATAACTAGAAGATTTTATGTTTCATAAAAGAGGTGTAATGGAGAAAGAAACCAGCCAAATTAGTTGAGATTTCAACTACCTCTGAAAGGGCCAATTAGTTTTTTTAATACCAAATTTTTTTGTATTAAATCAACTTTCTTTTCACAAACTTTGACTACAACCACAAGCAACATATGTGCCTTCCATTCCTTGGTTGACCAAATTTTGGAATTGTGATTTTGTCAACTCTTATTTTTTTGAGCATTAGATATAATTTTCAAAACTTTGACCATTATTCTTACACACAATCGCCTTAGAGTTGATTTTAGAAAATTAACCAACAAATGGCAATGATTTCAATTGTTTTGAGCTCCAATACTATTTTCAGCTCTTAATCTAGAGCAAGCAATAGTTGCCTTGCATAAGTGATGCTACTTAATGAAAAAGCATATTTCACATTAAAAGCTTCAAAATCTATATCACTTAATGACTCAACTTTTTATTTTTTAGTTCCAATTGCATACAATGACTTACATTCTAACTTCATTTCTCTCGCTTTAGTTTGTAAAAAAGTTTCAATGAAGTAAGATTTACCTACTACTGACTCAAACTAAATGTCAACCCTCTACTTTTGAATGAAAACTTGAACCACGAAATATCCAAATTGATGAATAGTACATAGGTGACAATTTTGTGGAGCTAGTGACCATTTCAACAAATGAATACACATTTTTGATACTATGGAAATAGGCGGCTTTGCAATGAAACAAGTTGTAATAAAATTCCTTTCAATTTACCCTTTTTTTTAACAATAACATTTTGATGTCATGAAAATATTTTCTCAAAATGCATGAAATGAATTTTGGATTCATCCAAGTTTCATTTATAGTATCCCTCAACACTCAAATTCCAAATTTCACTATTGATTCATTACACCTTCAAATTTTTTACAATCACTTGCATTTTTCCTCATGAACATATGCCAATGTGCAAAAGTTGTCATTGTTTCTCTTGCATGTTAGAGGGCACCATAAACATACTTAGTGGTACTTTCAACATCATTCAAAATAGGCTTGAGCAACGTCTTAGGAGGTTTTGAGTTTCTTCGAAAAAGTCATACAATTTTCATTTATGACCAATTATATCCATTCATGCTTAAAATAGTGCATGTATTAGGTATATGCTCAAATTGCAACCTCTCTCCAAAAGCGTCCCTATAATTAGCTAAATAATGGATATGAAGTGGTCTTTTAATGAACCTATGTTATCCATTGAATGAATAAAAGAAAAAATGTACTTTATTGCAGAAGCCAATCATATTTGGTTTTACCTCATCTCATTACAAGTTGCAAGTAAACAATTTTTAAGAGACCTACAAGTCACAAATAGGTGCCTACTACAAATCTATTGAAAATTCATCAGTGACAATAATACTTCAAAAAATATGAAAAAAATTGTATTACATTTGACATCTTTTTTTTTAAGGTCTAAAATTAGACAAAAAATCTTCTTGTCTTGATAATCCCATGAAAAGGTAAAGTAGGCCTTATAGTGTTGTTTTTTTAATAAATTAGTTTACTGTACAATATCCAAAAGAAAGTCTACATACTCCCCTTTTAACGCATTCAAAGAAGTTTGCTTCATACAAAATATAATTGGCATTTTATCCTCAGATCTTTTGTGTGTGATCCTTGTGCAATCATGATCAAGCATACTAAATTTTAGTCACTTAATACCAAAATCCTATTGTTGGCAACTTGTTTTGTGTTAAAATCATAGTTTAACAAGAAAGTTGATTAAAAACATTGGCAATGAATTTTTGAGATTTGACTGCATGGATATGTTGGAGACATCCATATGCACATCTTTATTTCAAGCAAAGTTTTCTAAAAAAATTTCTAAAAGTAACTTCATGTTAGGGCAATTATGACCAAATTTTGTAAAATACATATTTCTTCATGAAAATTAGTTTTTGGCAAAAGACTCATACCTTGTAATTAAAGTTTGTACCTTTACACATGATGGTATGCTTATTTTGCCAAAACACTAATTTCATGAAGAAGTATATATTTTACTAAATTTGGTTATGATCACTCTAACAATAAATTCTTTTTAGAGTTCTTTTCGAATTGGTTTGGAAATGTTTGCTTGGAAGAAAGATATGCATATGGATGTCTCCAGCATATCTAGGCAGTCAAATCTCAAAAATTCATTGCCAATGTTTTTTAATCAACTTTCTTGTAAAATCATGATTTTGACACAAAATAATTTACCAAAAATAGGAAAATAGTTTTTAGTATCTTGAGTTTGGTATGCTTGATCAAGATTGCATGAGGATCACATACAAAAAATTTGAGGATAAAATGTCAATTATGTTTTGTATTAAGCAAACTTCTTTGAATGCCTTAAAAGAGGAGTATGTAGACTTTCTTTAGGGTACTGATTATAATTAAACATTTCCCAAAAGTTTAATCCAATTTTTATTAGATGACTAATATTTCAACCAATTTTTTTGACATTTCATTTGCTTGACTTTCTAAAGTTTTTTGGATCTCCCTATTCACCGGGTTGGACAATTTCCAAAGTTTTTAGAGTTACCCAAGCACATAATAGTAAAAGTGGGTTAAGCTAGAGCCAGATAATGCTATTTTGTGAGTGTAAAATAGTACACCCATGAGCAGTGAGCCAAGATTTGTGTGCAAGAACCAATTCTGATTTTGAAATCAATGGAAGAGATTTAAAAATAGCAACTTTTTTAAGAGATGAACATTTATAATGAACAATTATATAGCCCTAAATACACTTTTATAGGTGATCTTTAATATTTTGACAAAAAAATTAGACTCATGGCTCACCTTCCAAGTCTGCTTTCAAATTTGAGTTCAAATAACAGATGTGATAATGTCCTACGTCTCCTACCATTTGCTACATTGCCCTGGTGCCATGTCTCATCTTGGCTCCCATTTGGAGACTGAATGTAATTATGAGTGTACAAGGGAAACATAAGTCCTGGCGACGTCCTTGGTGGAAAGTCACTTCTAAATACAACGCGACTGGAATTCCATACAAAAATGAAGATGGCAGTGCTAAACCCCACAAGGGCAATTACTAATCTGAATTTCTGACCTTCCAATTGTTCAAAGGACGTGGAACTCTGCAAACAAACATGCCAATTGCAAAAAGAAATAAATAAAAAGTAGAAATATTTTTAAAAGAAAAAATCTGATGGACACCTTTGGAATTTGCAATAGGGCAGTCACACCTTTTCCAAGAATAAAACTTTGTTGAACAAAAGGGATAGTCACGGCTTCTCAAAGAATGAAAAGAAAATGGAGATTGAGAATTGGCTGAATGAAAGTAGGAGCCAATAGGAGCTTGTTGTTAGTGAAGATGTTGTGACATTCCATTTGTTTGTGATGGAGAATGGAGAATGGAAAATGGAAAATGGTTTACTTAGAGAAAGGCAGCACGGCTAGTGATTGGAGGAGCAAAAAGAGCTAGGATGAAAAGCAATTCAAGAGCTGGGAAAACAAACAGACCATGGTAGAAAGTTCATATGCTAACTTATTCTCCACTCCATTTTTTACCTCCGGATGAGAAGAATAGGCTGGTGAGAAGTTTAGTGTGATCAACTAAATTGAAGCCTGGCAGCCACCAGCAACGCAACACTCTTGCATTCTCATTCTCTCCAAGCAGCAAAGAAAGTGCCGTGACTACCCGTAATGAGATGTGGTGGAGTGAAAATAGGGTAAATGGGAATACTTCTCCATAAAAGAAGGTGGGACACCCCTTTTGTGATTAGTGAAGAATGGAGAATAGAGAATGGAGAATGGATAATGATTAAAGTAAGAAAATCTAAAGTGTAGGTATGAGGAGTAACTTCTAAGAACAAAAAAACTACTCCTAAAAATGAAAAAATAAGGATAAGCAAAAACTAAGTAGGATGAAGACAAGACAAAAATGGGTAAAAAATTAATGTGTGGAGATTTTTCCACTCCATTCTTCACCTCCAGAGGTGAAGTGAAAAAATTCTCAATCTTCAAAGAATTAGCCCGGATAGGCTGCCTTGACACCATTCTCCAAAGATCAAGAATGGAACAAAGAAGGTGTGACTATCCCGTAATGTTTGTATAGATGCCTCTGGTTTTTTATAAATTGTACAAGTATCCTTGTATCATAATTTTCAAGTATTGATTCTGTTGTGCACACTACTTCTTTCATGATCAATGTTGAAGGAGGGAGTGTAATAGAATAAGATACAAGCAACATGCATATAAAGGGAGAAGGAAATGACTATCCACAACATAACACACGCTTGAAATTATGGTCCAAGGATATTTGTACAATTTCTCAAAAACCAAGGGCATCCATACAAATATTGCAAACTTGAGGGATATCCATCAAATTTTTCCTTTTCAATAAAAGGTTTGAACTCTAAACCAAGCTTGTCAAAAGTACTCTATCAATTTGCCTAAGTTATTTTAAAGGATTTCAAGAAACTTTTAGAACCGGTGATTTTGATGTTTTGAGAAAAATGTTTGTTATTTGTCTTAGATGCAATGAAGTTTTTGTAGATTCTAAAGTTCTTTGATAGTTTCAAAAAAATTCCCTATATGGAGAAAGCTGATTTGGCACTTGGGTGTTGACACTATTTACTTGTTGCGTTTGCATGATTGAACGCCTTCAATTTGATATTTTTTGAGCCTTGGAATTATTTATATGAAAATTTATCAAGTGCTGATTTTGGAAAAGAGTGTATTTTGTTGGTCTCCGTATTGGAGATTGAGTATTTTGGATGTTTTCTAGAAATTGTGAAGCCAAGTTTCTCAAATGTGCTTATGTTTTTAACAAAAGTGCATTTGGCATGAGATAAGCAACATCACAAATTGTAGAAAATTCTCTTCATTTTCCAAAGGGAGGTATATAGAGAGTTTCCTATGATTTGCAAAGAAGCTTATGTACAATGGCTTCTATAGCCAAAGATCAAATTGTATGACATTGGCAATGGATCATATTTTTTTTTGCAAAAGAATATCTTTGAAATGTTCCCTAAAACAATCTAAATTTAATAACAACCATTTTTGAATAATACATGAGCTTTTGTATGAGCTAAAGCATCTCAACAATAACTGCAACCATGTTGAACTTAGAATTGGAAAAGCAAAAATCAACTTGTAAATGGGTTTGTCCTTTTGCAAACTTGTCTGTTGTTTATGAGTTTTGTGACTCCAAGTGAGCATGGAAGTTTACATTAAATCATGAAATTTGAGAAACATCTACAATATGTATTGTTCAAAAATAAAATTTGAGAAAAAGTGCAAAAATATTACCAAAATTGGATCATCATGTTGCCTCCAAGGCACTTGCAAATTGTAACCACGACCTCCTCTCCTCATTAATTACACAGCAGATACACTAATAATTGTGCAATTGCTGTATGAACATCTTGTTTTGCTGAAATTGGTTTCACCATCTCTTCACATGTGTCGTGGAATTAAGTTTAGGGTACATTTGTAACATCAACATAGCAAACCCAATACACCAAAATAATTGTTCGGTTTTGTGTAAACAATTAAAGTTTCATCACAAATTACTTTGTACCCTTTTCCACATGTGCCTTGAATTAATGTATTCTTCTTCAAAAATGAAATCCATTGTACCATTATTTAGAGCATTCTTGCTACAAAAGATTCTTGATATCAATGCAAATGGTTCTCTACATTGGTTGTTAGTTCCATATTAGTAAACAATTTTTTTGACATAAACTTCAAAGGCAGTGTATTAGCATTGCATCTTTGGCTTGTCCTTTTAAGTATGGTCTTATCCAAACTTCCTCACATGTGGCTTTTCATCAAGAACCAACAAGATGAACCAAATGTAATAAGGACTCTATGTGGTTGTGTGTTATTGTGGAGGGCCCATGAAGGTCTACTTGTACAAGAATCCTTATCTCAAATAATAACACGGCTGCTTTTGTCTTAAGATTGGCCTCAAAATTTTGTAGAGCAATAATTCAAAAAAATATAGTTTTCTTGGGCTAAAGAGGGCTAAAAAAATTGAGTTTTTGTCATGTTTTTTGATAGCTCTAATGAAATAGATAGAAGTTTCTTGAGTTTAGCAGAATTTGTAGACACTATTGTAGAGAGCTGAGTTGATTTGAAATAGTAAATTGATTGATAGAAAGATTAGTAAATAACACAAATTTTGTGTGATTACATTGTTTGATATGGTTTCACTATGGAAGCAAGATAAAGCTAAACTTGTATTGCATCTTCTCTATTATAATACAAGACTATTAGTGGACCCGTGTACCCACCATTTTGGCGGAAGGCCATCACAAGAAGAGGTACTTGCAAAAAAATTAACATTAATCTGAATTCTTCCATTCTATGCTCATGGATCCATCCCATCCCATGCTCATGGATCCATTCCATTCCATGCTCATGATCCACCTCTTCCATATCTATGACCCTTCCCACCCATGCCCATGACCCATCACGACCCATCCCATCCCGTGCATGTGACTCATCTCATCCATTCTAATCCATGCTCATGGACCCATCCCATCCCATACTCATGACCCACCTCTTGCATATCCATGACCCATCTTGCACATGCTTACAATCCATTGTATTCCATGCCCATGATCCATCCTAGTCCATGCCCATGACCCATCCCGTTCCATGCACATGATCCATCTTGTTCCATGCCCATGATCTACCCCTTCCATGTCCATGACCTATCCCATTCCATGCCCATGATCCATCCCATCCATGTCCTTGACCCATCCCATTCCATCCA
Source organism: Ulota crispa (assembly GCA_963920765.1). NCBI lineage: Eukaryota > Viridiplantae > Streptophyta > Bryopsida > Orthotrichales > Orthotrichaceae > Ulota > Ulota crispa. Next base: position 21,136,897 of record OY987249.1, on the reverse strand, counting down.
TGCCCACGATCCATTCCATTCCATGCCCACGATCCATTCCATTCCATGCCCATGACCCATCTCATCCCATGCACATGACCCATCCCATCCCATGCACATGACCCATCCCATCTCATGCCCATGGCCTCCCATCCAATGCCAGTAGTAAGGTAGAAAATTTGGTTATAGAAAATTTGGTCATTAATTAGTTTGTCAACCACCTTACATTCTATTGTTTTGACACCCAACTACCCAACTAATGGTATAAGGCTATTATAAAAATAGATAGATAGATAGTTTATCTATGCACCCGCCGTTCTGGTGGAGGGCAATCTATGAATTCTTTGCAATCATTTGTGCTTTGTTTAACTCAAATTGTAAATGAACAATTGAGCAAAAAAATCAACACATTATTTGTATTTTTTTGATAACACATAAAATACTATTATAGAAAGAAGTGCCCTCCATGGCCCCCATGGCATGTCCTCAATTTGCATTAAAAAATATTCCATGGGATAATATAAATTCACATTCAATTTTAGATTCAAATCAATTTGCCTCTTCATCTCCCTTCCTACCCCTTTTATATCTCAATTTCAAATTCAAGTTGGAAAAAGATTGAGTGGGTTCCACCAAAGATGTTCTTTCACACCCAACGTCCATATTCATCACTTTGCCCCTTGGCCCCTCACCCAATCACAAATTTTATAATCATTCAAGTCTTGTAAACCCATTTACCAAGATAAATGCAAGCTTGAGCATAATTTTTAAATTTCTTTCTATCCATCACATGCACCTTATGCACCCATGCCACCTATGTCCCCATGTCTTCCATGTGCCCATGTCCTCCATATGCAGCCAGTTCAAATCAAGAATTATCCAATGGGGCTTATTGATTAAATATATCTTTTCATGTCAATCTATACATCTTCTACACTTAATATTGCATTTTGGTTGCCTTGACAATTAGATTGCCTTACATTAGAAAACTACCTCATGACTCACCACTTGGCTACTTGGAGGTGCATGTAACTTTCTAGAAACTGGAGTTTCACATGACTAGTAATTTAATAGCTGCTATTTTGTTGTTCTAGAGCTTTGTTATTGTTGCTAGACCTTTTAATATTTGTTTATTGCAATAATTATTGATGAATATTATTGTAGCAGAGGTAAATATTTAAATAGTGTAAAATGTCAAGAAATTTGTGTGGAGCAACCTAAATGCAATATTCATTGTATTTTTAGATTTCAAATTTAAATTTGAAACAAATTCAAAGGGGTTCATTTCAATTGTCTTTTTGTCTCCATCCTCACTCCTTTGTATTCAATTCAAATTATAAATTAAGAGATATCTAATAAGGTTCATTAAAGTTGTCCTTTCATCTTCCAAATATGAGGTAAATCTGTCACTGACAATTGAACCTATAGGTCGCCAATGTGAGTTTTTTTAATTAATTGTAGATGTTGTATGTTGTGAACTACCCAGCTAATGCAATTGGCCGGCATTTGTACCCTATTATGGAAATTAGATACAATTTATTGGATTTTTGAATTAGTTTCAAGGGAACATTGTCCAATTGGATAGTGTTTGTAGGTTTGGACATCTTGATTTGAATAAAATCTTGTCACTTTGAACAATTTTAGTCATTTTGACACATTTAGTCAATTTGGCCGTGTCAATTTGGACTCATTTCTAGTGACACGGCTTGGAGATATTAGATTTGACCAAAATACCTCAACCTTTGAAGAATCCAAAATCTTGTTGGCTTGTTATATGAACATCCACATGTATTTATGACAAATATGCTCTTGAACAACCAAACATCAATCAAATTGTAACTTTTTAGTTATTTTTTGTTGTTGTTGCTACTAATAGCTTAGATAGTCTATCTACATGTCCTAGAATGGTTCATTTGCCTAAATCTTCCATAGCACATTGTTTTTTAAAAATTAGATCCTTTAATCTATACCACTTGAATACTGACTTGCAAAAACTTTGCTTGTTTGTGCAACTTTGAGTAGAGGGTGTTATTAACCCTTAAAGATGCAAACATTTTTTTTGATGGATGACAAAAAGACAATTTATTGGATGTATGAAAGTCAATTTTCATCCATTTAACCTCTAAAGGCCTAATTGTTCCCTCAAGGGACAAATGGATTTTGGGCATGTACCTGTAGCTAAACTACTTGATGTGACTTTTTGAAACTTTTATTGTAGGTGGGGAATTTCAATACTTACAACGAGATTTAATTTTTACTTCATTCCAATACTTGAAGAAGAAGTTATGTAAGAAATTTTAGAGCCCGGTGAGAATGAGCAATAAGGGCACCAACTCCATTAGTCTAGTACTCGGACAGATGTTCATGTTGCTCCACGAATTTCACTTTGCCTTCAAAAACATGCGGATTTCAATCTACTTCTCCAATGATAATGACAAATATAAAAGTCTTTGACCTACAATTCCAAAGTCCAATAATACTGCCAGATAAGCAAAACGTGATCTGCAACAATCTATGCTTGATGCAGAGCATTTAGGAGGACAAAGGTGCAAAGTTTAGCCAAGACAGATGGCACCAACATCCCTACTAAGATGTACAATTCCACTTTGTGCTACAGTTTTCAAGTACCATGATAAATTGTTGATTCTCATTTTTTGGTAAAATGAAATCTATATTGGAGACATCTTGCAATGTCAAGTTGTGCAGTTGATTTTGAATTCTAGGAAGACAATGTTGGAAACCAAAATTCACAAGAACTCTGATGAGTTGGGACTACTCAAATGCTTTCAATATTAGAAATATATGGCAGCCTTGTTTTGTGCAGCTAACTTCAGATAGCAGGCTTTTGTGTTTCTGGAGCACAGCCAAGGAGAAACTTGAGAAGCCATGTCTTACTTTGTACCACCAAGCAACTATGGCATGGTAGAATACAATCTTAGACGCTTTGGACACTGTCACCAAGTGAATTTGTGCTTTCTTGAGTGACTTAACCTCAAGACCGTCATTCATTTTTCTCACAATGAGCCATCTCAACCAATATACGTGTGCTTCTCAGCCCTTTTTTTTGGGCCCCATGGGCCCAAAAAGCACCTTTTGAAAAAAGCAAGCAAAAAAACATGAGGAAAAATTAAAGAAAATATAATAAAATTAGCCAAACAATAGCTTAGGGTTTTAAAGGCATGGCCAAAAAGCCTCAACCTTGGCCGTAGTTGTTGCCACTTCTAGAGATTGTGCAACATCTCTTATTTTACCTTAGATGCTATATTGCTACAAGTTGTTGGACAACCTTGCCTCCATGAATGAATTTTTATATTTTTGAATATTCTAACATTTGCAAACATGGAACTACATTGTCCATTTTCTTACAAAAAAATCTACCAAGTGCTAGATGACACCATTCTTTTTAAAATTTTGCCCTTTTTGCTTGAATAAAATTGTCTCTAGTGCTTGGAGAACTCAACAATTTTGAGAAGTATAGCCACTTCAGTATAAAAAAAATTCCCTTAATGCCAGAAATTATCACCAATTTTTAGTACACTATGCCAAATTCACCATATCTACAATTCACCATATCTACAATCCACTATCGCCACCGCAATTCATTGATAGATATGAAGTACTCAACATGTGGGCAACGGTTCAAGATACAATGTAGCCAATTTGGCTTTTTGCCAAAAACCAAAAAAAAAAAGGCTAGTGCTTTTGCTTAATCTTGGGACTTGTGTTGAAATCAAATACGTGTTATTAAGAAGAGTGCATGTAACTTGAGAATTGCATTACCCTATTATGGACAAAAGCTTTTAGTCTTGTTGTTGTTGCTAACTTTCCACTAACATTCAAATGAGACATTGATTCCAGCAAGCATAGATAAACCTTTTGAAACCATTTGTCCTAAACAAATAATATGGTGTCTTTTTTGTGTAGCGTGGCTTTCTTCAAGGATCAAGGAATCTCACTCATCCGACCTTTGAGCCTTAATATTGGAATATTAGAGGCTAGCCTTATGTTAGAGGCGGAAGTCTTGTCTGCTTTAGAAGTTCACTCCTCTCTTTTCATTTTGGTGGAATTGCCCTTTTTATTTATTATGATTATTATCAAGTACTTTTTGTTGGCTTCAATATAGTACCTATAGTAATTCCCTGAAAAATGGAACTGGTGACTGTATTTTCAAAGAAATCAATGCCACAAACACATGCTTATACGTAATTGAAATCCTAGTGTAGGTGACATTTTCTCCACAATACTACCCATTGCATGCGATGTGCAATTTTGGGCGCCACTGCACTAATTAGTGACCTGACCATGCCCACCCTTTCAGCCATGTGTTTGACCATTCTTGTTGTTAACAATACAACCATTCAAAACATTAAATCAGCTGCACTACAGAAACATATCTAGTAAGATGTCAACATGGAGAAAAGAATTGGAAGCTCACCAGCATTGAAATTGCTAGGTGATCATAAATTTGGGTGCATCATGTAATCAAAAAGCCTTGTCATAGTGCAGGAACAATAATGGGCTATTTGCGGAGGCTCCAAAGATGGAGCTTGACAGCCATATTTGAAGAGTACCAATGCTACGCTAGTAGCAAAGTTTGCATGCTTAATGAACAAGTGTGATGCATGTTCTTTTTTCATCCTCTACTTGAAGATTCTCACTTGGATTAGAGACCAAAATTTTGTTTAAGGTAAACATATCCAATTCTTTCAGTTTTGCCTAATCTTGTGGCATGTATACTAGGAGAACATTTTAGACTTGAAATCTGAAATCTAGGTCTATCATAGATATCTTATCATCTGTGTCACATATATATGCTATCTATGACTTGCCTAGCTTTTAGGTCTAAAATGTTTCTTGGTGTGCATGTGACAGGATCAGGTAAAGGGGTCGGAATTGGATGTATTTGCCTTAGTTGTGGATAAACTGAAGCAATTCCAAATTCCACAAAACTCCTTTGTGGATAGCCCATTTTTATTTATTGATGTTGATGCTTCTCAGCCACTGTTTGCTAATTGAAGTTAGGATTTAAGAAACTGAAAAGCTCATGGTTTGATGATACTTAGCAATCCTAGAATTGCACAATCCTATCAATTTTTGATATTATGCAATACTAAAGTAGAGGTAGGAAATTTATTGATTGCAGTTTATCAAACTCTTTGACATAGACTAAGTTTGAATCCCAAGTGCCGAGCATTTGACCTAGCTCTGACATTGTTGAATTGGTACAATACTTTTTACCTCCAAGGCTTTCCATATTATTGTAAAAGATGGCTAGAAAAGAGCGCTTGGTTGTAAAGATGACTTAAGTGATTTTTTATGTTATTTCACTTCTATATACGGTGACATTATTGTTGTTCAATTTCCAATTCCAGCACCTTAAGTGTTGAGCTATGCCTACTTTCAAAGACCTAATCTAGACTAAATGCAAAACCTCATACTGTATCCCACAAGGTGTGTTTTTTAGACAATAGACATTATGGAAAGGTTGCAATCATGGAATTTTCATTTATCCATCTCTTCAGAACCTCTTCACTAATGGCCTTTGATATAGAGCAATAGGCAAGCTAGATGTAACACAACACCCAAAATTGCATGCAGGCAAAATACTTCTATTGGATGACTGTACTTAGAATACACACTCAAAGCTAAAGTTTATAGCTTTTTGTTGTGAATATTAGGAATGATTATTCTTGATATTTTTTTATTCATTTTGTATTGGCTCAATAAAGTCCTTGTGTCATTTACGTGTTCCATCAATAATTGGAACTTTGGCCAATTGGTGACTGTTATCTTTTTCAAAATTACTATTTTTTATTTCAGTGTAGAAGTTTCCACTGGCGTTATGTTATTACTTACAATGTTGTAAAAACTTCCATTACTTTAAACTTGACTCTAATCAGATGCAAAGAAACCTTGTTTTAGATGCATCAAATTGATTGAGTCTTAACATTTTAGCATGCAAGTTCTTAGAACAAAAGTACATCATTCAACAATATTGCTCAGCTTCCAACAAAGGAAAAAATAAATAGTCCATGCACGGGCTTCCACTTCAGGGAGGGATCAAGTGAACTCTTCAATAATGCCAGCCCTGCAAATGTAGCAAACTAGTGTCTATATAGAATGAACATGACTTAACCCTTGAAGGACTGATGGATGAATGTGCCCAATTCAAGGGGTAGACCGCGGGGAATGCACTGCTTAGTCCAGCTAGAGTAGTGTGGCATGTGCCCAGAAAGGAAGATATTCTCTCCAAAAGTTGCAAAAGTCAGTAGTGCCCTCACTAAAATTGTAGGAAGGGTAGCATGGAACATGTACATCTTTTCATAAATTGAAGTTTTAAAAAATATGGGGGCATTCAAAGCAGCATTTTTTGGCATTTAGTGATTTAGCACATCTATGCAAGGTTGTCATATCAAACAACTTTTGGCTATTGGAAATCCTAGAGGACCGGATGGACCGGATTGTTTAGACAAACGTGTCCGTCTTCTTGTTTTTTATGGCCGTTATTAGGATTTTGGACCTAAAAATGGAAGAATCAAATTATTATTTTTCATTTTTATAACATGATACAGCTTTAAATCCATGTTTTGACTTCATGTTGGCAACAATGAGTATGACTATCATGTGGTGAAAGTTTTTTTTATCATTTTGTACAATTTCTAAAGTCAACTATGAGTTAACCACATTGGACAAAAATGAGCTCAATTGGACACTTTTGGTAGACAGATGGATGGGAGGACAAGCGGTCCAATATGACATCCATGCATCTATGTGACCACTTTCAAAAAAAGTTGAAATTTTTTTTTTTCCACCCTTGAAGTATTTTTTAGGCAATGAAAGGACAAGTTTTGTCCTTTTGGTCCTTTAGGAGTTAAAGTGAAAGCACCCATTGCCACCAACACTTTATACCCAATAAGTAGGATTTGCTATTTCCACCACAAGCAAAAACAAGTGCTTTGGAATGCGTTCTTTTGTCCTTTTCAAGGTTGGAACCACTTAAGTCATTTCGTGTGTTCCAAAGTGTAATGAGTTGAAAGTGGTTTGACTATTAGTAGAATTGTATACATCTTGACATTGGCCATGATTCTAGAATACTTGTGGACTCCCAAAATTCACAATAATTTCAGTTTTGCACATTAAATTATTAAAGTTTTGCAACTATCAATATTTCTTATCTTCCTACATGGGAAAAATACTTGTCATCTCAAAATCCTTTGTAGGTTGTTGCAAAATCTCTTAAGTTATCAAACACTTTGTAGGTTGTTGCAGAATCTATTAACCCTTTATGGATTACACCCATTTTCAAGAAACCCACTAAAAATAGAAGCAATGAACTTAGATGCCTTGTTGAATCAAATGTAGACCCAATTTGAATGATCCCACCGTATGAATGGAAAGAATACTTTATTCATTATAAAGTATCAAAATTCCAACCAAATCTAAGGTTGGAGATGAAATATTGTAATGATTGAGTGTGTGTTTGATGGAAAATCTCTAGTTATTCATGCTAGTATGGCTTTGGATGTTATTGCTTCATGAGAGTTTTGCTTAAGAAGAGCCTTATATTTCTAGAAAGCTCGATTGCACACCTTTCTACTGAGACTATTTTCACACAAAATGGATAAAAATAGCAATCACAAGGTGTAGTTAGGTGGACAAAAAAGGTCAAAAATCCCACTTTATTTGCCAATTTAAAACTATTTGACACAAAATTTGATAAATGTTATGGAAAATCCAATTGTTGAAAACAATCAATAATTGGCCTTAAATGTGAGATGACAAGTTTTGGAAATAAAATGACAACACCATTTCTACAAATCTTGAAATATCACAATTATATTACAATTGTATAGCAAAACAATAAGAGCATATTTCTCAAGCAATTTGAACTTTTTTAAGATCACTCAATTGAAAAGTGACATTCTTCTTGGATGTTTGATGTATTGTATTGTTGATTTAATCCATCTATGACCAAAAATGGATATGTGTTTTGAGCCATGCCATATAAACATTATAATTTGTCAACTCACATATCCAATTTTGTAATTGTTTATTTAGTTGAATGCAAATTTCTTGTGAGCACATGCATTTTTCAAGACCAATTTCCAAATGCTAAGTAATACTATTCTACATGCCAAAAACGACTCTGTGCAATCAATATATGATTGTGTGGTCTTTAAAGGGTTAAAATATCATACGCTTTGTACATTGTTGCAAAATCTTTGAAATTATCAAATATGGGTGCTTCTACCTTAGTTGTAGCATGACTGAAGTATGGAACAAGGATTCCGTCAAATCATGAAGAACTTCATCCACCTACAAGATAGAGATTCTGCATCAAATCCTTGTCTATAGCTAAGTAAACAACATCACTAAGGTTAGACTCAAACTGACCACCATCCATTTATATCCATAGAACTTGCAGTTATCACAACAACAAAATATATGTCTCTTTATCAATAGATTAGTTGTTTGAACTAGTTTATGTCAAGGCCTCCTAAGTTGATTTGGTATCCCCTTGACTTGCAATGCCCCTAAATAGTCCATGGCCGATATGTTGTAGCACAAGAAAGCAATTATCTTCCAATTAGCTTATAGATTTGACAAAAATACCAATTGGATGACTCATATATTGTTCTGTAGGGATTTAGTGTGTAGCTCCTAAAGAATAAACCAAGACTAGAAACTAGTTGGTATATCCAACACACAAACAACCACAATTACAAACACACCAAAATGAGAACTGCAACTTCTTTTCTTGTTGTTTTGCTAAACTTCCAATCCTATTGTTTTGGTTATTACACTATTACAACTATTTGCCAATTCTGAAGAAATACCCTAATCTTGATACTATTTCCAAATCAAGTGGTGATCCAAAGTAACTAGAACAAAAGTTTAGCCTCCATATCAAAGAGGTCCGCTATTGAAGTTGAAGAAGGATGCATTGAATTCTACCCTTCCAAAGATTTGGGTGACTAAAGTACCATTTATAAGAAAACAACAAAATAAACAAAGACAAAAGAGATGCAAGTTTTTCCTAATAGCAGACCTGGAAACTAGTCCAGACCCACAAGTCACGCAGGAAATCCCTATCACTCCAACATACTACAACAACAGATCTATTTGGGACAAATTCCTTTGACTGAAATGTTAACCGGATAATTGAAAAACCCCTATCCCTTGCTCACCACCACTTTCAAGTGTAGAAGAATCTCGTCAGCCATCAACAAGCATTCATTGGGATTGCTATCCGGATTGAACCTAGTTTAAAGGTGGCTATTCCTCACAGAAGTCTCCCAATGATGATTTTGGAACAAAAGTTGCCTCTTAGTACATACGATTTTGCAACCAACTCAATATCACTCCAAAAATTGGATTAGACTGAATCTGAGGGCTGTTCCTCATTCCAAATACAGACACATTCAACTATTTGTACTAAGCAATGGCTTTAGTATTACCAGCATACCATCCTCACAAAAAAAAATACACTTCAAAGGTCAGATGTGGAAATTTGGTACTTACGTGCATTATGTAAATTAGTAAAGTAAAAATGCCCAAGGCATCAATCTTGATTCTTGCCCCTAATAGCCAATCCTTCAAAAACTCAAAAAAGTACCTGAAAGGATAAGCTATTGACCAAGAAATGACACATGTCATTTCTATAGAAAATGTAGTGATGATAAAAGACCAAATGCACACATGGTATATTCAAATATATAAAATACAAATAGAAAAAATGATAGTGATGTCAAACTCTCACATTTATATACTCTTCCAACCACTCTCTCTTCACATAACCATATGAGATAACCACGCCCATGGTCTAATCCTCTATATGAGGTGTTTCATACCATATGCTCTTTTTCCAAAGCTAAATATCCTACCTAGCATATCTTCCATGGCCTAAAGCAAAATCCTAATGCCCTATTCCAACTTTTCAACACTTCCACTTTGCAAATGGCCAAAATCTCCAATGTTCATGATTCTCGTCAATTGCTCATGTCTATCCCTCGCCAACGCCTTTGTCATTACATCTGCCAACATATCCTTAGTTGGGCAATACTCCAGTGTGATGGTTTCTTTCTCCACCTTCTCTCTCACAAAATGGTGTTGCACTTCAATGTGTTTGTCCTCGCATGGTGCACCAGATTCTTAGTAAGAGCTATGGCACCTTGATTGTTACACAAGATCAAGGTACCCTTCATGTCCTTATACCCCACATCCTCTAAAAGCTGCTTTAGCCATATGACTTCTATTTTGCAAAGGCTTGCCGCCATGTATTTTGTTTTTATTGTGGTTAAAGTCACCGTAGGTTATTTTTTGTTACTCTATGATATTGTGCCCTTTTCAAAACTAAATGCATACCCCGTGGTGGACTTGGCATTGCTAGCCCAATTTGCATCACAGTACCTTTTCAAGCATATATGCCCCCCTCCCAATTGCAACTTTATATGAAAAGTGCCCTTGAAGTTTTTCATGATTCTCTTCATTGCCATCGAATGACTCTATCTCGGCCTTGCCATGTGTTAACTCACCGTGCAAATGGTAGAACCTAAATCAGTCCTTGTAGCAACTAGGACATACATCAATGATCCAACCGTTGATTTGTAAAGCACATTCACCATCTTCAAAGCATCTATATTATTTTTCTTTACGCTAAACTTCACCAACTTCAACTTAATGTCCAATGGAATGCCGATGGGTTTGCAATCCTTCATACCAAACTGCTTGAGTACTTTTTCCAAAGATTTGGTTTGGCTCATGGTGATGGTCTTTGCACCTCAATCTCTTGCAAACTCCACTCCGAGGCAATAGCGCAATTCCCCCAAGTTTATCATTTTGTACTCCGCCTCAAACTTGACGTTCAATGCATCCATGATATCTATATTGTCAGAGAAAATGATAAAGTCATCAGCATATACAAGCATCACATGGGCTTCTACTTGTACAAAATACAAATTATGATCAGCCACACTCTTCTCAAAATCAAGTCTCAAAAGACTTGTATCAATCTTTTGATACTATACTCGCGATATTTGCTTCAGCTTATACAAAGACTTTGTAAGCTTGCAAACAATGTGCTCATGACCACATTGCATAAACCCCTTAGGTTGCTCCATGTAAATATCTTTCTCTAAGTCGCCATTGAGGAAGGCTGTCTTCACATCTATTTGGTGCATCTCCAAGTCCAATGATGCTCCAAAAGCTACAATGCACCATATGGTGGTGAATTTGATCACATGAGCAAACAGTTTGTTGAAATCCACTCCTTGTACATGAGAGAACCCGCTTGCCACCAACATTACTTTGTGGCACACAATCTCTCTTGTAGCATCTCTCTTGGTTTTAAACACCTACGTGCATCCCACCATCTTATGAGACGGAGGAAGGGTAGTCAACTCCCAAGTACCAATGGCATGGAAGGAGTGGTACTCTTCATCTATGTTGACCTTCCAATTGTTTGCATCCCAAGAGTCTAAGGCCTCCCCAAATGTAGTGGGATCATAAACAACGGCCATATTAGCATGATCCGATACAAAGATGGTAGAGGAAAGATATGGTCATTTGACTACTTCTCTAAAGGTTTTTTTACCTTTGTGGACCACTGCACGACTCGCACATGTTGACTACCTTCCACTTCAGCGCATAGAACAACAACTTGTGCCTTCTTCTTTTTTGTGACTTTCTTAGGTTTAGAGCCCTTGTTATTTTGACTTGCACTTGCATCCTCCACAATGTCACCATCTCCATCCTCAAGAGACTAATTCTCTTCATCTCCATCATCATCATCATGTCAAGGCGTTCGAGATGTATCCATAACAAAATTACCACTACTCCCATTTAGACTCAACTTCAACTTTTCTTGCAAATTTTTATGCTCACAAAATGTCACATCACAACATCAAATTATCTTCTCAAACTTCAAACAAATTAGCTAATATGCATTGGAGTCCTCACAATATTCTAAAAACAAACATTTCATCACCTTTGCATTAAACTTGGTCCTCAAAGCATTGGAAATCTTAGCATATGCAACACACCTAAAAATTCTAATGTGTGCCACCAAAGGTCTTTTCCCACTGCACGTATGTTGTGGAATCTTGTCATCTACCGCACTAGTTGGGCATCGATTGCAAACATATACCGCATTGCTCACCATCTCGGCCCAATATTCCAACTCAAGCTTTTGGCCATAGATTATACTCCTAGCTATCACTATAATGATACAATTGGCCTTCTCGGCCATTTCATTTTGTTGCGGTGTATGTAAAATTGAGGTTTAATGTATAATATCTTAGGCCTTCAAGAAGGCTTCAAACTAATTGGAAGTGTACTCTCTCCAATTGTCTGGCCGCAACACCTTCATGGTGTATTTGGCCTCCTTCTCCACCAAAGTCTCAAACTCCTTGAACCGCTCAAAAAACTCGCTTTTGGCTTTGAGAAGGTATATCCACGTCTTTTTTGATAAATCGTCAAAGAAGGTCAAAAAATACCTTGTTCCACCCAAAGACATGATTTTTGTGAGGCCACACACATTTGATTGTACAATGCCCAACACCTTGGTGACACATGTGAAACCATCTTTTGGACATGAGTGCCGTAGTTGTTTGCCTTCAATACAACCCTCACAAACATTAAACAAGCTATCACCATGGAATTTGGAAAGGTCAAGGCCACTCACCAAGCTTAGAAAAACTATAAAACTTTATACATTCATGTGCATTACGAGTTGATGCTACAAAATCAACCCATCCCTACTTGAGGTGACAACTTTAGTAGTCTCTCCTCCATGCACAACCTTGCACTGTAAATGATACAAGTTGCTTTTACGTGATGCCGTGGCTTAGGTGACTCCATTGGAAGACCTCACAATGCACTCAAGGCTTCCAAATTGTACATTCAACCCTCCCCCTACTATCTTGCTCATGGAAAAAAAGATGCTTTGAACTTGGACATATACGACACATTCTTGAACTGAATGCGTTTGGTGCATCCTTCAACAAGGAAGTCCACCAAAATAGAGCCCCTTCCAAGGGCTTAGAGCACCAAATTATCACCTATGAACATCTTCCTTACTGAAATGGCCTCAAAAGTGTAAAATTAGCTCTATGCGGTGACATGTGGGTGGTTGCCTTGAAATCCATAATCCAATCATTTACCAAGCTCAATAGACCATCATGAGAGGCCATGAATGCATAGTTCTCACCACTCTCATCCACCTTGGCCTTGTTGGCTTTCTCACCCTTGTCATTCTTGCGGTTGTAGCAATTACAAGTAAAACGGTCCGGTTTACCACAATGGAAGCATAGAAAGGGCTCACCTTGAACCATGGTAGAATCTTCACCACGCTTGTGGTGAGCAACCGACGCCGCATTTTCTCTAGCCACGATGTGATGCTCCTTTTTTTTTATCACTTCATGCATTAACCGCAACATCACATATGTGAGGGTGAGCTCTTTGATGTCCTTGGTCTCCATTGTCACAATCAAATTTTCAAAAGAACGTGGTCAACTTTCCAAAATGGTCATGACAATGTCTCCTTCCATAACGGACACATCAAGGGCCTTGAATTGATCCGCAAGAATCTTTATCATGTTTGTGCGTTGCAAGAGGTCATCTGTCTCTTACATCTTTATGGTGAAGAACTTGCGCCTCAAAAACAACACATCAGTCAAACTCTTGGTCTCGTGGATGCCGCAAAGAGTCCTCCATGCTTTTGCAGCTCCTTTGCAAAACTTAACATATTGAATTTGTGCATCCACCATATCAATGCACAAAATGCAAAACATTGTCTTTTCACGCTTCTTAAAGGCCAAGATGACTTTGGAGTTGCTATCACTTGTAAAAGCCTATTCATTGCCCTCCTCAATGTCCCAAAATCCTTCTCATCAAAGATCATCTCCATCTTAAACTTGAACAAGGAGAAGATGTCTCCATTGAATTTGTTTACAACACAGGGTGTTTCACCCTCATACGTGGCCATGATTAGATTATGCAACTCAAAGCTCTCTCAATGTTATAACAAGATAGCAAGGAGCTGAAGTAAAGAGTTTAACTACTAAACAAGCAAACCCTAACTTTTGCCACACACGAAGGGATGAAGTATGCTACAAAACTACTCTTAATGCTAGCTAGATCTAAAAACAAGGGGCTGAAAGTATGTAACTCAACCACCTCTCAAATAAAGCTCTAGCTCTCTATGCACATAAAGGATTGATGTATGCAACTCAAGTACTTCTAAAACAAACTCTAGTTCTTATTATACACAAACAGCTGAAGTATACAACCCAATCTTCAAAAGAGTACAAAATTTACCAAAATGTGAGGTTATCATTCAAACCTCACCGTCAAACTCACTCTTTGCAATTTCAGCCCCTTTTGAGCAAATACTATACATCCACTTAAGCAAATAACTTCAAGTAAGGGTAGAAATCAACTAAAGCAAGTACAAACTCACAAATCACCTCTTTGTATTTAAAATAAGCACTTTGATGGTACAACTCCATTCCTTCAAAAGCTTGTGCAACATCAAGTGGACTTCCAAATTAACTCCAACGTGGATCAACTTCTATATCATAGATCAAATTTTCTAATAAGGTTCACAACTCCACAAACTCGAATTTGATCTTCCACCATGCCAAATGAGGATCAGCTACTTTCTAAGAGGCAAAACAAGATCTCCAAAGACTCTAAAGGGCATGTAAAGAGAGTTGAAGTTCCTCAAAAGTCCTCTCTCACCACAAATGCACCCCAACATAAGAAGCAAGCACAACTAGTCCTCTAAAAGCTCTACAAGATAAGACAACTGCTAAAGTAGCTCAAATGACAAGCACATTTATTACAAAACCACCCCTAACACCCAAAAGTAGCTAAAGAAGTCCTCCAAGTGCACAAGGTCAAAATCTAAAGGCTAATCTCCCTCAAATGTGATCTCTACTCACCACAATGCACCTCCAAACTCTAAGAAGTGAGCCCATAACCTATTAAAAACATTGGTAAGATAGAAGAGCAAAGGCACATATGATATTCTCAAATGTATAAGATACAAATGGAAGAGATGAGAGTGTTTCCAAACTCTCTCATCTATATATTCTCTCAACTACTCTCCTTTCACCTAACCATATAGGATAACCACGTCCATAGTCTAATCCGCTATATGAAGTGCTTCCTACCACATGCTTTCTCTCTAATGCTAAGTGTCCCACCTAGCATATCTCCTTCGGCTTAGAACAAACTTCTAATGCTGTATTCCAACCTTTAAACAATTCTTTTATCCAAAAAATTGTGAATCTAACTACCTACCGCCAAGCTCCACAAAAAAATGATCTCAAATCTGATTTTATTGAATCTGGACATCCAAGTTTACTATAACTAGAAAGTGACTAACTTTCAACTTTTCAAATATTCAAGCTATTTATTCTAAGTTATATATTCCACCTATTACCGCTATTATGTGGTAAATCTATCTATTAGGTTTAGTAGCTGCTTGCACTTTTCGGGCCTTCAATGTCCTTCCAATCTTCTTCTTCTTGGCGGAAGTCTACTGCGTCTTCTTGGTTGACAATTTCCACTTCTCTCCAAGTGCTAGATTATAAGCATCCAGATCCAAGTATTTTAAATTGTCTTAAGAGGTTTCAAACTTGCTATCAATATTGGACTCGGTTAGAAAAGAGGCCTCTTCAGTGGTGAGGATAATCTTCTCTTTACTCAGTGAAGCTAACGCCCTTTTGTTTACCTTTGTTGTCTTTTGCTTTACCAAACTCGGTATTTTGGCCGGACTTAGATCTTTTGCTGTGCCCAGATCAATTCTTATACCTTGCTCCTTCAATATATCCGGATCATTTCTTGTACATGGATCCTTTGTTGGTGTTCAAGATTGACTTTTGAGCAACCATTAGGTAGATGTTTTTGTTGGTCCAAAATCTAACTTGGGCAGAAGAAGCTCGGAATTAGGAGTTTCTGATTTGTCCTTTTTTTGGAGTTGGCAGCTTGGAGGAAAGAAATGGGGCGTCTTTTTGGGCAAGTGTTGCCTCCTTTACCGGAATGGATCCTCTCAATGTTTCCAATTCTAGTGTCTTCATGTGAGTGAGAATCTTCATTTCAACCAGCATTGCTTCAATCTTCTGACTTTACTCCACCAACACCTTGACTATATTGGGTCCCATCGGCGTAGCTCCTTCCTTCATCACCTCGGCATCATAGAGCTTTGCTTTATCCACCATGTTGCCCGGATTCCCAAAAACTTCTGGAGATCCGCAATGTGGATTATTGCTTTTTTGGCCAACCTCTCATGTTTTGTTTCCTTTAGCAACTCTTCTTGAAGCCCCTTCACATTGGCTTGCGGTACTCCTACCTCCGTTTCCTTCAAGTCCTTCAAATGACGGAGGTCCATAACCTTGCCCATAATTTGCAACAAAGGCACCCCCAACACTATATAGAGTTTTTGAGGAACATCTTGTTGAAACAAGATCAATTTCCAAATCTCCTCGAGCTCCTTGATCACCTTGGTGACCGGATCATCTTCCGTCTTTCCTCCCCATACCGGATCGGTCCCTTTAGCTCTTTCCAATCTCCTTATTCTCTCCTCTGAATCAACTTGTCCCTTCCCTTTTTGTTGCGTACGTTTCACTCTCATGGGTTCTATAGAATCATTTTGGACTCATCGGACTCATGTGCCGATTTTGCATCCGAGGGAATGTATTTCTCCAACATGGTCTCTGCAATCTCATACTTGGAAAGCTCTCCTTCTCTCATAATTTCTAAATAACTATAAAGATGGAAGAGAAAAGGACTGAGCTCAAAAGATTTGGTGTTTCCGAGCAACTCTATCAACTTGAGCACTAGCTCCTTGATTATGTGCCCCCAATTAACCACTATCTCTTCTTCTAACACTCCAAAAATAGTGTTTCCTAATGAGATGGTGCAATATCTAGGTTTGTCCGCAGTCAAGATCAGAACTAAAAACTATAGCACTCTCTTTTCTCAGATATTTTTGCAATCCGAGATTGCATAATCGTTTTTAGGCTGGTTGCGGTGAGCAAACTTACCCTCACATCTCTTGGGCATCCGGGAAGCCATACCTTCATCTTTTGGAGAGAACTTGTAAACTTTGCACCACAACAAGGTTGACCACTTCTCCGGATCCGCTCTCTTCATTTTGGTTCACTCTTTGGATGGATCCGCCATTAGTTTTCCCACCATAGCCTTGTTCTTCAGGTTCCACAGCACTTGGATCAATCCTTGGCACCCCATCCGCTTCAGGTCCTCCTCCAACAACTCCTTCTCCCTCAAATCTTCTAGAATACCTGGATTCACTGACCAAAGAGGTGCTGATTCTCTCTTTTTCTCTACCTTCCCCATTGTTCTGAGTAGATCCAAAAACTAAAAACTACAACTTTGTAACCTCTTTTGCTAAACCTCAATCAACAAACTCAAAACCTGCACAAGGAAAATTCTAGGAGCAAAATGGTGCAAATGAGGAAGACAGACAACTTTCCTACTTTCCCTAATCCCTAGGACAATGCTGGTTGGACCTATGCGACTGTTGCCCTAATCAGTGGATTACCCTAACTCTATCCTTTTTCTTGTTTAGGTTTCCATTAAGTTTTGCAAGTTTTTTTTGGGTTTCGGTTTACATTCCAGTTTAGATTTTGGCCAATTTTTGGATTGCTTCCTATAACCTTTCCCAATAGCAATGCCACCTTCTTGCAATCCTGGTTTGCTATTCTTGGTCCCGCTTTCCAGTTAGGGAGGAAATTTACAATCTCTCCTTAACCTATTTAATAATTTAAGAAACTTGGTAATTAATAAATCCGTACATTTGAAACTTACTTCACTTCTGTTCCATAAAAGCAAAAAAATTTATCCAATATGGATTTCCTAACATGATTTTACTAGAAATAGCTCTCCCACCAAATTCTAGGTTGCCACATGGTATGATATAGAAGAATTGGAATTGCCACAATGATAAAGAGGTGTCAACGAGCTATTTGTTGAAGCAATTAATCTAATGGACGACTTCCCTAGAGATCAATAGTTTCAACTGTAAATGAACTATGCATTGTATACAATAGCAAAGTGAAGATTGATAGTCCACGCCATACTGCAGCAAGTGTATGACTAAACATCCATACTCAAATCACTTCCAAATGAATTTCCAAGAATACAAATAAGGAGCGATTCACACTAAGGTAAGACCACTCATTCACGATCATTTATCCATTCCCCATTATTTAAGCTCTTGCAATACAACATGTTAGAGCAACAATGCGGCGCAAATTTTTCTTTGGTGGCTTCATACAAAATATTACAACACAAATTTTTTTTCAGAATTTTTCACGCAAAAATAGAATTGTGTAAAACTTTTGGAGTGCATGAAGTGTTTTGAACCCATAGACAATCACTAGACTCTCCTAATGTTGGTCATAGCCAAACTATTTCTTGCTCAATATTTCCTACTTTCTTTTGGGACACATGTTATGACCTAGTTAGTCTTAATCTTGAAAAGAAAAGAAAAACCATATTCCAAAGCTTAGAAACAGGCTGGTTGGAAATAGCACACCCTATAGGTTGGGTTTGGATCCTTGGTTGGGAATGGGTGGTCCTACCTTATGTCCAACCTCCCACCTTTGTTGGCTTAGTACAGGCAAAAAGGAATACTAAAGAAGGTCGTGGATATTTTAAGCAAAAAACCAATGGAACTTGGGTTGAAAGTTTGGTCCAGCAAGTTGGTCGACCCAAAATCTTTAGCAATCCAGAACATACAATATAGTGTGAACCGCCCAAACCCAAAGAGGCTCCAAACCAATTAGATTCTTAGATTTGAAAAAGGTGTGGGACATAGTGTTAACAGCTCTACATTTTTGCAGGAAGGAACACTTGACCAAGTGACATCATTCATCATATTCAACTTGGACGTAAGAGCCAAGGTAGATGACAAAGATGTGCATTCTCAAAATCGTACAAGGCTACTACATTAAGGAATAGATGCTGACCAACATGATAGCAAGAACTCCAACCAAAATTCTAAGATCTTCATTGGTAACGCTTGAGAGACAAGGTGTTATTGCACTTCCACGTGGCACAGACTGAAGGGCAAGCCTTGGTGTACAAGTATCCTCTACCACAAAGACCCCAGTACTTCTTGCTTGTCGAAGTCAGTCCATGCAACTCACGATGCTTGTGCACTAGATTCACGATCCAGCTAATGCACGGGTCCTTACAGATAATGGTGTGTTGTGTGTCCACCAAGATGATTTCAAAGTACATGTAGGTGGAAATTTGCAAAAAAGGAAGAAATTGCTTTCAATACAAGCCTTTAATTGCCCAAAACTACAAAAAAGCTGAAGACATTATTAAAAAAGTAGAAAAAATTTCATGGCTATCTCTAAACTTTGCAATACTTGCATAGATACCTCTGCTATTTCAAAAACTGCAAAAGTATCCTTGGACCATAATTCAAAAACAACAAAAACGTTGAAGACATTATAAAAAAGTAAGGAAATTTTCATGAACAACAAAAATATTGAAGACTTTATAAGAACAGTAGGGAGAATTTCATGGATACCCTCAAAGTTTGCAATATTTGCATAGATACCCCTGCATTTTCAATACCCTTGGACCGTACTTCAAAAACAACAAAAAAGCTGAAGACATTATAAAAAAGTAGGGAAAATTTCTTGGATATCCCTAAAGTTTGTAGTATTTGCATAGATACCTCTGCTATTTCAGAAATTGCACAAGTACCCTTGAACCGTAATTCAAAAACAACAAAGCTAAAACCATTATCAAAAAGTACGGAAAATTTCATGAACAACAAAAAAGTTGAAGACCTTGTAAAAGAAATAAGGAAAGTTTCATGGATACCCTTGAAGTTTGCAATATTTGCATAGATACCTCTATTTTTTCATAAATTGCACAAGTACCCTTGGACCATAATTAAAATACAATAAAAAAGCTGAAGACATTGTTAAAAACTATGGAAAGTTTCATGGATATCCCTAAAGTTTGCAATATTTGCATAGATACCCCTTTTTTTTCAAAAAGTATATAAATATCCTTGGACCATAATGTTTAGCCATTTATTTATTGTGCTCGTACTTCCTTGATGACCAATGTTGAAGAAAGGAGTGTAATGAAACAAAAACAGAAGCAATGTGTGCACACAAAAGGAAGAAGGAAAGTGTGGCATGCACAACAACACAAACGCTTGAAAATTCTAGTCCAAGAGTATTTGTGCAATTTTGGAAAAAGCAGGGATATGTATGCAAATATAGCAACCTTCAAGGGTATCCATAAATTTTTCCATACAAAGTATTTGCAATAATTAGCAAACACAAAGTGTGCCAAATAGACTCCAGCTAGAGCTGCACATACAATGATCTAGAAATTGCTTGATTCATAACATCACTAGGAGAATACTTTGTAACTAAACACCAAGCTGACAAACATGATTGCCAAACAAACAGCCACTTGTAGAAAAAAAGCACAACTTTATAGAGTGAAGTAGTAAGCATTAAGGGGTGTGTAATCAAGCAATTTATGGAACGTAGTTAATAGAGTACAATAGCTTACAAAACAATGAAAGCGATTGTAATTTTGAAGTAGTTCTAGAAGGGTAAATAGCATATCTAGTTTGAGTAAAACAAAAACATTGACAATAAAAAATCAACATAAAAATGGAGGACAAACGTGATTGATCCAATACAAGTTCAAAAGCCTAAGGCCTCCAAGTTTGCATCTAGCACGCTCCTTAGCAATAGACCTCAAATTACGCTAAAACTCCAGCTGCGTGATACCTTGGTTCTTCAGCTTTCTATACACAATACCCTTGGCCATTAGCCTCTTCCTGCCTCCATAGTGGACGCGCACACGGTAGACAACGTATCCCTACAATCAAGAATACAATAGGTCATCACAAAAGAACAAAAATGACATAAGCGTGGTTTAGAAGTAGTTTGACCTAAATTAGTATTTAGATAAACTCACATAAATGATCTTAAAAGAATCCAAATTGGTCGGGGAAGTAGACAATATGTGTAGCAATTCACAATACAATAGAACCTTTGTAAACTAATGTTGTCTAAACTAGTATCCCCTGATCTCAATGTGAGCTCTATAATATTTATATACAAAACTATGTAAGAAAGCACAAAAAAATAAATGTC
The DNA here is from genome assembly GCA_963920765.1 of Ulota crispa. Classification (NCBI taxonomy): domain Eukaryota; kingdom Viridiplantae; phylum Streptophyta; class Bryopsida; order Orthotrichales; family Orthotrichaceae; genus Ulota; species Ulota crispa. The sequence goes on along the minus strand of OY987249.1, from coordinate 21,115,751 downwards.
ACTCATGGACCAAAATAATTCATTACGCATCTATCATGTTTCTCAATGCTATCCTTGACAAGCCGGCGCGACCCTCAAAGTTACTCTAATTACACATCCACAGACATAATCCATGACCTATTTAAACTAATACAAAACATTTAGTCCCAACCAAGTTCTACTATACTTAACCAAGCCTGAATGCAAAGCTTTGTTTGTGACCCCTCAACAAAAACAAACAATGAGATAGAATTGTAAATAGCAAAGAGGTGAATGTGGACTTTGTAAACTAACCTGCTTGGCCTTATACCCTAGATGGCGAGCCTGGTCAGGGCGGCTAGGGCGGGTAACGCAAACAATGTTGAGCAGCTGCCTCAACTCCCAGCAGCGCACACAAAGCAAGAAACGTAGCACATCAGATTGCTTCTTCCTCCACAACTCCTCGATGTACTTGTACGCACCTGTAAAATCATTCCAACAAACTTGTCTCTCAATGCAATGGATTTTTCTGAATTTGTTTTCTAATAATGGACTAATGAAACAAGCAAGTGCACAACATGGACTGTGCCAATAGACAAAGAGAGGCGCATACCCATGGTGAAAGAGAGGCTGTGCTTGCAAAGGAGCACGGCTATGGCAATGAAGATTAAAAAAAGGGGAAGTGCTAGGGAGGTTCAATCTCAATAAGCTCTGCACCTAATCTAAATCCTAATCTTGCCCAGCATATTGCAAGGTTGATTGAAGTGACAAATATTGGGACCTCGGCTGTTTGTAGTGACTAAACTTGAGACCCCGACTTCTTGAGGTTCCGATAGTACTGGTTTTCCTTCTCAAATTACTTGACTTCTAAGGTGGAAGCAGCCATATCCAATAACTTAATCCCTAAACATCCAAAAGGACTTTTTTTGTCTTTTGCTTCTAAAAAAACCATTCTATATGACATAAAAACGTTGATTTCCATCTGATTCTTTCCCAAAAGTGACCATTAACACATATTCCATCATGCAAGGCAAAAACACCCTCATCAAGTACACTCATCTTTTTAGAGAACCCACATTGTGAGAAGATTCATATTGTCTTTTGTGCAATTTTTGTTAGGTCGGCTTGTCTTGTCTATGTTTTCAACTTTTGAAAACAATACTATAAGAATTGGGCACTTGTTGCACCAATCATAGTATTGAAATTTCTCAAAACCACTGTAGAAGTCACTGTAATAGGCTAGTCGCGGTGACTAGCCCAACATTTGAGGGTTAAGAGATTCTGCAACAATCTATAAAGAGTTTGAATTAACAAATTTTTTTCTCATGTAGGAAGATAAGAAATTTGAGATTGCAATTTTTTTTTTAATTATATGTGTAAAATTGAAATTACTGTGTTTTGAGAGTTAGAAGTGTTTTGAGCCCATGGCTAACGTCTAGACTCATGCAATTCCACCAATAGCCAAACTAATTTCAGCTCATTACTTCCTACTTCACTTTGGGACACATGGCATGACTTAAATGGTCCAAACCTTGAAAAAGACAAAAGAACGCATTCCAAAGCACTTATCCATGCTAATGTTGGAAATGGCACACTCACTACAAAGAAACAAGGACTGAATTGAAACATCCAAATTGACTAAAATATCCGAATTAACAAAAATTTGACAAAGATGTGTCCAAATTGATAGAAAAAATGTCCCAATTAAGATGACCTAATTGACAAAAAATGTCCAAATTAACACTGCTTCCTTGTAGTAATCCAATTGGTTGGGTATGGGGCATCAATGGCAATGGGTGCTTTCACCTTTCTTATAGCATAGCATAGTATTATTGTTTTTGAATGAGAAAGTGTCACGCGGCATTTCATGATTGGGCAATAGTGTTTAACAAGCTCATGAAGAAGTTTGTTTATATTTGTAGAATGCACATGGTTTAACATATTCCAAAATGTTTTATAAATTCTTTCAATATTTGATATAAACCAATTTTTTCTTAGAAATGATTTCCAAAAATGCTCATGAAGGTGGACCTTTAGGACTTCTAATTTTGGTCAAGTTTTTTGCAAAACTATTAAAACCTTAGTAATAATAAAAACTTGCTTGACAATTAGAAAAATCATAGAAATGAAGGAAGTAGTATATTTTTGTGTTTATTTCTAATTTTTTAATTTGCTTACTGTATTTTGAAATCATGATTATTTACATTTTGATTTTAACAAATGTTTCAATATCAAGATTTCATCAAAACCAATACTTAATTCAAGAGGTTTTCATCACAATAGAAATCTCTTCTTGGCTTTTTAATCCCTAAACATCTTGCTAAAAAAATTTATCATGCCTCTAGTATGAAACCTCCAACACATATCCTAAGTTTTTAGGAAGTTGAACAACTATTAACACAATCCAAACTAGTCATTCTATACCCAACTATAAATCAAATGTTTAATGCTAGTCTTATTTCAAATCCAAGTAAATTTGCAAAATCCCCACTGTTGAGAATCTCATATTTGTTAATTTGAATAGCAATCCACAATATGGACTGTGGACTTTGGTAAGAGTTTTTCCTCAAAAAAACAAATATTCTAATGGTTGATCCCATGAGATTGTGTTTAAATGTACTTGATGGAAAAAAACTCCTTAAATAGGTAAAAATTCCAAAACATATGGTGAGTCAAAGTAACTAGATCTAAATGGCTCACTACCACAGAGCTACAAAAACCTTGCCCAATTGAGAGAAAGAAAGTGAAACATCACCAAACTTCTCCCTTGCGCAATACAAAACATGGGAGCATCCATCCCATTCACTCTCTAAGCTGCTTTCTTCGATTGTCCAAAGACATTCTTCTCCTAATTGTTGAAAAAATAGAATATTCTCCATATTCCTTGTAGAATCTAGAGCAAAGTAGGCGCTTCAAGGAACAACAAGCCAATCCAAAAGTTTTGTTGGACTTGCAATGCCATTTGGACTTGAATGGCAGACCAAAACTTGAGCATGCGATGCCTTTTTTGTCTACTTTTTGCACCTCAAAGAACCTTGTTTGGCCATATTGGGCTCTTTGGTCTTTAGGGATTAAGGAGTGTGAGATTTTCTAGATTTCCAACTTGAGTTGACTATCGTGAGTTACAAAGTGCTATTAGGATTATCAATTACATGATAATTGCAAATGAAACAATTCAGACTGTAAACCAAGCATGTCCACACACTATGATCTTCCATTGCACGTACCAACATTTATCAATGGGATTTGACTCCAAAAATAACTTCAAATCTTTGAAATTGATTGTGAATACAAAACCAAAAGTTTTCAATAAAATTCATGTACGTTTTTTATATTTTATAAAATATTGTTCTAATTATTTTAACTTTTTCTAAAGTGATATTCAATACTTTTGTACTCTAAAGAGAACAAGTACAATTCACCTCAAGAATAAACATATTTAGTTCAATATTTGGTTTTGAACAATGACTACATCAAACAAGCAAGGTTCTAGTTTCATTTTCAAAAATCCAAACAACTAGAACTGGTCAACTTTGTTCTTTTTTGCAACCTAGTTTTACAATAGTTGCACCAATGCTTCAATATAGAGGCAAATAATTGGGCATGATTAGATTGCATGCATTTTTGCCATGATGTCATTCCAAAAACATTACTAACTAAATATGAATCAAAACGCATTTTATATTAAAATATAAAAGTACAAATGCCAAAATGAAAAAGAGGCATAGCGTAACTTGTAAGATAACAATTGATCCACCCGGTAAGACTACAATAAATGGATACATAAAAAATAGATGAAAAGCACTTGGTAGCTTTGTAGGTTCTTCTAAGTGTTTTTCAAACTCTCTCCAATAATTTTTGTCCTTTTCTAAGAATACGCTAGATTTTGTTTCAACTATCACCAATTTCATCCACTTAATTCCAAAATCTTTTACCTACTATCTCATTACCTTAAAATTTCACTTATTTGAGTCTTTTCCTCACATGAAATTGTTGGTGTCAAAATTTAAAATACTCACTTTCATATCGCCCTTAGCAAGAATCAAACACAAACCTACCCTTTACCAAATGTGGGCCTAAGATCCTTCCAATTGACTTCTTTTTGTTATTAAACAAACAATGCATTGGATAGACCATTGTGCGTCACTTCCTCTATTATAAAAAAAAAACACAAATGAACCTAGCTAAATGGTGTTTGATAGCAAATAAAGCTTCCTTTCATATCATTTGTGAGTGTGCCAAAATGGGTTATTAAAAAAGTTTGTACAGTACCAAATAAAAATCACATTAGAGTTTAGGTTCCAAGCTAGTTTCTAAGTAAGACACTAACTGTTTAGCTCTATACTATAAGTTTTAAGAAAGGTGCTATTAAATAATCTACAAATCACACTAAACATTATGAAAAGTCACTAAAACAAGAGTTGCCTAGAATTCACCAACTAAAAGTTATAAATAGCCACTATTTTTTTTCAAATTTATTTGCAAATTTTCAAAAGGTCACTTTCTATCACTCCCTATGTCACCTTTGACTTGTCCATGACCAAGAATAACTTGGAATTAATGTCACTTTTGACAAATTAACAAGTTGTATAATGCAAAGTCAATTTTGACACTTAATGTGTTCCCACTTGAGTTTCAACTTCAATTCAACACATGTAATGATCCAACTTCAATTAAACAAACAACTTGATCCATCTTTTGTTGAAACAAGCAATACAATACAGCTCCAATTTAGCACCAAAAGTGCTATTTGACATTGAAATCACAAAGCTCAACATGTGTATTTGTTTGATGTTGTTGCTTGATGTTTGTAGAGTAATAATTTGGATTACTTATTTCTAATCCTAATCTAGGGATGAGTTTGTTCACGGAGATTATCTTGCATAGGTTGCTACACTTGTTCTAATTTACTATAAGAAACCCGAGTAGGACATTTCTTCATAATTTGGATCATGGCTATTAGACTTAAGTCTAATTACTATTTGTTATGCCTTTCACTCTTAATGAACACCCAAGTAGAGTTATAGTAGGTCAAATCTGATTTTTGCATCTTTTATTACCAACTTTCATCGAGCTTTCTTTCTCCAACTCTATCTTTTCTTTATCTTTTCTAGTTTGCAACAATCTTTTGAATTGGCTTCACACCATTCTTTTATTTTGATTCCAAGCAAGAATTAATCATTCTTTCAAACACTCAAGCAATCATTTCCAAATTGGTCTCTCATTTCTCTCAACTTCTCACATACAACTTGGGAATTCCTCTTCAAATTCCTTTTGGCTTTTACTCCAATTTGGAATCATTCTTCTCTATTCATTCAACTTACCCACTTGGAATATTCACTTCTTATACTCTCTAATTTCACTCCGACTTGGCTTGTTCACTCAATCATTCCAAATTGGATTTATGTCACTCTCAAAGCCTCTTTTATTCTTTCAATCTCTCACCAATTCAACTTGGAATTTTCTATTCCTTGTTCTCTCTTTTTCTTTCCAATTTGGCTCTGATCAAACTCTCAATCACTCTTCAAGTTAGTTATGATATTTTCTCTCTTATAAGCCACTTGAAGTTATTTCACCAACTAGGAATTAATTTATTTAACTTTTTTAGCTTTTCACTTTATTCATATCATTCCCAATTTTCAAGCTATTAGATTCATCCCACCCACTCAGATTTAAAACACTTAAGCATTTAGCATCCCACTTGTGAAATCTCTCATGCACCCAATTGGTACAAACACACTACAATGACACCAAAATAAGCAAATTTAACCAAACAAACATCTCTCAAGATTCTTTCCTACTCAAAAAATTCAATCCCAGTAGAATCCATATGCACTCATGCAATCACATTCAATCCAATTTGATAACACACTCAAATAGAAAATTTCACACACATGCTCCAAGAAATCAAAACATTTCTTCAACCAAAAACTCTCCAACTTGGGATAAATTTCCTCACATATCTAGAGTACTCTGATCCAATTCTCAATAGGAATACAACTTCAATCTCATACACACACATAAACACTTCTCACAATCCACTCCAAACACAATACACAAACAATCATACAATGACACACAACACAAGTAGTAACATATTACTATATTATAGACAAGCAAAAACAAGTAAAAAGCACTTACACGGCCAAGTAGGCCAAGACTCTCACGCTCTCCAACGCTGTGGGTCCATTCTTATTAGATTCTTCTTTCTTTTATAGTATTTTTTTTACCTATTTGGATCTCTTCCTTTGTCTTTTCATTGCATCCTTTTTACTCTTGTCCTATATGGCATCTTTCTTATCTCCATGACCTAATTGAGACTTTTAAACCATCCAATTAAACTTAAACAGTAAAAAGGTAGGGAGTTAACACCTATTCATTAAATTTTAAAGTTCAAACCCCAATAGGCATTCTACAATGTTGTTGTTTGATGTTGTCTAGTAGTCCCTGATAATTGATGCATAATCCTCAAAAAGTAGCCATTTCTTGAAAATATGACCAATTTTTTTGGACAACTCATCCAAACTTATAGTGGAGCAGTGAATGCCACTTGCACAAGCAAATTTGTCACATGTCATTTCTACGCTACTTTGGGACAATTAGGTGAGGAACCATCTAGTGTAGGTATAGGAACACATCCAAGGAGTTTCAAGATTAGTCTAGAGTTGCTAATAGGGATCCTATGAGTTGCAACTTTGCCCTTTAATGTAAAATAATATACAATATTTTTTCCACAAAAAGTACATTTCATGATTGCTTGTTGAAAGACTAGCCCTAATGATTTTTTTCCTAGATTTTCTCAAACCTTGAGGACCCCCAAATCCTTATCCCTTGAGTGCCACAACAATAGGATCCTATTGCTTAGGATATCATGGGGCATTTTGAAGGATTAGATCTAATTTTTTGACTTTCCTATAAAGTGCAATTATCAAGGTATTCAAGAGGTCCATGCAAATGGAGTAATGACAAGCCAAATCAAATATTGTACTAGTACCTAGGAAGTCTTGATTGCATGGACACCATATGTGGCAAGATGGCAAGGAGCATATTATAGGCTGCAAATGGTCAATATCCTTTACAAGCTTCCTTGCAATGTGTTTTGTGGTAGCAAAGAATTCACTAGCAAGGGTTCAAATATATTGACTTTTGTCAAGGTAATCCTCATTGATTGAGATATGATGCATCAAAGTTGGAGGTCTCCCAAAATCCTCATTTGGGTAAAACTAGTATGGAAGCTCAAGGATTAAATAGTCGGGTATGGTTCTGTCTACTTTACATAAAATCGTGTTCTGGTCAATCAAGACAAATTGCAAAAAGAGAGGTTTTTTCTAGCCTCATTTCTTTCCGGGGCTCGGCCCATTCCACCAATAAACTTATAATGCCCATAATCTCCATACTTAGCATTTCAAAGCAAATCCCTTCCACCTTGCAAAGCTCACAATCTACACAGTCACTTGAATTGCTCCAACTCAACTAAGCTTTACTGCTCCTCCCTCATCACAATGCCATTTTCTCTAAAGCCTGTACAATAATTTGAACTGCTCCAACCCAATTAAGCTTTACTACTCCTCCTCCATTATTGCGCCATTTTCTCTAGAGCATGCGCTAGCTAGAGTGGTGGAATCACAGCTTGCAATGCAAACATGGGTGTGGGTCTTGCTATGAACACAAAGATCATCAAAATAGGTTCATATGGTTTTTGGATTAGTACCAAGCTCATATTTTCCTTGCAATCTTGGTTTTGTTGTTGCAGCATTTTTCTATCAAAGATGCTAAATCTCCTACTTAATTCTTAGAGTTTTACCATTTTTGCCAAATTTTCTTGGATTTGAGTGATTTAGCCACCATACTTGCTCAATTTCAATGGCATCCAATTCCTTCTTGAATTGGCATACTATGGGATCTTTGTCTTGGAATATGTAGTTTAAGCTTTTGAACTTTTTTTTGAAAAAGTGCAACTGCTTATTCTCATGCTTAGTTCTCAAAGTTTTACCATTTTGTCAAATTTTCTTGGATTTTAGTGATTCTGCCATACTTGCTCAATTTTAGTACACCCAACTCTTTCTTGAAATGTCATACAATGCAATCTTTGTCTTGGAACTTGCAATTCAAGCTCTTGAACTTTTTGAAAAAGTTCAGTTGCTCACTCTCTTGCTTAGGACTTAGAGTTTTACCATTTTTTGCCAAATTTGCCTAGGTTTTAGTAATACCGCCATACCTGCTCAGTTTTAGTGGCACCTGATTGTTTCTTGAAATACCGTACAATGTAATTCTTGTCTTGGAATTTGCAGTTGAAGCTTTTGAATACTTTTGGAAAAAGTGCAACAACATTCATAGAAGTTTAGTTAGTCTTCTACAAAGTGTTTCTAAATATTTTTGTGCTGTGATTTAGCAAGTTTCTCTTTCTGGTATGGATAACCTTGTGCCCCCCCTCTAATATGTCTTCATCAAGTTATGTCTAATTTTTTTTGAATGAAATGCTTTGTTTTTTTTGGATCATCAGGTTTATTGAAGTTAGCTTGAAATTTGTAGATATGTATAATTGGAGAATATGTGCATTTCACTTCTTTTTAGGGCAAACCTCCATGTTTGTCTCAAATCGGAAAATACAAAAGCAACAAACAAGTTTCTAGTGTAAATTTGTTTGTTGCTTTTGGCATTTTTCAATTGTGGTATTAGATGGAAGTTCACTCTTAAAGTTAAGAGGTATTTGAAATGGTCAAGCTTGTAATATAGTAGAATCTTTCTAATTCAATACCTTGCATAAGTAGTAAAATTTCTTGGTACCAACTTCAAGTCCCATAATAAAAAGTAGCGTCTATTTCTGACTAATCCATCTAAGTTCATATCTTGCCCTAGTTCCAATTGTGAGCATTTAGAGAGGTTTAACTATACTAACTTACTACAATTGAGAGCAACATTGTATGTAATGATCCTCCAAATACAATACTCTAGATTTGCAACCAAATGCATGTTTTTTTGTTTCTTTGTAGTTTTCTATTAGCAGTTGGCGCTTGCTACGCTACGCATTCACCATTAGCATTTTATTAGGATTTTTATATGTTAGATAATTTGCAAGCTAAAAATTTCAATAAGTCTTCAAATTCAAATTGTATATATGTGATAATGTCACAAAGATTGGATGTGTGATATTACAAAAGGGCATATGTGATATTATAGAGGTCACTATGATTTTAGTAGTATGATAGTACCATGCTCATATGGTACATGACACTTATAATCAGCAACTTCCAATTTCAAATGGTCATTTCATTGCTTTGTCAAAAGAAAAGTTATCAAAGTTTTGAAATCACTAGGATGAGGTTTAGGTTTTGCTCTTTTTAGTGGTAGAATTGCTTTTAAACCAAAGGTATATGTTTTGTGCTTTAATATTTCTTGTTGCAGCAGTAGTTGTTGGTTATAAGTGTTATGCACCTTTATTCCAATTCGACACATGTTTGTTGGTACCTAGTTTCTGAAGGTGTTGCTCTTTTTCGAAAGGTGGATGGTAGGTGGAGGTGGAGAAAAGAAGTCAAATACTTGAAATTGTTGAATTGATTTTATTGTGTATGTTTCCAAAGGGTTTATTAGAGCAAGGATTACATTTATAAGCAACATCTATGCCATTGTACTTGGATTTATAGGATTCTTGCCCTTTAGTTGCAAAGGAAAAATGCATGCATGGGGTGCATTTTGTCCTCCCTTTTACTTTAAATCCCCATTTTCATTTATTGATCTTTGTTTTTTTGCAAGAGCTTGATCATTTGCTGACCATGTGAAAGCATCCATTGCATTTTGTAGTAATCTTGTGCTGCACTCAAAAAATCTACACTAAATATAGCATTTAGGTTATCTAAATATATAGGTTGCCTTCCTTTAGAAAGTTATCTAAGGACTCATTACTTGGCCACTTGGAGGCGCATGCAAGTGATGTAATTCTTTAAATATTAGGATTTCAAATGATTCACATAGCTAGTTCTTTTTTGTAGCTTTATTGTTGTTGACAAATCCTTAAAATTTGATTATGACAAAAATTAATGTAAAAAATCATTCTAGTAATAATAAAGATTTATATAATGTAAAATGTCAATAAGTTAATGTGGGCAGCCTAAATGCAATATTCAGTGCAAATCCATCATTTTGATTTTCTCAAATCCAACTTAACCCTTAAACGTCTGAAAATCCCTTTTGCCGTCAGTACAATACAAGGTACTTTTTGAGTGTGTTTGAATGGAATCACCATTTTACTACATTTGAGGTCAACAAAAAAATTGGAATATAGATCAATGTGGTTCTAGTGAGTTGTTTGAGATCCCAAATAAAACTAAAAATGTCAATTATACAGCAACATTTCTACTATCCCTATGGGATGTTTAAGGATTAATAAAAAAGTAGTTTGGTTTTTTATTTCCACTTTAATTTTTCTTTGTTTGTCATGGAAATTATGTCAATGATTGGTTGTTTCAACCCCAACCATGGACACATCTTTGCACCTCCCTAGAATAAACTTGAGTTTTGCAATATTTTCTCTTGTTTTTTTTGCTAAAAAATTGTATGTTGACTTGCTATTTGATATGTAGGAAGAAAGCAAAGATGAGCTGTCTAGGAATGAATATAAAAATTCTTAGATAAAATTCATGTTTAGAAAGCCAGATAGTTATCATTCTAAGGTAGGACCATCCATTCCCAACCAAGGATCCAAACCCAACTTATAGGGTGTGCTATTTCCAACCGGCCTATTTCCAAGCTTGGGAATGTATATTTTTTTCCTTTTCAAAATTAAGACTAATGAGGTCATGACATGTGTCCCAACAGAAAGTAGGAAATAGTGAGCAAGAAGTAGTTTGGCTATGACTAGGATTAGGAGAGTCTAGCAATTGTCTATGGGTTCAAAACACTTAATGCACTCCAAAATTTGTATACAACTAAGTTTTGCATGAAAATAATTCCAAGAAAATTTGTGTCGCAATATTTTGTATGAAGCCGCCATAGAAAAATTTGCGCCTCATTGTTGCTCTAAAGTGCTATCTTATAGGAGCTAATATGATCAAGAATAGGTGGTCCTACCTTATATGCTGAAAGTACAAAGGTGCAGGCTTACAAGAGTGAAAAGGTTCATGTAAATTTGTGGTAAGAATGGGTTGTTTTTTTGTTTTGTTCCAATCGTTGGTTATTTTGCTCTATTTGGCATCAATGGTTGTTTAGCAGAGTATGTGCAACCACCTCCTGCTGCCACGTTGCTAAAGCAGGTAAACAAACCATCCAAGAGAAGGTCCAACCGAGGGCTCTGGGGCTAGCCTGCTCTTGCTCTCAATTTCCAAGGGCTTTGGAGTTTTTCAATGTCTCTCCAACAACCTGGCTCTTCTAAAATTAACAACAACAACTTTCCTTTTGAAAACCATGGTAACTCACTCTTCACCCTTGATATCTCCGCTTTTCTACAAAAGTCTATTCATCTAGAAATGTGAAATTTGACAAATACAAAAAATCCATGAAAATTTGGAATCAACAAAAGTTGGTTTTAAAATTTAATGTGCAACCCTTTTTCTGCAAAAATTGTAGCTTCTTACTTTTGTAGAGTATCTATGAAGAATATAGAATACAACATTTATATAATATGGACTTGATTTTCTTCAACATCAAAATTTCAAATCCCATTTGTCATGAAAAATTCTACTTTTTAATTGAAATTTAAATTTACAACATTTTTAGATATAATGATGCTTGGATAATTTCAACATTTTTAAGAGAAAGGCTTGGATAGTGTCAAGGTCTCCTTCTCTTTTTGGTGTTCTAGCCTAGTTAAATGAAGTGGTAGTTTACGGTCAATGCTTGGATATGATCAACATTTTTTCCTTCATTTTTTTGTGTTCTAGGCCCACTTAAATGGGGTGTTTGTTTACAATGCTTGAATATGGTCTACAACTTTTTATCTCACCTGATGGATTGACCTCATCCAAGCATCAATGTATTAGTGCCACTTAGACGTCTATTCATGTTTGATTGCTAAAATGTGCAAGGGGTTGGTGGTAAATGCTTAGGTTACAACAACATTAGCCCATTGGCACAAACAAAGACAAGAATGGATTGGCCTTCAAAGCTTCAACCTCAACAATTGCAAAAACATGTTTTGAAATGCCTAACCTTTCTCTGCCCATATGCCTGCAAATGTTTGCTTCTCTTTCACCTTTCTTAATAATGTTAAGGTAGCAGCACCTATCATTGTCAAATTAAGGGTTTTGAACATTTTGATTATTAATAAATATCTAGCACATTATAAGATCTTGTTAGCAAGAGAAAAAAAATGAGTGTGTCGTTTTGAATGTAGTATTTGTGAGAGTAAGTTGTGAACTTTTAAAGAGCTGACTACAATCGCACCTAATAACAACACCAAGGTTTCTTGTTCACATGTTGTACATCTTTGTAATTACATCTATTCACTTCCATAGATTTTCCACGATTTTAGAGGTGATGGTTATGGGGACGCTCACATTTATGGGTGTTGCTATCTAATTACCAAAACTAGTATACTTTTATGTCCTATGGACACATTTTGGAAAAAAGGCATTAGGTGACCTTGATTTGTGTTTGTGAGCCATGTAAATCTTATTCAAAGTTTAGGATGCTTACCTCAAGTGGTATATTCAATTTGGTTTTAGATTCAAATCAGTTTGCCTCTTCATCTCCCTCTCCACCCCTTTGTATCTGAATTTCAAATTCAAGTTAGAAAAAGATTCAATGGGTTCTACCAAAGATGCCATTTCACACTCAACACCCCTTTCATCACTTTGCCCCTTGGCCCTCACCAATCACAAATTTTTCACTTTGCTTCTTAGCCTTTGTCCATTCACAAATTTTAAAATGAGATGCTAACACTAGTAGAAAATTCAGCACAAAATCAACAAAATTTCAACAAAAAACTATTGACTTTTTCTGTGAATTTGGTTTAGTTGATTTGGATACTTTTCTGTTGATTTTCTGTTGATTTTTTGTTGATTATTTATAGTTTTTTGTTAATTTTTTGTTGATTTCTATTACTTTTCACGTATTTTATGTTGTTCAATTCTATTTTTTTTCAATTTAATTTTTTTTTTTCATAGAATTTTATTTTATTTTATGAAAAAGTGAATTTTTTAGGGGACGACCAATTGCTCAAATCTTGGGCAACTGGCCCAACTTTGGGCAACTAGCCCAACCTCAGGCAACTGCCCCTGCCGCCGGGCAGTTGCCCGAACCCTAGATAGCTACTCCAGCTGCCGGCAGTGGGATTTGAATCCCCCACCTCTATCCTCACACTCCACAACTCTATCACATTCTCAAAAACCACTAGAAAATGTGCAAATATACATGCACACAATAGAATCATGATTCTATTTGTACATTAAATCTTCATGTCTTTAGTAATCTAGTAGACTTTGGAGGCTATTTTTTCCCAGTAAAGGACTTTTTTTCAAAAATCTTAGAATTAAGAAAAGTTGGTAAATGTATTTTACTTTCACCTCCAACAATTTTTTTTGGATTTCAATCTTTTTATCAAAAGCTATGAGCTAAAATCAGAGAAGGTGTTTACAAATTTTAAATAAATTGTTTAAATTTTTTTTGGAATTCGCAAATCCCGGAAGGATTGTTGCAGGCAAAGGTTAGATTCGTTAATAATTATTATTTAGTGCTAGTTCTTTTTGTAAAAAGAACCTTATTTTGTTAAAATAGCCTCCATAGTTTGATAGCTTCAAATAACATGAAATCGTGAAAAGTTACGCAATTAAAACCTTGCAATTATAAAATCCAAATTTTATAGACTTTTGAATAGTTTTGGACATTTTTTAAGGGCATTAATATGTGAACCACACCCTTTGAACTACTGTACCACACCTCCGAGGTAAATTTTAGATTTCTACCATCAAAAATTTGAGTTTGAGAATTTTGAATTCAAATTTGGACTTACAGACCATGATATTGTCTAGGACCATAAAAAAGGTTGCAATTCAACAACACCCAATGAAAAAGCTTATGTTTCTTTACAAAAAAAGTAAAATTAACAATTTTCTCCCTTACTAATTTTTTTCATTGGATGTTGTTGAATTGCAACTTTGTTTATGGTTCTAGACAATACCATGGTCTCTAAGTCCAAATCTGAATTCAAAATTTTCAAATTCATTTTTTTGATGGTAGAAATCTAAAATTTACTCCATAGTGTGGTATAGTAATTGGAAGGGTGTATTACACATATTAATTCCCATCTTTTAAAGCTTATAAAAATATTTTATAAGATTGTTTTTTTTTTAATTCATTTGGTTAGTAATAGAAGGAAAAATACTAAAAATACCCTTTAAGTCTTTCAAAATATCAAATTTACGCCAAAAATATGTGAAACATAAAAAATATTCCTTATTTTTTGTAGGAGTATCAATTATACTCCTATTATATTAGAAAATTAATAAAAATGCTCTTCTATTTTGAAATGTTAAATATATCCTTGTGTTATTTGAAATGTAAAAATCACCTTTGGTTTCTTGTAAGAATTTGCATTTAACTATACACTTGGTTATCATATTAGACAAAGATATTTTTGGTACTTTTAATCCTTGAGGGACATGTATTATTTCTTCAAAGAATTGAGGAGCATCTTTTATATTTGTTTGTAAAGAAATTTTGGTGTTTAAAACAACAAAATGTTATACTTTTTATATAAAATATTGTTGAATTAGTGAAATTGTTTCCAAAAGTGTCAAGATCAACAGAAAACTATTGATTTTTTGATTATTTATGGTCATGTTTTTACTTGACTTTAAAGGTTGCTAATTTTAAATCTAACCAAATTGTGAAAAGCAAAGAAAATAAAACCAGTCGATGTACACTCAAACTTCTAAACTATTCTTTTTTTTTTGAAAACTTCTTTTATTTTTTAAAACTTCAAAAGATTATAATGAGATCCAAAAAGATTCCAGAAAGATTTCAAAAACAAACCTAAACTATTGTAATAGCTTTTTTATTAAAAATCTTTTAAAGTATTTTGATGAATTTCAAAAAGATTCCTAAAGGATTCTAATTCAGTCTAAAAGATTCTATTTCTATAAACATTTTGAAATACTTTAACAAATTTCATAAAGATTTCAAAAGATTCTCAAAGATTTCAAAAAGGTTCATGGAAATTCTCAGAGATTCTCAAAGATTTTTTGAATTTCCAAAAAGATTCTCAATAGATTTCCAAAGATTCCCAAAGATTCTTAAAGATTGTCAAAGCTTCTCAAAGCTTCCAAGAAGATTCCAAGATTATTCATAAAGATTTTCAAAAATTCTCAAAAAAATTCAAAATTCCTAGAACATTTCCATGGATTCTCAAATATTCCAAACTATTTTCACAGATTCTCAAGAATTCTCAAATATTTCTAAAAGATTCTCAAATATTCCTAAAAGATTCTCAAAGATTTCCAAAGATTCTCAAAGATTTCCAAAGATTCTCAAACATTCTCAAACATTCTCAAACATTTTAGAAAAACTTGAAAAGATTCTCAAAGATTTCCAAAGATTCTCAAAGATTTCCAAAGATTCTCAAAGATTCTCAAACATCCTCAAACAATCTCAAAGATTCTAGAAAAACTTGAAAAGATTCTCAAAGATTTCCAAAGATTCTCAAAGATTCCTATAAGATTTTCAAAGATTCCAAGAAGATTCTCAATTTTCCTCAAATATTCTTAAAGATCCAAAAAAACTTGAAAGAATTTCCAAAGATTTCCAAAGATTCTCAAAGATTCTCAATTGTTCTCAAACATTCTCAAAGATCTTAAAAAACTTGAAAAGATTCCCAAAGATTTCCAAAGATTCTTGAAGATTCCAAAAAGATTCTCAAAGATTCCTAAAGGATTCTCAAAGATTCTCAAAGATTCTCAATTGTTATCAAACAATTTCAAAGATTTTAAAAAAACTTGAAAAGATTTCCAAAGATTCCAAAAGATTCTCAAAGATTCCTGAAAGATTCTCAAAGATTCTAATATCTCAAAAAGATTCTTAAATATTCTTAAAAATCTTGACAAGATTCTCAATGATTTCCAAAAGATTCTTGAAGATTTTTAAGTATTCACAAAAAGTTCCCAAAAGATCCTCAAAAGATTCCAAAATTTCTATTGATTTAGATAATGGTGTCCAAATCAACAGAACGTGTTTAGTTTTTTACAGAATTATGTTAGATTAGTCAATTAGCGTGGGCAAGTGCCCAAATCAATAAGAAATTGTTGGTTTTCTGTTGTTTTGGACGGAGTTTTCTACTAGTGTAATCATACTTTTTTGGTCAAGCAGAACTAATGCAAACCAAGTCTTGGCCAATCATGAATTTTTAAATCATACTTTGTTTGACAGATGAATTTAATTAATACAATAGCCCATCACAAGTTTTTAGATCATATTTCACTTGACCAACAAATACAACTAATATAAACCAAGTTTATTATACATACATACAAGAATCTACAATTTTCTTATTAAAATGCAATCCTTTTGTTATGCCAATGTTGTTGTGTTTAGATGGATTTGCTCAATTGTTTGAATGTGGTGATTGTTGAGTTCTAGATGGAGTGCATCTTATGAGGAGCTACTTGGCATTAGTTGTCCCTTCAGAGAGCCTGTACCACTCATTGTATGTCTTACTCTTTCTCACCTTTTTTCTAACTCTTAAGTTACAAAACTAATGTCTTTACTCCCACCCAATTGCTTTTGGGGTTTCTGCAGAGGAATTTTTACAATTGGTTCCCTTGTCTACAATGTTTTTTCCTTGAGTATCCAGCTTGAATATGCTGCTCAAGGATTCCCCATTTTTACACACTCTCAAGCCTCTTTTTTTTTGCTTGTGACTTGTCATAACATTATTAATCAATTGTACCATGGTCCAAAATAGGGTCTTGTTTGTGAAGTCTTTATTAGTAAGGCCTCTCTAAAAAAAGGACATGATTGCATTATAACATGTATGGCAGACTCTATTTGTTAGGGTGTTATGTAACCACTCTTCACAAGCGTCACTTGACAACTCTTAAACGCCCAGAGGTGTATAACAAAAAAAATAAGTTTGTAAGTTAAAAAAAAGTTGTTCTCATCTGGTTTTTTCAAAAGTGATCCTAAAGACATGGTCCATCATGAAAAGTAAAAAAGGGTTCCATCAAATGTAATCATATTTTGTTTAGGTAACCCAAATTGTGAGATTCATAAACATGGTGTTAAATCCTATGCTGCCCTTCTTGCAATTTTCATGAGGACACCATGCATTCTTGACTTCTGCAATTATTAGAAATAGTATCATAATGGGTGGGCACTTGCCACATCATTGTAAAGCCCTATAGAGGTATTGTAAAGGGGTAGTCAAAGTATCTAACCGGGCATTTAGGGCTTAAGTGTTTAGTTATAGTCACAAAAACGTGACAATTTTTGTGTTGTGAAACTTATGTTGTGAAATTTCACATTTGCAAGGTGTAACAACAATTATAATTCCTCCCTAAGTACTTCAAGGAAAACATTCTATTTTTTGTATGGGATATTATAGAAAGCCCAAGGAAAGAAATCTCTAGAATGTTCTAGAATGTTCAACACTTGTAGACAATAAGGGTTGTCAAGATCAAAAATTTTCTAGAAGATATAAAAACCTAGATTTTCAAAAGTATGCTTGAAATCTTGGATAACCAATTTTAGAGTTGGAGATTTCTTCTTCTAATTATTCTAAACTATCATGGAAGGTGTTGAAATTTGAGAATCTTGCAAATGTTTAAAATTCTTGTTATTGAGCCTTTCCTCTTATCAAAGAAAAGAAGACAAACTTATATGTAGTTAAAAGCATGGGCATCAAAGTTCTTTTTTAGTTTTCTTCTTTAGGCGAAATTCTAGTCTTGACTCTTGCTAGTGACTAGCATGGGCATCAAAGTTCTTTTTTAGTTTTCTTCCTTAGGCAAAATTCTAGTCTTGACTCTTGCTAGTGACTAGCATGGGAAATTGGTTGAGCAATGTTTTTGCTTGTCACGGGAAATGGTGGACTTTTTGGTAGACATATGGGAGCAAAAAGGCTTCTATGGATGAAGTGAGAGTTTATATTTTGGTAATTATATGGCCAATTTTATTTGGGTCACATAGCACTCTTTTTCATATAACTTGCTTTTAATAATTATCAAAATCTACCATGTGTTTGCAAGATTAGAAAGCATTAGAACCACACCTTCTTCTTTGCTGGTTGCCCGCCTTTGGTGAGGCATTTGAGCTAAAATAAATTTAGGCACTGCACTATTCAGGCCCTAGTTGAAGTATTTTTGTTGAAGTTTCTTTGCCAGCAACATATTATATCTATCTGTTTATACACTGTTGATTCTATCAATAATATCACTTTGCAATCTCAATGAGAGTTTTGTGGATACATCATGGTTTTCAAGTCAATTTGATTAATTTGTTCCATTTGGACTCATTGAAGCATAAAAGGCACAACAAAAAGCAACTATTTTGAGACTGCAAAACAAGTCAGAACCATACCCAATCTTGGCTCTACCGGTAACAAAAAAACACGAGGAGTCTCACAAGACTCAATTAACATGGTTGTTGAGAGTCTCTTAAATCAAAGGGCACAAATGACAATGTACTTTTAGTCGTGATTGTGTATCACCATACCGTCTTACTCAACTAGATTAAGGCTTACATGTTAAATAGTTTGCTCTTCACTTGGTGAAGTCACTATGAAAGTGCCCTTACTCAATTGAAGAAGTTTTTTTGTCTCCAGCAATAAGATAAGTTGCATAAGCTGACACTTGTTATAACCTTGAAACTCTTGAACAAGCTCCAATATTGTTACTTGGAGAAAACAACAAGAATCCCTGCATCAAAAATTGAACACTGCACAAGTCTAAGTGGATTACGTACACCAATCGTATGACTAAATGGCAAAAGATGTATATTAAAATTACAGGAGATAGCTATTCTTGTATTTGGAAAAATAACTACACGTTTGTGTCACCAGGGTACTAATAACAAACCTAGATCTTTTTGAATAGCCCTGTAATTGGGACACTATAACACACTTACAACACAGGTTAACAACCACAACATCTACTTGAGCACACATGATACAAACCAAGAGAGCACTAGCAATAGGTCTTTTATATTGAGAAAGCCATGATTTTTGCGTGATAGATAAGAGTCAGTTGTTGTAAATCAAACCGTGATGAAGATCAAGACATCAGCTTGACCGTATTTTCCCATTACGAACTAAAATGACTAGAAAAAACTTTGGAATAAAAGGAAAAAAACAAAGAAACATGACAATGTAACCTTTTCATGATAAATGCACTTTTTCTACGCAGTTTCTATTGATCATCCATTGCAGCACGTGCTTTTGAGTCAGCCTCTTTGGAGTCTTCTTTGTGTGTGTTTCTTCTAGATGAGGACTTTTGTCAATAGACGTAAGCTTTACATTGGGAAGCCCATTTCCAAAAGAAGGAACATCAATAGATGCCGCTCTCTTGGATTCAGTATTTTGCTTCAAGTTTAGGAGAGCTTTCTTTGAAGCTAGTGGCTTCTTAGGAACCTGACTTGGTGGCAACCTAATAGAGGTACAAAACATTTCATGTGGTGTAATCCCACAAGCCATCATTGTATTGTATAACAAGCCATGAACATTAGTGACCTACACCAGCAAAAAACAACAACCTCAATGATTAAGCACTGGAACAAGAATGATTGGGTTTCAAAAGCGTTTCTCCACACTATGCTGAAAGTATAGATCACTACACCACCCAAAATCATGTGACAAATTTGATTACTTCTAGGATCAAAGTAGTTTCAAGCAATGACAAAAGAACGCATAGAAGAGGTAAATGCCTAACATGATGACCACACTAAACTGGAACAAGCCCAAACTTGCCAAGTCCATGTCCAAGAAGCTCATTCATAGCTCCTTCAGTTTTTGATTTTGCATCATTGATTTCCAACATTGTGGCTGGTGAAAAGCTAGCTTCCTGGCAAAGGTCAAACCACTTTTTTCTTTCCTTGTTGCACGCATTTGCATACTTGTTCATAAACTTGAAATTGTGATAAACCTTGCCTCTGCTGAAACAATTCAGAAGAAGCTCTAATCATAAATTTGGGTAAAATAGATAAAGCTAGGTTATCAAAATAACCTTGGACATAGACAGGTAACTACGGGGCCTTGAAAAGATTTACTTCCATAAGTGATACATCAAAGCATAATGTTGTAACATTTGCATAGAAACTGCAGATATTAGCTATCTAAATAACTTGAAACGAGATATTGGATGAATATGGAGTATTTGGGAATATATGGAGTCTTAAATATTCAAAAAAAATACCTTGTTCTTCATAGAAATGTGTATTCCACGGTAAGTTGAGTGGATAAATTCAAACTATACCAACCAACACAAACAATTTCAAGTATCTTATATACATGAAAGTTGGCAAACAAAACCCGTCCATTGATTTCAAATGTCTTGTACTTTTTCCCATGTTTGCGTAGTAATAAACATTTTTTGTCTTTTGATTTTTTGGTTTATTTCTCATCCCCAACCCTAGACAAGCATATCAATATTCAACTGCAAAAATATAGATTCTAGTATTTCATAAGCAGTTTTGTGTCAAAATTCAAAATTGATAAAAACCACCATTGGTGATGAATTTTTGAGATTTGATTGCATGTTACTATAGGAAAGCATCCATATGCACATCTTCCATGCTAAACAAACACCTTCAAGCACGTGGTTTAGGGACCTCTAGAACATTCTCATGCTTTGGAAATTTCTAATTTCATATGACATCTAGTTTCCACCAAGTAAGCACAACAATATGTTAAAAGGTACAAATTTAGTCAGAATCAATATATAAACTATAGAGGAACCTTTGCAGTTGCCTGGGCTAAATGTTGTCTATCAAACCCTTATGTTACACACAATTTATGTGATTTTGTATCTTCTCACTGGATGTTTATTTATTACCCAATCATACATATCAAGACAATATTTGCATCTTTCATTGCTCGCAATCCTACCTCAAATTTTTTAAAATTCCTTGATGATTAGCAAGCAATTATTTCATTATTTCTATGGGACAAGACTAAGGCGCCATGTTTTTTAATTAGTTACTACAAGATTCAAAGTTTTTATTCCGGATTTCACCTCTTCATGTGTCCTACATGGTAGTGGGTACTATGGTACATTTATTTCAGAGGTAGGTGCGTTTAGAGAGTACTATTTTAAAATAAATCATTGTTGTGTTCATTGAATTACTAAATTGCATTTAGACAAAAATACATTTGTTCTTGTAAAGCTAGTCATGGTAGGTGAAGTGACCACATCCAAATACATATTCCAAAATTTCAAAGCCCTTTTACATTAGTAACCATAAGGATGTGATGCACACTGTACCAATACAATAACAGCATGTACCAATAATAGATCTGGCTTTACTCAAGTCTTAAATTCACAGCTCAAGTGTCCATGGGAGAAGGGACATACTAGATCTCAATAATATCCTCAAAACAAGATCTACCTATACTATTGAGTGGGAGGTTTTCTCTAAACGCGCCCTTTTCTACAACCTTCTAGCATTTTCCATTGTAGATTGAAGCAACAACGTACGTCTAAGATATGGAATACCAAGTGTTCTACAGCCATGTCTGTTTCCAAAATTTTGTAGAACTTCTTAGTAGAAGTTGAAACACTACAAGATTTTCCAAACCCCCTTCCACCATATGTTGGCAACCAAAATAATTTCAAGCACCTCCTACCAAATATAGAAGGGTAGAGCTATGCTGAAAGCAATTGATTTTGGTCGATTTCAAAACAAGACCAAAATGATGTTGCATGTGGATTACATTCTACACCAATTGTGAGATATGAACCTTTTCTATTTTTACAATCCATGAATATTAGATTATAGACCAATCGGTTTGTGAGATATCAGCTTCTTGTAAAGCTGAATGTTACATTACTCATATATGTCCTACTCACTCAAACCGTGTGACTTTATACTGGTCTATACTGCTAAGTGGGAGGTTCTCCCTTTTTGCGCCCTTCTCCATATCCTTTAGAACATTGTTTTTTAAATTGAACCAATAGAAGATGCGTGAGTTAAAGAAAACAAATTGCCCTCCAACCATGTTTTTCTCCCAAAATACTCCAAAGCATTTGGTGGAGGCTGAAGCAATAAGCAATGACCCAAATATAAAACTCCAAATGACCTACAACCACGTGCTAGAAAATTAATAAAATGCCAAGCCTCCATAGAGTAACATTGTGATGAAAGCAATTTGTATTGATGATCTCACCAAGATGATGATTTTTGAGGATTAAATTCTAGACTAGTTTGAAGATGGATTTTCTACTTAGTACATGCGACTAGGTTCTAAACCAATAGAAATGGGATATCAAACTTAAGAAAGAGCAAATGTTGCATGATTCAAATATGTTCCAATCAAAAGAAGCGTGTGCATGTATCCTAGTACTATAAATATCTGCTATGGCTTACAATTTGTTCCATAACCAACATTGTGGGATCTTTGAATAATATTTTATTCATTTCTTGTAGAGAAGTTAATGGATTCAGGTTAGCTACTTGATGGCTAAGTGCATCAAATTTTTACACCTACATTAAGCAATGCCTTTTATTATTGCAACAAGTTCTTGCAATTATAAATTGCCCCTTCTATCATCATGTTCAGGCTTTGACTCTGTTTGAAATGTCACTTTTACATGAGAGACCATTGCTTACATGACTGATTTCATGGAAACCATAAACAACATTGCATGTGTCTCTAATAAAGCAAGCGTACTTGTTGTAACCTACCTATGGCTGCGTAAGAAATGAACATGTCCTAGATGTTTACAAAAAAACTAAGGCCTCATTCCATGTATTCATTTGTTGCCAATTCTGTGATTTGTTTTACGGGCATGCAATTCTCATAGTACTACACCAACCTTCATAACAAGGTCAATGTGTGCAGCAATCACAGTGCTTCTTGCTGATTATAAATGTACTTGTACCATATTTGCCTGGCAAAATGAAATGTTTAACAAAACTTGCAAGTAGGCAATCCAAATGCATTGCATAGTACAGAATTCTATCGATTGTTCTAAACCATGAATTCCTATTTGACTAGCCTATGGGAGACTAACAAAATATGTGTGATGCGCTTTGAAACATCCTTTGGACATGCCCTAAGTATTGTACGTCCCAATTTGCTGTTTTGCCCCAATGCACTTCTATCTATTTAATTTTTGCATACAAATGACGGAACGTTCCTATGCTGTTGTGCCATGCTGCTTAGCCATGGCCACAGTATGTTCAGTAAGTAGGTATCTGGTCCTCCAATGTAGGGATCAAGTATTATTGTATTTGAAACAGGATTCAAGAAGACCTTCTCCTGAGTGTCGTCAATGATGAGCGTGTTTGACGATGAAGGTCTAAATCCTAAATCTTGTTCAAAATTGGATCTTTTATGCCATAATTCTTCTATGAGGCTCTTGAACAATATGGGCTTCCTTGAGTTGAGGGAATATGTTACTGGTTGCTTGTGACTATTCAAAACTTGTGTATACGATCTTTGGCCTTTCACGTCTAGCGTTATCATTCCACGGTCTAGTAGATGGTCCAAGATAGCTTTTGTTCTTCAATCTTCCATACTATAAATAATTAGTGTAAATGAGCAAACACTTTTGCTAAGAACTCAAGAAGGCTAGGGCGCTTCGAGACAATGCGATTTGTGGCTTTCCAAGATCCTTCCGGCATTGCAGTTGCATTTGAATGCTCTATTTTGCATAACACACCATTGATGTTGATTACTAGTAACTTTTCTTTTTGTTGAACGGGGGACAGACATGATATGGTGTGTTTTATGTTGCATCTAAGCATTGGAGTTGGACATGAGGGCTGATCCATACCACGGAACAACAATCATCATATACTAATACATAGAAATATAGACAATCATGCACAACAATTTGGAAGATTTACTCCTAAAATTCAAGTGCAATACATATCATTAACATCAAAGACATGTTAAACCATGTATCCATGCCATACTATTTAAAATAATGTGCTAGAATATAATTACAGTGACTCACAAAATTGAGTCAATGTTTACTGTTACTTAATACAATTTGTCATATGAAGTGCATTAATAACTATTTTCAAGTGTCATAAAAAGTAGATTAAAGGTATCCAAGTACCTACTAATATAAAGAGACCTCAATGAAAAATGTGCTAGGGTGATTGAGATATTTCATTTCAAAGGAGAGTGACTAACTAACTCACTTTTGGTCTTGCATGTTTATATCTCCATCTCCTCCTTATATTGACAATATATCATAGAACTTAAATTTAGTTGTGAATGTTATAAGTAGGAAAGAGTGTTTCTACTCCTTTTCTAATAGTATATTGCACTTTTAATGGTTCCATAACATGATAAGGCCATTGCTTAAAGTAAATAAAAACAATGTAATATCATGGAGAGAATCCAAAAGAAATGTCTTTTTATACTAAACTATTTATAGAAGGATAATCAACTAAAATTTTAAATCACTTAGGGAGGATATGTGTGACAGTAATGACACATACAAGATTTATTATTGCTCTAGAACCATTCAAATTAGTTAGGCACAATATAACAATGAAATGAGTGTTTAGACAATGCAATGTGCATTGAATTTGCAAGTTTGAAGGCTTATGTGAAGAAGAAAATACCTATTAAAATATGTATATATATATATATATATATGTATATATATATATATATATATATATATA
This sequence comes from Ulota crispa, assembly GCA_963920765.1. Lineage (NCBI taxonomy): Eukaryota > Viridiplantae > Streptophyta > Bryopsida > Orthotrichales > Orthotrichaceae > Ulota > Ulota crispa. Next base: position 21,091,016 of record OY987249.1, on the reverse strand, counting down.
TATATATATATATATGTATATATACATATACTTAAGTTTGTTTAAATTTTGCCAAGTCTCTTGAAAATTAGAGTATTGCAGATTGGAAGTAAGTAATTTCTTGAGATGATACTTAAATATATCTATTCTGCTTAGATGGTTGTATTTATTGTTGGAATTGAGACAAAGAGGACTTTATAGATTGAACAATGAAGAAAAGTGTGAAACATGGAAAAGGTCATACAATAGTTTGGGATTGCATAAGTGCAATCAGATTTGGTATGATTTGCAAGATAGAAGGTACAATAAATCAATATGTCTGTTCTAGGGTGTTAGAGACTAATCTCCTTATGATGTTTGTTCAAAGTATGGCATAGATGCATTTTGAATCATTTTTCAAAATGACAACAATCCAAAACATACAATAAAAACAATGAAAGAGTATTATTTAAACAACTTTTCAATGTTTTAAAGTGACATGCTCAATCACCAGACCTAAATCCAATAAAACATGTACGGGCAATACTAAAACGGAAGCTCGTTTGTTAATCCACATGTCCAAAGGGTCTTTTAAAATTGTGAGAGCGTGGGTTTCAAATTTTCCATTCTATCACTTCCACTAAGTGTGAGAACCTTTATGAGAGCATGCCACAAATGATGCAAGCAATTTGTTATGCATAGGGGCAAGTGAATTGATTTTTGAGTGTGTATAGACACACAAGTCCAAAATTGAGTTAGTGAAGGGTTTGTTTTCAGAATTTAGTGTTTCCATATATTATGTGTATTTTGTTTTTAATTTCTATGTGAATAATCAAGAAAAATTCTACTTTCTAACAATTTTTCACATGTTGGATTGTTCACTTCATGTGCTAATATTGCTTATTTAATAAAAACATCCAAACATTGACTCGGTTTTGTGAGTCAATGTAGATTCCGTAGCAACATGGCCTCTATTCCATTTTCTAAAACTGCAATTGCCTCAAAATTGCACCCTATCCCTAAAAAAAGATGTTTAATTTTGGTTTGTCGCTATACAGTAGCTACAAAGTACTATCAGGCCCCATTTTGCATACAATGTCTTCTATTAGGTGGAAAGCCTTCCACGTAATGAAAACATGTCATTCCGAGATGAGTTTGGCACTTATCTCTGCATCTCTAGGGACGGCAACAATGGCTTCGGATGCAGCCCCCGTGCCATTGGGTCTCTGTACCTCCGTTCTTTGACAATGAATAGAGTCTTGCAATATCAAAATTGATGTCATGAAATTATTTCAAAATCATCCATCAACTTTAGAATTTGGAAACAAATATGCAAATACATGTTTTAGGTCAATAGTCTCACCTGAGTTGGTAGAACGGGTGTCTCTACATCCATATGATCCTTGGTGAATTGCGTGAACCCTAGCTGGTCAGAAGCAGCGCTAGTCACTTCCAATGCCGTTGTTTGCAAAGCATCATTGCTTGTATAGGCAAGAGTATATACCGGTTTTTTTGGCAAACCATGCGTCAATTCCATTTGGACGTCCGCCGGTACATCCATTTCCCTGTTCACTTGCTTGGATTTCTCTAGCATACTGGCCATTGCCTATTGAACCAATATTTGCACCTTTTGCTCCATTTCCCTCCAAAATTCTTCTTTTTGGTGCTTGAGTTCCAATTTATGTTGCTTGATTAATTCATCTTGTTCTGCACTATTATTGTTGTTATCTTTGATGCTCTTCTTTGCTGCTTCCAACATACTCTTCATTTGCTGCTCTCTCTCTTTGTTCTTTTGTTGGAGTTTTTGTGTGAAGCGTTCCATGTGCCCGTCAAAGGCTAACGGCTTCACGTCATCTATTTGCTTTTGCAAGGGAGGATCATCCTCCGGCAGGTAGTCATCAACGTCATTGAGGTCAGTGGGGTCCTCTGGCATGTTACAACAACCAATTCCTAGTCCATGCCCCTTCTTGACCTTCACTACTATCCTTGCGTGCGTCACTGCTGCTGCCGGTAACACACGCACTTGCACCTCAGCAACCTCAATCTGAGTCACAGGTACTGTGGTGCCTTGTGCTACCATTGCAAGGCCTCTCTCAACTTGTACTTTGGCCATCAAGTGGTGAATTACCTGCTCATTAGACACTACCCCCTCTCCGTCTTGAATCTTTGGCACCAGGACTTCAGTTGCATCCACTTCCATGGGCTAGGCCTTGCCCGTTGGAGCTCCTTCCAAAGTGTCTTCCTCCACAGCTTCAATCCTTGCTGCTGGGATCTCTATCACGTTTACCTCCCCGATCTAAATTACGCTTGCCCAGCTCTCCTCCAAGGGGTTGAACGCCATAGTTGCAACCATGCTTGGTGGAGCCTTCTCTAACGGATCCACCTGCACGGCCCCAACCCCGCTCGTCATAGCCTCATCCAGTGCTCCCATCTATGTGGACCTCTTTCTGCTTGTCAAAATTTGCTGAGACAAATCACCCTCCACAACCTGCAGCTCTGTCACAAAAACCTCCTTTGAAGCGAGCACCTCAGTGACCCTAATCCCACTTGTCAGGACCTCCTCCACAACCTGCAGCTGTCTCACTGGAACCTCCTTTGACGCGGCCACCTCTGTTGCCCCAACCACGCTTGCCAGGACCTCCTTTGCAGGTTGTGCCTATGTGGCTTCTACATCGGTCTCTGGAGTATCTGCATACTCTCGCATAGACTGTGGCAGCTCTTTTGTCATAGCTACCTTTAAGGCCTCTCTCAATAGCGACGACCTCACTTTTTGAACACCCATCATTAGATGATGAGCTTGACAACGCTTCAAAGGGTGTTCATTCACAATCTCAAAAAAAGGGCTCTTGGACTTGCAACTTCTACGACTAGGCAATTTTTGAAGACTTCTTCCTCTCTCTATCTTTGAGTGCACTTCAAATGGAACGTCCTCCTCTGTGATAATTCTCTTGGTCTTGTCACTTGTTGATGGAATAAAGAAGTATCTCCAATTGCAAGTCTTTCTATGGGGGTGGACATTACTAACTCGTTGTCTCCTTCGTCTTCTAGTCCGACATTGCTGTCACCCAATTCCATTGGCGTTGATGCACAACCGTCATCGTTAGATTGAACATTTCTAAAAAAAGGGACGCTCGAAATGAGGTCAAAAACCTTGCCCAGTATGACCATTTCACATCTTGTATCAACCCCTTCTCTTGAAATGGTTCCCCTGCATTGTTGTTGTTCAAGGAGATGCTTAGACGAGTCTATGCAAGTGGAAGTATATCCTCTTCATCCCCATTTTGTTGAACACAAGGGCATCTTTCATAACTGTTGTGGTTCCTACTTCCAAAAGGGATTGGATCGGGATTCTTGGTCTCAAAGTTGCGTCATGTTATGTCTATCTCGGTGGAGCCAAGATCCAATTGCAGTTGCGTACAAATATAGTTTAATTCATTTGGTACGAGCTGTGTATCTACTGCCTTGGGCATTGGCTAATTGGAGCTGTTGAAAATTATGTCCTCTGCAAGAACACTAGGCCCCCTTTCATGTGCTACCTCTTCAATGGCGGGGGTTCTATCCAAAGGACCTACTGCAGTTGTTGTGCTCTGTACTTTGCAAGTTTGCGGATTTGTTGTTTCACCATTGTTTGAAGATTCATCCGGGAGCTTGTTGTCAATCTGCATGCTGGGATCGAACAAGTACAATTGTAACTAGCTTCCGAGCCAATGCGTTCTGGTGACGAAAGCAAACAGCAATTTTGCCGGCTTGTCCTTCAATGGCAACACTAGCAACACCATCTGCAAACCGAACATCTGCTCGTAGTGGAACAAACGCGTTATTTTCTTGTAATAGAGGACTCTAAAGTGAATAAAGCAAGATTTAGCTGTACAACGATGATCAACCATGATGTCCCCACACACAATATGGTCTCTAGAATTAACACAATATTCAATCAATATGGAGTATGCATCAATATATGGAGTCTTAAAAAGTCTAAAAATCAACATATCCATTTAAAAAAAAGCCTACTTTCATTGTTTTTAGCCTTCATTATTAGTTTAGGCAACCAAAAAACATATTTCAAGTCATTTTGAATATATAGTGTCTAACATCTACTACTACTACCAAACACAAGTTCTCACACCAATCTCAACTCAAAAATTTGTTTGGTACAATTTCTCTTACATTCTATGTCTTTAATTCCATATAAAACTTCTCTTTTTTGTTATGTTATTCAATCCCATACTCTAATGTAGTAGAATTTTGCAAGTGTCTTTTTTTATGGTAAATTTTTTAATTGATTTCAATTGCAATATCAATTAGTTCAAAATATTTGATGAGTTTTTTATGGGCACACCATTGAAGGGAACTTTGGAAATGAGTTTGTTTATTTTGTGTTATTTTATTTGAAAGTGATTTCCAATTGTACATTTTGTCTAAGGCGTTTTTTTTTGTGATTTCCTCCACATATTAAATGAATAAAAAAATTGTCTTTCTTACACATAATGATTTTACTTTGCAACATTCTAACACTCAATCATTTATGTTTGCATTTGCACTATAATATATTCAAAATTTGGCATGCATGCATCTACACATCCAATAACCATAAGCAACCTTATCCAACAGTCACTTCAACTTTACTAGTATGGCTCAATGCTGTTGGCCTAATTTTCAGTCTCCCCCTGCCCCCCATGCCATCTCTTCAAGCCACATGCGGTTAAAATTGTACTTTACTTTAGTTAACTTGTCTTCTACTTTATTTTCAATTAGATATCCAAATTTCACTTTAGTTAAACTTATACTCTACCCTATTTTTACACAAAAATTGTCTTTGGCCAATTAATAATTTTCTAAAATTTTAATCCATAAAAATATAGGCCCAAATGCCACCAAACCAAGCTGGTGCACTCCTCCTTGCCAAGTGCTTTCTAACAATACCAAGCATGCAACAAGGAGACACATGGTCCGAGAGATCTCAATGTGAGAAACAAACAAACATCCAAACATCCAAACATCCAAACATCCAAACATCCAAACATCCAAACAACCTAATTTAAGGTATAGATAACTTTAATGCAGTTGGATTTGTTACAATTTGCAAGTACTTATACATTGCAAATGATTATTAGATGATAATTGTTTGATATGATTTTTGTTGTAAAAATCCTAACATAATTTCTACATTGACATTTGCTATTTGTAATATGACCTCAAATTTTATAATAATAACTTCATTGCAAAAAATTAATTAATTCATACTATGAAAAGAATTCAAAGACAAATTTATATTTACATTGTACTTGTATCAACATAAATTATAAATTCACTCTAACTATATACTATTTGTTTGATTTTGTTCAATTATATAAGTTATTGTACTACAACTGCAAGATTAATCATTTTTTGTAAGATGGATACCCTTTACATACACATTGCTATCTTGTGAAACAATATTGCATCAAGTAAGCATGATTCATATACTTGCATTGTTTACTTGCCTACAACATGACACTTGAGAGTAGTATTCATTGCTTTGTGTATGCATGGCGTACATATGTTTATAAAATGATCAAATGTGTGAATATGTAAATTGTGCAACTTAAATGAGATGTCATTTAGAATGCAGATTTTTTGTAATGCATCCTATTAGCCATACATAATTATACAATGCTTATGCAAACTTGAGTTGTATTACTTATCAAAGTATTCCAATTTCAATACTTTGTTGAACTTGTTTACTTCTAGAAGACTTGTACAATAAATTGATGTTTAACTAGTTCCATTAGTTGAATACTTGTTCTTATTTGTAAAAACTTATATAATATGTGGTCACATCTTTGTTACAAAATCTTGCATGTAGCACAAGTAGAAGCCATGCGTGGCGTACAATTTTGTAATAGCCATAATTATATTTTTAAGCACTAAAAACATGTCTTCTCTCGTTTAATGTATCTAAAAGAGCATTGTATATGTTGTATTCCTTTAAATGAAAATGTTTGTCCATGTGTGGGTTATGTGCATCTTTATGGTTTTTAGATCACTTATTAGGGTATACTTTCCATATAGCTAAGTATATAGAAATCTCAAACAATTACACATCTAATTACAACAATCTAATGTAATTCAAAACTTTATAATATAGCTTTTATGTATAAAAACAGAAACACATATGTATCATATGTTACAAATGGTACACTATGTTTCAACTAGTTTAGTGAATGAAACCAAAAATTACAATTCATGCATTCTAATTGCATTTTCAAAATCAAACAAAGTTAGTGGCAACTCCTTTGATTCTACAACCAATGCCACAACATCATTTTTGTTTGGGAATGACCTCTTTCCTTTGTTGTCAAAGGATACTTTTGTATCTAGCCTCCATTTTGTATTGACCATGCTTGTGACATTTCTAAAGGTCTTTTGCATCTTTTGATTAAAGTTGGCTAGCATTGCCATTCATGAACTCTTCAAAGGGTGGAATATCTTTTGATGTTTTCTACTTCTTCTATGTGCCAACATCAATATAATTGTCCCTTGATGTTGCAATTTTGGCAATATTGCAAGTATTATTGTGAACATCTTTAATGGAACATTATGTCATATATTTAGTCTTCAACAATAATAGAAACCCAAACCAAATATAGTAGTACCTTGAGCAATGCTAATATTGTGAAGAAAGCAAGATGCAAGTTCAAATTGCAAATTGTCATTCTATGCTTTTGCAATTTGGCTATATATTTTGCCAGTTTTGTAAAGAAAGTGATACAAAAATCCATACATTTTAGCCATGTACAAGCCTCTAGCATTGGAATAGCCCTAATTCACTAAAAGAGTGGCTAGACTAAGGTACTCTAGATACAATGGCTTTGGCTATTCCAAGAACTTAATCATATGCAAGCTTGTAAATCCTACTTCTTGCTTCAATTTAAACAACTTATCATCACTAATAAAGATGTCTTTAACAACCATAAATACATCTCTTCTCTTCACAAAATTGTTATGCTTGGCATAACGCTTGTCTTCAACTTGTTTTAGTAGTCCTATATGAAAAGCTCACCGCCTTTGGCATCCACTTTCTAGTTCTTCCAAACAAAACCTTTGGCAAGCCAACTCTCCAATCCTCTTCTTCAATATTGTTTATGGCCTAACTTGTTAAGGTCTTTTGAGCACATTGCATGAGATTGTTTTGGTCAATGTCAAACAAAATGAAAAAATGTTTGTGCTCAAAGCTTGCAAACTCTATTCAATTAAACCAACCAATACAACTTCTACACGTATGCACATTTAATATTCCAAATATGTTAGATTTTGATACTCTACCAAGATGTAGTTGACTTCATAATGCAAAAATTCTCATTTTGATTAGCCACACAAACTTTGCCTTCGTGAAGAACCCCATAATCAATCTATATGGAGTTGCATGTTATGTCTGGAGTGAATCTGGACCAATGGAATGTCTAGATACACTCCATATATAACATGCAACTCCATATTGATTGGTTATGGAGTTGAAGGTGCTCTTGAACCTAACCCAAAATGTATCATAAAATAATGTTAGTCATATTGTAACAAAAAAGGGGCCACTTTATACACTCTCTAAACTTTATTATACATTGCACTTGTCATCTATGGAACATGCAACATGCCCCAAAGATATGCAATATTCCAACAAAAATGAAAAGTTCACCATGTTAATGATACCAACAAATTATGTTAATAAAACATAACCTCTTTAATTTCATACAATTGGCTTGGATATAGCATATAGTTGCATGCGCTCCCTTTTTTTACAACTGAAAATAAAATTCAATGAAATGAGATCTAAAAATTCTCCAAATCCATGTCAGTGGTCATACTTTGAAGATTATAATTGAAGATCAATACTTGGGATTTTCAAACATAACATTTCCATAAATTAATAGCCTAGCCTGAAAAAATCCTCCTAGTCAAACCTAAAGTAGCAAACAATTGGCAGGCAACTTTAGCATGATTCATTTTGAATGTTCAATGACTAACTCCTTTGGTGTGGTTCACATGCAACTACAAGCTAGCATCAATCATCAACAGCACAACAATCTAAGACTTGAAGTTGCCCTTTGTAGGAAAACCGTAGCACCGCTTTGCGATACTAGTTTGGTGCAACCACCACCCTAACATCTTTTAGTTATTGTACCAAGCGGAACTTGCTACACTATTGCACAATGTTGCAAGAAGCAAGTTGGCTTTGCATTGCCGTTGCTTAGTAGAAGTTGAACCGTCTCTATTCTAGCAACAATCTTATCACTAGAATGTGAACTAAATTGTCAAATTCATGATATTGTATCTACAATGTTTGTCATTATAAATGCATAGACTAGTTGATGTTAATATTAAACCACTTAGTGAGACACCCGCACATTGTTGTTGGAAACAAGTTACCTTTATGCTACCTCTATGACCACCAATTGCTTGATACAATCCAGCTTGTGACAACCAAGTATTTAATTGAAGTTGAACCACACTTTGTTGCCTTCTCTCTTTGAAGTCCAAAACTTAGAACTTCCAAGTAGATGGCTTCCATCAAATGTTGGCTTAGCATATTGAGATCCACCAACCCAATTTTGAATAATATAATTGGCACACAACTTCAACATGAATTTTTTAATGTGCAATAATTACCTCCTTGCAACTATAAGTTAACATTAGTCAACCATAGCACAATACATTAGCACTTGAAGTTCCTTTGCAAAACATAACGGCTCCACTTACAACACCAGTTTGATGCAACCACCACTCCAATATTTCTAAACCATTGCAATAATTAGTATTGCTGCACAACATTGCTTGAGGCAAGTTAGCTCTGCACCGCAATCAGGACAACAAGATGCTCTTTAGAATGACTTTTCCAACAACCACTTGGTTAGATGATCGTTTAACATTGCTTGAACTATATTATCTATGCATCTTTATTGTGGTGAACAACTACTTAAAGTTTCTATTGTGACGACTAATTGACCCCACTACCATATTAAGTGGCTTCAAGTAATTGCATGCCTTTGCATCACCGTTGTGATAATCAAACAATCAATAACGGGTTGTTGTGACAACCACTCCATGAAGCAGCTGCAAATTGTTATTTGAGACAAACTATCTTTGTAATGTCCTTGTGACCACCTTTTGTCTAGTTGAATCCTTTTAGTGACAACCAAGTGAACAATTGAAGCTAAACCACACTTTACTGCCAATTATCTTTGTGATCTTAAACATGAAACTTTCATGCTAGCAACCGCAAAAATATACCTCTTTAGCCTCCTAAGCTAAATCTCAGACAAACTTGCATCTCAACCTTTGTTGTCAGCGTTGTCTAAAACACAACTAGTTAAGATCTTTGACATGCACTTGTTCAATCATTTTTTGTCAATGCCACAGAGGGCCTCAAGCATTGGTACTCAACCATTGCCACTTGAGTTGGCTTGTCCAAGAATCTAGCATGTTGTGGTAGTATGATCTTATGCTAGGGTTCAACATCCACCCCTTTCAATGCGCCGCAATGATTGCTACCAAACATTGTCTACACATGGATCAAAGACAAAATAGTATAAAGCTTGCTCCACATGGTAGCTTCCTTTATCACATTCACATGGAGCTCCGCAAGCACATTCAACCTGGTTTGCACAAGGGCCTACCAAAACAAATGCCGGACAAATCTCTAAAACTTCCTCTCAATTTAACCAACTCTACTTGTATAAAACATTCCATCTCTAGTATAATAACAAGGGTGTCCACTACAAATAGAAGAGTTGTTCCACACTTTGGGAACAAGTTTCAAACTAGAGTATGAAAAGGCCATATCTCCTCCTAAACTTCTTAGACTTAAAGTCCTAGGGAGAAGTTGGTCTCCAAAATACCATTGTAGTAAATCACAAGCAATTATATAGATCAACAACAAAACAAAGACCATAAGCTACACAACCAAATTCCATGTTGACTCACTCTAAGCGATGATTTGCATGAGAAAAAGTACTACATCAAATTTCAAGACTAACTCAAAGATCTAAAACTCCACTTCAAAACAAGATGGTTGGAGTTTCCAATAGTATACAAACTTACCTCATCAACTCAAAGCAAGAACATTCAAATTCATTGGCCCAAACTCAAAAGAGAGACTTGTACCCAAATTCCCTCAAACTAACTCCTACCCAAAGAGATTCTAGAGACAACACTGTCTCTAGAGTCCCCACGGTCCAACTCTGACCATAGGGGATTCTAGAGACAAACTTGTCTCTAGAATTTCCATGGTCTCTTTTGTTGCCATTGTCATTGGTTTCAAATTATGAAAAGCCTTCATTGTGCTTTATTTAGGTAGCATGGAAATCTTAGAGTTTGCCATGGAAAAAATGCTCCCTTTGATAGAATCATGAAAGCAATCTAGTCAAATGTTTGATAATTTACAATGAAATTGTGGTTACTTTTGTGCAAGATCCATTGATATAGCAAATTGTAGCATCTAAAGTTGTAATTTTCTTGAAGCTTATTAAAGAAAATGATATACAATGTCAAAAGAGTATTCTTTGTAAAAAAACAAGAAGATATTAAACACACCATGGCATAGATTTCAAGATCAAGTTAAGTGCCAATTGAACAAGTAGAAATCAATGGCTTCAAAAGATTATACACAAACATATGGAAGAAAGCTTTTTTTCTCTAGACCTTTGATCTGGACTCTAATTTTTTAGTATGCTTCTTTGGTTTCTTTATTTGTATCACTATGATGAATGAAACTAAAAGAGAGCATTATAATAAAAAGGTGCAAAGTGTAGTGTCATGACTTTGAAATCCAAGCCTCTCTAGCTAAACATCATAGTTGTAGGCATTTCTAATGAATTAGAGTTGTTGATCAACAAAAAATTTGTTATTTCTAATTCATGAGACTTCCCAAACATTGATTGATTTGCCACTTAAAACCAATGAGCTTGATACGTTTATACCAATCTCATTGTTATGCATTGGATGCTCACGCATTGTGGAAAATCAATTGACTTTCTAAATCACAATTGCAAAGACTTTGCCAAAAGACAATTCTTTCACCAGGTTGACTCACACTACTCCAAGCCGTTCAAAAGTACAGGAGAGTACCTGCAAGAACTTGGAGTTGCTCCAAAACCAAGCTTGCACTTGCTATAGCAACAATTGAAACTTGCATGCGTCTTTCTCCTTCCAAGTTGTCCTCCCACTACAATTGTCTCCTCAGCTTGCACACCTCTTGGATTGCACAATCATTCTTCTTCCACAACCATCCAAATGACCAGCTCCACTCTTCTAAATCTAGTCAATGTTGCAATGACCACGTGAAGGCCAACAAGATCTTAGTTGCTCGGCCATATTTTTTTGCCACTTCCCATCTATAGTTTTGCAACTCCAAGTTTGCAGCAACCAATGACAAAAGAATTCAGCTATCCACAAGTCTAGGAGGTCATACATCTAAGCTTCCTTATTCACGGCTATGTGCAAGCAAAATGATTTGACAATGGAGCCTCAGCCTCTGTGTTGATGCTGCATTGCCATGTATAGCTCAAGATGAAAGAACACAGATGTGCATAGGCAACTCTTGACCACGTCCTTGAGGCCACGGTTGGGTGGACTTGCTTCTTTCAGCGTCCCAATTCTAGAGACCAATTTGTTGCTAGAATCTTGACGGTCATTCCACAACAATGTTGTTGTAAGTCCAAAAAAAAATATGCATGTGCATTTCTATACCAGGCGCACCATGGTCGCTATCCAAAGAAGGCAGCTACATACAACAATTAAAGGTCCTTTTTTTGTTACCTCCACTCTTCTAGTGGCACTTGCCACACTCCAAGCACCATAACATTGCGTGATAGAAACAAACATGCTTTGCAATTTTCAAACCACATTACAAGCAAAAGATGGTCATTTGCATCTACCGTTGTTGTTTTCAAACAGCTTCACAAACGCAAGGTCCTCACATCTGCAACTGCAAGTCTCTAAATCAATCCAAAAGCAAATGAGCTTGCATTTAACTTTTTTGGAATCAACAAGGGTACTATCTTGTATCCACTAGCCATAATGTACTTAGGTGCAAAGGCACATATCCACTCAGGTTTGGAGATGCTACAATATTGAAATCTTGCTCACAACTCTAGCATGCAATTGTTGCCAAGAATCACCTCCACCTTATCAAGCTTGCTCCTACTCCGACTGCCTCTTCCAACTGCACTTTTGGCGGTTTGCAGGTTTATGGTTGTAGCATACCCTTGTTTGTCGCCCAAGCATTTCAAATTACAAACTCACACTCTTTGCTCCCACTACAACCCACTCATGCATGTGTCAACATCTATGGCAACAAATATGCAAGGCTTGATGCTAAAGTCTAAGTTGTCTAGTAGTTTTGTGTATAAACTCTTTAGCAAGCTCAAAGTAGTAGCCGCTCTCATTTTACTGTACTCTATCCAACCTTGGCTTGCGCAAACGGATTGCCTCTCAATCTGCACCACCTAGAAGTGGAACAACTTTGACCTTATGCAGCATTAGAAGCTCATACAAGTCAACCTATTGATGCACAACTTGTTGCAGCAACAAAGTCTCCACAATGTGGCCATAGTTTACACTGCTTCCAAAATCTCTTCTTGGTACAACCTTGCCAAGTAGAGTAGAGTTGAAGATTGAAAGCCCACAAATGTGCATTGCCAACCCATGACACCATCCTCAGTGCCACGGTCAAGCAAACTTGCCCCTCCACCATTTCGATTCTAGCAACAACATTGTCGCTAGAATTTGGATGGTCAGTCATTGTAAATATTACAAAAATAATTGAATATGTTTTTTTTTCAATTTACAATACTAAAAATTGGATTTGTTCAAATACCACCCTATGTATTTCAATAATTCAAATGACAAGAGATACCTCTACAATTCCATGGTCTACGGTCACCATTGACAAAGGTAGGCCTCTACATCGGTTATAAGTCTCATGCTCATCCGGTGGGGGCAGAGACACAAAAAATTTGGCCTCAAAGTGCACCAATTGTGGCACTTGCCCTATTGAGGCGAGTATGAAACTAGGCAGCCAAGATACAGAAGCATTGCACTTTCAAATTTGGTTCAAAAGCAAAGGCACGTACCTCCTCAAGTTTGGAGATGCTCCAATGTTGAAGTTGCAATTGCGATTCTAGCAATTGTTGTGAAGAGTTGTCGTCACCTTTGTGAAGCTTGCTCCCTAAAACAACCTTCCCCTCCAAATACAAACAACCAAAATTGTAGACTCTCCAATTGCAAATGTGCTTGGGTGCAGATATGCACTTTCACAATAAACGTGCATGCTGCAAATTCACAATCCTACCACAAACTACTACTGCAATTGTTGACTTGCCAAATTGCAAATTTGCACTCTTACAACAAGCGTATGGGGTTGCAAATTTATGCTTTCAACATGGACGTGGCAGGCTATAGTGCTAAATCCTAAAACCACAAACTATTGCTCAGATGGCAGACAAGTCAGGCTGCAAATTCATTGATCAATTGCCAAACTTGGAAGCCTCTAGTAAATGTATTCTACTCCTTCCAACATGAATGAAAGATGCATAAAAGAACCTTGAGCATATCACAAAAGCAAGGTCCCTTGTGCCGTACTCTCTGCCCCTTGCAAAATGTGGCTATGATGCACCACCTCCTTGCCAGAACGCCCCACCACCTCCTTTTGCCAAAACACCCCGCCACCTCCTTTCATCGGAACGCCCAACAACCTGCCGCCGCTTGCCTTGCCCTTTCTAATGCTGCATGTGATGCTCTTTTTGCTCTAGTTGTGTACTCGTATGCAATACACTACAGCAATGCAACACTACAAGAGGGCCTTCTCAAGATCCAGCGCTCACCCAGCTTGTCACAGCCACTCGTGACCCACTTGCCAAAGTCATGCGCCTACCAAAACCTTGTCGCTGCCTCTCAATCTGCGATAACAAAGTTCAACCAAAGCACTCGCTTGCTGAAGCTCCCGAGGCTGTCTCCCGGGCTATTTCCGAGTTTGCAAAGTTGAAACTCAACCACAGAGAGCAGCCTTTGGCCCGCCCCCCTCCAAATTGCGAGTTGCCAATTTTGCCAATTTTGCCAAGTCTGATACAAGTACCGACGCGTCTTGAAGACTAGCCGCTTGTGGTTTAACCCTAAAGATGATTCAACTTTTGAGTGTGAAGTGTGAACGGCTGAAATTTTGAAATTTCATTTTGTTCCCTCCTAGGAATTTAATCATTTTTTCAACAAGCTACATGTGTAAGACTACCTTTTGAAGGTCAAGGGCATGTTAAATTCTAATGAATGAGTGTGCAAATGTAGTGTTGCGTTTACCAATGTTTACAAGTAGAATTCTTGTGCCTAGAATTTGGACCATAATTAAGCTTCATAATTGAAGGTGCACAATGCTCTTAGTGAGGGAAAATCAAAATAAAAACCTATTGCATACTTCAATTTTTCAATGGAGAATGTGTTGCTATGAACAAACACAATTAAGAGGCTTTCAATCTTGATATTTATAAGTTAAAAGATAATCTAAATGAAACATTTTATATTGAATCTCACCTAGGTGTTGTGTAGTCCAGGTATTGCATATGTAAAAGTTGAGAAAACTACTCAAAAGTAGACAAAGGAGCAATGTCAATTTGGACATTTTTTATCAATTAGGGCATCCTGAGTTGGACGCTTTTATGTCAATTTTGACATATTTTTGTCAAATTTTTGTCAATTTGGACGTTTTTGTCAATTTGGACGTGTCACTATGGATAGTTTTTTTGTAGTATCCTACCTCAAAAAAATTGCAAGATTAAGTTAGATGTGACTAATGTGATTAACACCTATGGAAAGCATTAGTCACATTAATCACATTTTACCAAATCCTCCAAATCATTTACCTTTTGATTCATAAGTTGGTCCAAAACATCCCACAACTTGCATGAAGTCCAAAACAAGCATTCAAATTTATAGAAATGGACATGTCAATTCCACTTCTTCATTGATTGGGGGTTGGAAATTAAAAGAATTAATAAATTGTGAAAATTTCTAAAACTATTTGTTGTTCAAGCAATCTTGCAGTTAGGTGTTTTGTGTAATCTACATACTATATATGTAAAATCTGAGAAAATTTACCCACCTCTACCCAAAAATTTGTGCATGCAAAATTGAGTTAGATGTAGTTAATGTGACTAATGCCCTTGGAAAGCATTAGTCTCATGAGTCACATTTAACCAAATTTTCTATAAATCAAACGTAGCATTATGTGTTATTCGGATTTAAATATTGTATCATTTTTGGACTCTTTTACAAAAAACCTAGTGCAATATTAGATTTTTGTAAGGTTTTATATTAACAGGGTATTCTTCTTATGGTGTCTTAAATTTTTTGAATTGTTCTCAATTTGTATTCATTTTTGTTGACGGAATAAAAATAATCTTAATTAGTTTGCAAATTATTTGTTCTTTGCCTTGTGTTTATATACTTGGGCTACTTTTGCTGCTTAAGTATCAGTTAATAAATGCTAATATGTGCTTGTGATAATTATGCATTAGATAATGTTCATGATTAAGAACAGAAAACTTTTCAATCAATCTTCATTCATCAATAAAAGAACGGTGGACTACAAAAATTTTGCAAGGTGGTGTCTTTAAACTTCTTAATTGTTTAAAAAAAACTTTATTTTTAAGTTTTGTTAATTACGGCATTGTTGGTTTAATTTGTATAGTTACTTTTAGAAAAAGGATAACATTTTCTTAATTTAATCATTGTGACAATTTTTTGGATCTACAGTACACCAAAATATTTTAAATGGTATGAGCAAGTCAATCTTTTGGTTTGAGTAGTCGGTTGATGCTCTATTTTAGTTTTCAACCAATTTTTGTTTGTAAAAGTAAGTTCTAGTATATAGATTCTCATTGAATTATCTCTAGTGTCAAAGGAAAGAGCTCCATGGATATATACTTCACTTTTTATAAACAAACCTAGACCATTAATTGTTTGAAATTTGTAAAAATGTTGGTAAAAGGTTAATTGTTCTTTTACAACTTGTACAAATGTAATTCATATTATCATTAAAGATTACATATCTAAAGAATGAGCACGATTCTTGCTAAAATGTATTTGGCAAACATTTATTAAGATTTTCATCTAAACCAACATACATGTGATTTGTAGTGATTGATTATTGATAAAAATGATGAATGATTTTTTTGCCAAATGTTAACATTGGATTTTTTCATATATTAATTGCGTTTTTGTTTCCAATGTTCTTGAAAGCTTTTTTTTTTATGCAAAGATATTTTATGTGAATGATGTGAAACAGTATTCCCCATGGCATTAGTTCTTGCATTTGAAAAACAACTATGACTAATATTCTTATAATAACCACACTTTTAATTTTCAACTTTATTTCATTCTTTGTTACATAAAATGGAAACCTCTTTGTAATATAGATCTATTAAATTTGATTTTGAAATGGTATGTGTTTCTATTTAATATATATAGAATACAAATCCAAGTGCTTAGTAGTGAGAGTAATTTCAATGCTGCCAAATATAACAATAGATGTTGAAATTGTAGGCACTAAATTATTTTCTTGAAACATATTTTCATATTTATTTTCTTCATTGTCATATTCCCTCAATTCCTAATATGGATGGACAGTGGTCATAGGATTATTTTGATTTAGTATGTTTGAATAAGTAGTTTTGCATATCTATTTCTATAAGTAGATCTAATACATGACAAGTTGAATTATATAATGCATTAGATGATTTCACTTCATGTTGTGTTATCAATTTCAATAAAAATACTGCTCTTTATTTTTGCACTGAAGTTTGAGCAGCCTTCTATCAATGAATGAAAATCAATAAGGATTTGAATGATAAAGCCTTTGCAAATTCACAAAATTAACAAAGGCTTACAATGTATTACACAATCAAAATATGTTAAATTAGGACATAAGTTTCATTTTCTCTTGTCAATTTTGAATATTCCAAGGCGTTTTTAACACATTTTATGACATCATATATCATTTTACCTTTGGTTACATCAACATGAATTCACCATCAAATAATTTTCTAAAAGTTTGATTTTTAACGTAATTTCACAATGGAGAATGTACATTATAGTATGACGTCCTTGCTTACTATATGGGAAAAAGTACAATAAACAAATCCAACTTTATTAAATGATAATTCATACAAATGCTCATTTTCTAGAAGGCTCCTTCATTCTACTTGAGTATATTCACGTGGTTTGTAATTTCTTCCAATATTTGATGAAGAATCTATATTGCTTGGAATACCAAAAATCTAAAAAAAGAAAGATGCATATTTTGTACAAAAATAAAAGTGCAAGAAAAAAAACATATACAAAGAAAAATTGCAAGAATCATTATATATACAACTTGCAAAAGTGAAGGTAGAAGCAACACACAAAAACAAAATAATTCGACAAAACATATAAGCATTGGATAAAATATAAAAATGCTAAACAAAAAATAAAGGCAGCACACTACAAATCACCAATTAGGGGAAATTATAAATAGGGGCACAAGAATGAAATGAAATTACAAATGTGGGCGCAATTTCAAAATAATTTGTAATTTTTCAAAATAATTTGGTTTGGGCATCACATTAAATGTTAGCTAACTTCCAAAGAACTTATAGGTCTCTCAGAATCAAGCCTAAATAAGGAAATTTTAGTAAAGGGGACAACATTATAGTTTCCTTATTTAGGCTAATTTGGAGAGGCCTTTAAGTTTTTTGGAAGTTAGCTAACATTTGATGTGATGTCCAAACCAAACTTTTATGAAAAGTTACAAATTATTATGAAATTGAGCCCCTATTTGTAGTTATTTTGAAATTGTGCCTTTATTTGTAATATTTTTCATTCTTGTGCCCCTATTTGTAATTTCTCCAATCACCAAAGACCATGTCAATACACAAAAACAAGTTTAACAACATTAAAAAATAAAATAAAATAAAATACATTAATTGTATATGGGTGATTGAACAATTAACAAAAATCTAAAAATAAATATATGAGAATCATTAGTGGTTATAGAAGATATAGTACATTCACAAGTACATTTAAGAATCAATGATATAGTTATAACTCATAAGTACATTAGATACACGTGCATTGTTTGAATGTTGGATCCTAACATTTTGTTGTTCCTCTAAACACATAGTTCATTTTATTTATTATTTACTTTTGAACAATCATGTCACATTTAATTCAAATTTTGATTATTTATGTAATTATGGATTTTTTTAAACTATAAATTAATTCTAAAACATGCAAAATACTTACAGATTTTCAATGTTTAGGCAAAACATCAAAATATTTTTCAACATAGAGGCAAAACATTAGAGAAATGTAGATTTTTTACTATGTACCTCCAATTAAAAAATTGATTACTTTTTTAGCTTTGACCATCTAGATGAAGCTAAGTCTGACATCTTTATATCATTTCACAATGACCTTTATTTTTTCACACAACATATAGACATAATTATTTGAAAGGTATATGGAACTTTGCAGATGGATATCATTCCAAAATTGTAAAGAAAATAAAAGAAAATTGTCTAACCATTGATGTTTGGTACACAATTTTGTCAAAATGGAAGACCATCTTTGGTTTCAACAATCTTTAAAAATTATTGCATGCTAAAATTAAATGCATCATAATCAAACTCAATCACGGATATATTTGATTTTTTATCTTTTGATTTAGGTAAAAAACCATGCATAAAAAATGTAGTTTTTATCTCATTTAAGAACAAAATGTTCAATGACTTGTTCAGGTGGACAACATGTTAACATTTGAGTTTTAAAATAATAAGCTTTTTATTGTTGATATTTAAAACTTCAAGAATTCTACTAAAACAAAATTTAGGGTAGAGTGTACATCTATGATTCAAATTTGGATTGCTTTACAAATTTTAAATCAAACATAAGCTCTAGAATATCAAAAGTTTAAGTCTTGCAATTCATGTTGTACTCTTAACTATACATGCTTCAAAACTCATAGTAACTTTATCAGTGGTATTATGCTAATGATTTTGAAGAAGTAAAAATACACAGCAAAAACATATATTCATATGGTAAATGTCTCAATCTTTTATCGGTAAATTGACTCAAGGCTATATTTAGCTCAATTGTAAAATTTCAAATAACACACTAAATTGTTGACACCATTCATAATTTTGTTTTTAAAATAGGCCTAGTGGAGCACAAGAAGGAGAGCAACCTCTACCATTCATAATTGCTACTTGTAAGTATATTTATTTTTAAAACGGCTGAATATTTAAGGTTATAAATATTAGTATGCCATTATTTGTTAGTAAGAAATTATAATAAGATAAAATAGTTCACATGTTTTCTAGGCAACTCAAATTTGTGATTAGTGGATAGGAAATATAATTTTAGTCTTATATTTTTAAAACAAACATTTGAAAATTACATGTCATTCAAAATGCCTTCTTGCATTAATAAATTCCAAGTCCACAAATAGATGGAAAAATCCAAAAATCTAATCTCTACAATAATTTGAAAATTGCATCATAACAAAGAAAGTTAGAAACCTATGAGGATAATTTTTTTTTTTAGTAAATGCGTTATTTATTAATTTGGTAAAAGTAGTGGTACCATTTTGTACTCCATCTTAAACCCAAAAAGTCACCTTAAACTAGATTTGTAGGTATCAGATTCAATCTGAGCCACTAAGATCTTTTCCCTTGCAAATTCCTCCTCTCAAGTGAGGACACATGTACAAAAAAAAAAACGTTGAGCTTGGTTTCAAGAGGGCACCTGAATTCCCAAAATGTAAGCTTTTACCAAATTATCAAATAATGCGTTAGTAGCTCTAAACAAAATGACCTACATATTGTGATACTTTTAAATTAGCATTAGTACAGCTACTTGTGAACAAGCATTTTCTATTCAAAACCTAATGAAAATTAGGGTTAGGAATCAACTTACATTAAAAAAATTAGAAATGATAAGAATTGCTTTGGAAATGCTAGATGAAAATCTTCATAATATAATTTATAGAGCGATCCCTTTTTGAAAAAATGGTGTTAAGTTTAGATATCTCTACTATAGCCAAAGAGATATTTGTTCTCAAGTCCAAATGATAGTTGTAGAGGATATTTTGAAGAAGCATCATGTAATAAAATTTAATTTACATATCTTGTTGATGTACTAACAAGACTCCAAAAATGTGTGGACTTCCAATTTATAATTTAGATATTTTTTGAAAACTAAATCTTTGGTCCCAAGATGATGGAACTTGACTTCGTTGGAGTCCAGCCAAGAATGTTTAAGCAAGAGAAATCATCAATACATCCTTTTAAAGTATTAAAAAATTAGCATTGGCTAGGGTGACTTGATTATTAGGTAGTTGTTGCTTTAATCATAAATGCGTTTTGATATGCCCTGCATCTAGTAAGCAAAAGATGGATCTTTGAGCTGCATTTGTAAGAAAAAATAAATTTGATATAATACATCAAAATTTAGATTTTCAACTGCAATGATATCCAAAACTTAAGAAATCAACCAAGTGAAAGAAAAAGTAAATGTTATTGACCAACCAAAAAATCCATATATCAAACATGATTGATAAATATAAAAAAAAACCAAGGGGACCACAAAAGAATTAGAAAAGTACCAAGTTTTATAAACAAACCTCTTGGAATTGTGTCAAGCATGAGTAGGTTTTCTTGGCAATCAATTAGGACAAGGTCAACTCTAGCCCTCCAAATAGTCTTCCCAAGATAAAATTGTTCCTTCCCACTCAAGAGTTGCCAAATTCCAACAAAAAAACATTAGAGTGAATGAAAACTCAATGACATTTTGATTGAATCATGCATAAACAAACACAAATAAGTAGTCATGTAAAAAAAATCTAAATTAGAGATCAAAGAAAATAGTGTCAATCTATACTTTTTTCAAAAAATAAATGACTTTAGAATAGAAATTGGTGCCATTTGTTTCCATGTTTTCAACCACTTTAGATATTGAGAGGTTGCAAACAAGCACCTCTTAGTTCACCGGCCTCATTGTTGCCTATAAATATAACTTTAGCCCCTTGGAAAATGTTTTCTTTAGTTAATTGAGACAATACGGCCTTCCTCTTCACACATTTTTATGAAAAACTCTAAACATGATATCCTTGGTCCATTGTAAGGTAGAAGGCTCAAAAACCATCCAACCTCCAAAATTGCTCACCCTCCAAAATGTTCTCACTCTATACATGTGTTTTTTCATAGATTTCCAAAATGTACGAGTGGTGTACATTTGAGGGGGTGAGCGGTTATAGAGCCCTCTGCCACTTCAGCTTCAAAATTTCATAACTAATTCTACAAAACTTCAAAAAATATGAAACAACTTGGGTTCGATGTCAATTCTTCTTGTCTTTCAAGGAAATTTGACTGAAAAATATTTCAAGAAGTTCTACCTCCCCAAAATTCAGTTTCAGCCCTTAGATGGTCGATTTTTGAGCCTTCTACCTTAGAAGCTGTAGATACTGTATTAATCTACCGCCATGAACTTCGTTTTAACCTTTTGCCGTGGCCTTCATGTCCTTTTGTTTTTTCTTTGTCTTTCTCCTTTATTGCCACCTAAACCAATCTCTTTGCTTCTTTGGCTCCCTTTCAAGTCCAAACTAAATATCTTTAGCTTCTTTTTTTTGATTAGCAGCTGCCCTTTTGCAAGGGCCTTTGTCTTTGATATCTTAGCCAGGTCAACAAACTCATCCACCTTCATGTCAATAGCTTTAACCCCCTGAGCGCCTGAGAGACATTATGAGATATTATAATGTCTCTCACAAAGCTAGGTCAACTCAATTTTGACCAATATAATCTCATTGTGCATTTGATAAAACCACTTTCAATCTAGTTCATCATGGTGGAGACGCTTTCCACTAACAATTCATATGGTCTGATCTTATGGATTGTATTTTTCAATCCACAAGAGCACTTTGATTGCACACAAGTCAAGCTTTTTCTGTTTCAACTTTGGGCGCTCAAGGGTTAACTCCTAAAGGTCAGTTATCCCTTCAGGGGAGAAATGGGAATTTGTGTAGGTACCTATGGCCTCAATTTTTGTTTTGATTTTTTGAAACTAATTAAGAAGATAGAAAAACACTTTGACTTTTGGGAAATATAAATTTTATCCCCATCTATGCCCGAGAGTAAAAGTTATGCCCACATAAGCACAAATTTGGGGAGATTGGGCACCAATTATTTTTTAATAAAAACTTGAGAAAAAAAAATTATTTTTCTCATATATTATATATATTTCTACATTTGGAGCTTTGATTCATTCCATTTGGACTAGTTATGAGAAAGTTATGGACAAACTTGTTCTTCGAGTGATTTAAGCATCATCTTTAAAATATAATTTACAAACTTCATTATTGAATGCATGTTGAACACTTTTTATTAAAAGAAGTTGGTAAAGGTGAAGTTTAGGGTCCAAAACAATCTCACAATTGGATTATTGTGTTTCAATTCCATTGTAGGGTTATTAACAATTCAAGTTTATGTTGAATCTCATACCTTCTTCCACCTATTTTTTTTCTTAAGAATGAAAATTAAGTAACTTTGTTTTAATTTTTTTCCACATATTCTCAACTCAATTTTCCACCATAAAATTTAAGCCTCCAAACTTTGTGGTGCAAAAATTTTAACTAAAAAAAGCTCAAAGTCAAATACTCTAGTCATGCAAGGTGCAAAAAAGTTTATTTTTTGCACTTTAACCCCTAAAGGACTGTGCCCTTTTTTGCAAAAGTCATTGAAAACTGTCACTTCTAGGGCAATGAATAAAAAGGTAGAAAAAATGTCTTAAAGAAAAAATCCAACCATAGGACCCTGCCCTAGACTATGGGAGGTACTTGTCAGAAATAAATCGGCTCATTCTAGATGTAGAGAAGTGAGATATTGACATCAGAAGTGCAAAATAAAAAGTTTCATTCCATGCTGCCCAAAAAATTCAAAAGCCTTTGACCTCTCCTATATCAAAAATTAAGCTGTACGCAAAGTTGAGGTCCTTTTTTCCATGTAGAAGACCAAGTTAGATAAATGTGGGAGAATTTTCAAATGAATTGGAGGTGTGAATTAGACTTTGTGAAATCTTGCAATGCCATAAGGCTATGAAATTTGCAAGTATACTAGGCAAAATTGGAGGAATTATGTAAAATCAGAAATCTGAATTACTTTGATCCAAATGGTGAAAACCTAGTCTAATACAACTTGGAAAAAAAGAGTCTAAAAATAAATACACAAACCACTCAAAAAAGTAAAGCACCAAATTTTACAATGGGCAAAAGTAATGGAGTTTGGAAGTCCCATACCTACCCGCAAACTAAAACTTCTCATAACTTTCATCTCATCAATCAAAATTGAATGATTCAAAGCTTCTTACATGTATATAAATCTAAAGAACCAATTTCAGATTTTTAATTTTTTAAATGCTTTTTTTTTGGGGTGCTCAATTCTCTCTTGTTTTTTAGTTATTCATACATAACTTCTTCAATAAATTTTGGAATGAAGAAAATTTAGATGCCTGTGTAGGTCTTTACATTCACTACCTTTGATTAAAGTTTCAGAAAATCAAACAAAGTAGTTTAGTTGTAAGTACATGTCCAAAATCCCACTTGGCCCACAAGGGGCCACTTGGGCCTTTAGGGGTTAAATTACTATCAAAGACAACCTAATGGCAATCACTAGGGTAGATTCTTTCATCACAAGTTTATGATTTTTCAACTTTTTGGTCCCAACATAGATTGCCTTTTGGCTTTTATTTCAATAATTGAACTTGGTTATTCTATTTTGCCTATCATTAAGTACATATATCAAAGCCATTAGATTAAAATTGCATGACATCATGAATGCACAAGAAAAGACCATCTTATTTTATAAAACTAACCAATAACATGACACTATTCATCCAAATCTAAATGAACGTTGTTACATTCAATGTGCAAGAAAATCCAAAAACAATAGAAAGTCAGCCAAGTAAAATGGCAAAATAACCAACTAAAAACTAAATCACCCAAACAAAAATTGACCAAAATTTTGAAAAATTTCTAATTATAAGATAAATTTATAGGCAATATTTGGTGCATGCACCAAAAATTTGGTTGAAGTTGAGAAATGTAGGATTTTTTTTGCTAAAGAAGCTCAAAATCTCCTTGCACACTAGTTACCATAATAAATAAAGGGTCTTGATATTGCCACCCCCCTTTTTGATACTACCACCCCCCTCTTTTAAATCATTGTTCATTTTTTAGTGGTTTTTGAGGATAACATTTTTTTTGAATTTAAAATTAAATATGTATCAAACCAAGTGATTTTTTGGTTTAGGTTTTTCAAAATGATAAACAACAACCAAATTTTTTGATAATAAAAGATAATAGGGTATTGTATTTTCTTATCAAAAAATTTAATTGTTGTTTATAATTTTGAAAAACACCACCAAAAAATCACTTGGTTTTATACATATCTAATTCTAAATTCAAAAAAAGAAATTGTCCCCAAAAACCAATAAAAAATAAGCAATGATGTAAAAGAGGGGGGTGGCAATATCAAAAAGGGAGGCGGTAGTATCAAGACCCTAAATAAAGTTACCACTACTTTAATGCAAAACATCACCCATCAAGAGTACAAATTTCCCATTGCTATAGAATATTATGCCACCTAGTCTTCCATCCTAAATCCATAAATCCATATGAGTTTGTGCACTACCGTTGCCAAAGTAATGCTTTGACCATTTTCCTTTGAAAAATATGAGTCTTTGATTGCTTTGTGTTCCAATTCAAGAATGGACTGATGAGTCAATATGTTATAATTATTTGATTACGTACACATTAAGAAAAATTGAATACAATACTAAAAAAGCACTCTATTGCTTAAATATTTTAATTAAGAATTTATTGTATTGTTCAATCAACTAGTATTAACAAGTAAACTTGAAAATCCTTTTATTCTTACAAAAAAAATTGGATCATTACTTTTCACCTTTTTTGTGTGTTATCTAGATACCTCACAAATCTTATTAAAGGGTTTCAAATAATTTACCATGACATCTTGTATTAGATATGTGATGGTGTTAACAATAGGATGATAAAATGTTTTAGATAACTTGAGAGCTTATTTGATCAACGGTTGTATTTATGAAGTCAAAGCATATATTAAGATACTAAGAGTTTTGAGGACCCAACTATTCATTAGATTAATGTTGAGCTTCTTCTACCTAAATAATAGGAATTAATTTAATTTTGCTTTGATTGTGCCTAAAAGGTGAAATCCCTTTTTAAATCATATGTAGAGAATATTATCAAGTTCTTTTGTATTACAATTGTTTCCTTGCACTAACCTTTGAATGGTAGTACGTGAAGGTGTTGACCCAATTATAAGTTTTGAAACTACTTTTTTTGCAAAAGTAACAATTAACTCCTAAAAGACCGAGCCATTTTTTTAGTGAAAATCGCTCAAAACTGCCACTTTGGGGGGGGGGGGGTTAGGAAGAAGGTAATTGTTTTTGAAAATTTGGGAAATCCGTCTATAGGATCTTGCCCTAGACTAGATTAGGTACTTGTGGAAAACAAACTAGGTCATTCTAGATGGACATGAGTGAGATATTTACATCTAAAGTGAAAAAATAAGTTTTTTTCATGCTGCCCTAAAATTTCAGTAGCTTTTGGCCATTCTTACATGAAAATAATTGCTCTAAGCAACTTTGCGCTTTATTTTTCCCATGTAGGAGATCAAGTTAGCTATGTCTCGGAAAATTTTCAAATCAAGTGCAACTACACAACACATGGTAAAAATTAGTAAATAAAAGAAGTAGAGAATGAGTCAAATCACTAAATTGTTAAGCATTTAATTATTTAAATGAAAATTGCAAATCCTAATGGTCAAAATGTTGTGATAAACAATCTACTTTTTCTGGTTTGATTTTTTTTCCAAAATAATGAAAATTGAGTAAAATAAAGAACTTCAAAGTTTATTTTAGAGTAGAGAATCCATAACTGCTCGCAAACAAAAACTCCTCATAACTCTGATCTCATTGATCAAAATTGAACGATTCAAAGCTTTTCACCTATAAAAAAATCTAAAGAACCAATTTCAAATTTTAGTTTTTAAAATTTGAAAAATTAAAGAAGTTTTTAGGCTGCCCGGACAGGCAGTCCTCCCCAAATTTTCAGAAATGTGTAACTTCTTCAATAATTGTTGGAATGAGGAAAAAATTAGATGCCGGCATAGATCTTTGAATATTCCACCTTCAATAAAAGTTTTAGAAAATCACACAAAGTAGCTTATCCAAAGGTACATGCCCAAACTCCCACTTGTCCCCCAAAGGGACAACGGTCCTTTTAGGGTTAATGGATCTTTTAAAAAAACATAATGTAATTCCATAGGGTTTAGGTGCAAAAACAAATCTATGGTCATGGGTCCCCAAATTTACTGCAAACAGTAACTTTTTTTTCTTATTCATAAATTAATCTTAAAAATTTCATTTATTCTTGCATTTTTTAGAACAATCAAGTTTAAGGCTCCAAGCTCATGGAATCCACGCTAGGGGCTCACAAGCTAGTTGCTTGAGACTTGCACACTAGCATCGTTGGGCACAAAATGTTATGGTATGGTACAAAATGGTATGGCATGGTATGAGTTGGTATGGCAACAAGTAACATTAGTTGAATTATCAAAGGGACACTTTCCTAAACGTGCTTTTTTTTATAATTGTTATACGAGTCATATAAACCCATTTACCAAGATAAATGCAAGCTTGAGCATAATTTTTAAATTTCTTTCTATCCATCACATGCCTCCCATATGCCCATGTGCCCATGTGCCCATGTCTCCCATGCGCCCATGTCCTCCATGCACCCATGTCTCCCATGTGCCAATGTCTCCCACGTGCCCAAGTGCCCATGTCCCCATGTGCCCATGTCCCCCATGCGCACCAGTAAGTCCGGTAGTATTAACTTAACAGTCATGTTAGACCCTAAGTTATTTTATAGAATAGAGACAAGTGAGTGCACCCATTCAGCAAAGCTAAATGATTAGTGAGATTTGAGAATTGTTTTTGATATCTAATTTTCTATTAACATCTCAAATTCTATTAGAAAAGGGGAAGGAAGAAAAAATGAAATAAAAAATAAAATAACCATAATTCAAGTTAGTAGACCTATTCAATCCTGGGCAAATTTCATGGATACCCCTTAAGATTGTAGTATTTACATAGATACCCTTACCCTTGCATTTTCAGAAACATCACAAATACCCTTGGACCAAAAAATTTAGACATTCGTTTTGTTATGCATGTCACTTCCTTTGCCCTTTGTGCACACACACTACTTCTTTCTTGTTATGCATGCTCACCAAAGAAGGGAAGTGGCATGCACAACAAAACAAACACCTAATTTTTTCTATCCAAAAATACTTGTGATATTTCTGAAAAAGCAAGAATATCTATGAAAATATTGCAAACCCCACAAGTATCCATGAAATTTTCCCTTTGATCAGTGGTACTTATTTTAAATTCTCTTTCATGAGTTTAACCTTCTCTAATATAAAGTAATATTTGTCAATCATTGATAGATTCTCTATCACCAAAAATTCAAATTGTCTTGCAAAGGAGGAAATTGAAAGCTCCCACTAAATAAGCAAATTTGAATTGAATAAGACTATAGTGATAAATTTTTAAATAATGTCAAAGAAAATAATAACAAGTGAACGCTCAGAGCACAAATTCCATCCATCTTTCAACATAGCCCAAATTTGTAAGGGCCAAAAAACATCAAAATCTTTCAAATTCATTAAACTTTACAAAATGAAATCTTTCAAATTTTAATAATTTCATAATTGTAGGATAAGGATAAACTCTCTAACAAAAAATTATTTTTATGTTGAAGTACTTCAAGCTAAAACTCCCATTGTGTAGTTTTTTTTTGAAGATCTTAATGTACACCTACAAATTTGCTATAACTCTTTTGTAATATTTTAAATAGCAATCCAATTCAAAAACTTATAAAATAAAAAGAAAATTAAGTATAGTTCATAAATTTATATAAATAAAAACCAACTTTACATCAAACTTGCTCAAATTAAATTAGTAGCCCTATTTGGTTAAGCTAAATGTATGGTGGGGTGCAAGTAGAATTTTTTTGCAATCCACCTTATGCATAAGTTTCCAATTCAAATTATTATTGGTAATTATTAATATACATATAATTGTCTAAGTTTATGATCTTTTTTTATTCCATTTACAAAAATGAAAAGTGAAGGGGGGGTATTACAAATAGAGAGGGCATTAGAGAGGGGATGATAATAGACAAGGAGAGAGGGTATTAGAGAAGAGTGAGGGTGTAAGAAAGGTTAATGATAACAAGCAAGGAGGGAGGGTCTTAGAGAAGGGGAAGTTCTTTTAGAAAGGTGAGAAATTCTATCAAAGAAGGGATAATTTTATTAAAGAGAAGGAAAACCATAACAAAAGGCAATCAAGCAGAGAGTGAAAAGTTGTGGATTTTTTTTTCTCAATCTTCTATGATAAGGTTGAAAGAGGAAGTCTTTCTGGATATAATATACATTAAATTGAATAGTATAGATTTGAATTTTATAATTAAAAAAAGGGAATTGATATATGTACCACCCCTATTTGACCATTCTACCACACCTACTATGTGTCTATGTATGACTAACATTTACAATATTAAAATAGGTGCATAGTACGGGAAAGACCTCATAAACTTAAAATCACAACTTTACATTAAATTTACAATGTTAGTTTTGTCCTTTAGCTCTATATATTGCTCATAGTATCAATTGAAAATCCAAATTATGCTTAACTTACTTTAGATTTTATTCTAATTGATACTATGAGCAAGATCCAGAATTGAAAAATAAAATTGACATTGTGGCTTCTATGTCAAGTTGTAATTTCAAATGACTAAGATTTTTCTCGTGGTCCACACCTACTTTAATGTTGTAAATATTGGCCATATATAGCAGGTGTGGTAGAATAGTCAAAACAGGGTGGTACATGTATCAATCTCCTTAAAAAACACAAACCTTGAATTGAATAATCAAGAAATTTTAAATTTCTACTCAAAGCTACTTCAAAGAAATTATTTATTCAAATGTAAAACTAATCTTAACCCCTAAAGGACCAAGCCCTTTCTTCTATGAAAATCACTCAAAACTGCCACTTTTGGGGGAATGAATAGAAATGTAGAAATAAGGTTTTTTTGGAAATCCAATTGTAGGATCTTGCCCTAGACTATTGGAGGTACTCGTGGAAAAAAAATCAGCTCATTCAAGAAGTAGAAGATTGAGATGTTCACGTCTGAAATGAAAAAAAAAGCTTTTTCACTGCTGCCCACAAATTTCAAAAGCCTTTGACCTCTCCTATATCAAAAAAATTGCTCTACTCAACGTTGAGCTTTACTTTTTTCATGTAGAAGACCAAGTTAGGTATGTGTGAGAGAATTTTCAAATGAAACGGAGGTGTGGATCATACTTTGCAAAATCTTGCAATGTCATAAGGTCATGGAATTTGCATATACAGTAGGCAAAGTTGGAGGATTTATGTAAAATTTAGAAATATGAATTACATTGATCCAAATGGTGAAAACCAACAAATATTAGTCTACTACAACTTGCAAAAGAAAAAGTCTAAAAAAATACACAAAGAGCTCAAAAAAGTAAAGCAACAAGTTTTACAAGGGGGAAAAAGAATGGAGGTTTGGGAGTCCCATACCTACCCGCAAACTAAAACTTCTCATAACTTTCATCTCATCTATCAAAATTGAATGATTCAAAGCTTCCCAAATACATAAAAATCAACAAAACCGATTTCAAAATTTTAATATAAAAAATTGCAGTTTTTTTTTCTGCTTGACTCTCCATTGTTTTTGAGTTATTCATGCATAACTTCTTCAATAATTGTCAAAATGAAGAAAAAATTAGATGCCCACACAAATCTTATAATTCCTCATCTTCAATAAAAGTATTAAAAAACCACGCAAAGTAGTTTAGCCATAGGTACATGCCCAAAATCCCAAATGTCCCCCAAAGGAACAATGGTCCTTTCGGGGTAAAATAATGCTATTCCCTTAAAATTATCATGTAAGATTTAGACTTTTATAGCACATATCTGATACTCGTAAGAATACAAGTTATGTGAGAAGCTTGATATGAGAAAAAGGAAATTCTTCAAAATAAACCATTTGAATTTAGTCACTGAATTTTAAAAAAATTACTACTACTAGTTTTTTGAAACTTTAGGGTATTTTAACATTTATAAAAAAACTCATGATGCAACTTGTCTCTTTGGTTACCTGATATTTGGAAGATGAAAGGCCATTCTCAATGAACCTTAGTAGATAGCTCTTAACTCCTAAACGTCACGGAGGCATAGTAGATACATTGCCGTATATTTGGCATTTGCTACCAATAATTTTTTTGACTAGGGATCTAAAATAGCTCACTAGAATCGCGTTTATCTACATTCCAACTTCTTTGTTGATCTCAAATGAAATAGAGGTGAGGATCCATTCCAAATAAAAGAACAACACCCCGTATTGTATTGATTGCAAAGGGCCTTTCTAACATTTAAGGCTTTTAAATTGAATAAAAAGCGGTGGGGAGAGAGACAAAAAAAATCCAAAAAAATCCCTTTGAATATTTTTTAAATTTTAAATTAATTTTATCCCTAGAAGAGGTATAGATTGACATGAAAAAACATATACATTGAGTCCCCACTTAAAATCTCACCACTATTCATTTACCTTGGTAAATGGGTTCACAAGACTAGTTATAAACAAAAAAAACTTGAGCTCCATCTAGCTAAGAAATTAACAAACTTTAATTATGGCAAACAAGGAGAAGAGAACAACTTAGACACAAACAAAAAACTCAAAATAAACAAAAGTCAATTAACTTTAAAGGAACAAAAAATGCTTCACATTTACAACAAAAGAGTAAATTAAGTTCAAAATGTGACTCATGAGACTAATGCTTTCCAAGGGCATTAGTCACATTAACTACATCTAACTCAATTTTGCATGCACAAATTTTTGGGTAGAGGTGGGTAAATTTTCTCAGATTTTACATATATAGTATGTAGATTACACAAAACACCTAACTGCAAGATTGCTTGAACAACAAATAGTTTTAGAAATTTTCACAATTTATTAATTCTTTTAATTTCCAACCCCCAATCAATGAAGAAGTGGAATTGACATGTCCATTTCTATAAATTTGAATGCTTGTTTTGGACTTCATGCAAGTTGTGGGATGTTTTGGACCAACTTATGAATCAAAAGGTAAATGATTTGGAGGATTTGGTAAAATGTGATTAATGTGACTAATGCTTTCCATAGGTGTTAATCACATTAGTCACATCTAACTTAATCTTGCAATTTTTTTGAGGTAGGATACTACAAAAAAACTATCCATAGTGACACGTCCAAATTGACAAAAACGTCCAAATTGACAAAAATTTGACAAAAATATGTCAAAATTGACATAAAAGCGTCCAACTCAGGATGCCCTAATTGATAAAAAATGTCCAAATTGACATTGCTCCTTTGTCTACTTTTGAGTAGTTTTCTCAACTTTTACATATGCAATACCTGGACTACACAACACCTAGGTGAGATTCAATATAAAATGTTTCATTTAGATTATCTTTTAACTTATAAATATCAAGATTGAAAGCCTCTTAATTGTGTTTGTTCATAGCAACACATTCTCCATTGAAAAATTGAAGTATGCAATAGGTTTTTATTTTGATTTTCCCTCACTAAGAGCATTGTGCACCTTCAATTATGAAGCTTAATTATGGTCCAAATTCTAGGCACAAGAATTCTACTTGTAAACATTGGTAAACGCAACACTACATTTGCACACTCATTCATTAGAATTTAACATGCCCTTGACCTTCAAAAGGTAGTCTTACACATGTAGCTTGTTGAAAAAATGATTAAATTCCTAGGAGGGAACAAAATGAAATTTCAAAATTTCAGCCGTTCACACTTCACACTCAAAAGTTGAATCATCTTTAGGGTTAAACCACAAGCGGCTAGTCTTCAAGACGCGTCGGTACTTGTATCAGACTTGGCAAAATTGGCAAAATTGGCAACTCGCAATTTGGAGGGGGGCGGGCCAAAGGCTGCTCTCTGTGGTTGAGTTTCAACTTTGCAAACTCGGAAATAGCCCGGGAGACAGCCTCGGGAGCTTCAGCAAGCGAGTGCTTTGGTTGAACTTTGTTATCGCAGATTGAGAGGCAGCGACAAGGTTTTGGTAGGCGCATGACTTTGGCAAGTGGGTCACGAGTGGCTGTGACAAGCTGGGTGAGCGCTGGATCTTGAGAAGGCCCTCTTGTAGTGTTGCATTGCTGTAGTGTATTGCATACGAGTACACAACTAGAGCAAAAAGAGCATCACATGCAGCATTAGAAAGGGCAAGGCAAGCGGCGGCAGGTTGTTGGGCGTTCCGATGAAAGGAGGTGGCGGGGTGTTTTGGCAA
The DNA here is from genome assembly GCA_963920765.1 of Ulota crispa. Lineage (NCBI taxonomy): Eukaryota > Viridiplantae > Streptophyta > Bryopsida > Orthotrichales > Orthotrichaceae > Ulota > Ulota crispa. The sequence goes on along the minus strand of OY987249.1, from coordinate 21,058,527 downwards.
AAGGAGGTGGTGGGGCGTTCTGGCAAGGAGGTGGTGCATCATAGCCACATTTTGCAAGGGGCAGAGAGTACGGCACAAGGGACCTTGCTTTTGTGATATGCTCAAGGTTCTTTTATGCATCTTTCATTCATGTTGGAAGGAGTAGAATACATTTACTAGAGGCTTCCAAGTTTGGCAATTGATCAATGAATTTGCAGCCTGACTTGTCTGCCATCTGAGCAATAGTTTGTGGTTTTAGGATTTAGCACTATAGCCTGCCACGTCCATGTTGAAAGCATAAATTTGCAACCCCATACGCTTGTTGTAAGAGTGCAAATTTGCAATTTGGCAAGTCAACAATTGCAGTAGTAGTTTGTGGTAGGATTGTGAATTTGCAGCATGCACGTTTATTGTGAAAGTGCATATCTGCACCCAAGCACATTTGCAATTGGAGAGTCTACAATTTTGGTTGTTTGTATTTGGAGGGGAAGGTTGTTTTAGGGAGCAAGCTTCACAAAGGTGACGACAACTCTTCACAACAATTGCTAGAATCGCAATTGCAACTTCAACATTGGAGCATCTCCAAACTTGAGGAGGTACGTGCCTTTGCTTTTGAACCAAATTTGAAAGTGCAATGCTTCTGTATCTTGGCTGCCTAGTTTCATACTCGCCTCAATAGGGCAAGTGCCACAATTGGTGCACTTTGAGGCCAAATTTTTTGTGTCTCTGCCCCCACCGGATGAGCATGAGACTTATAACCGATGTAGAGGCCTACCTTTGTCAATGGTGACCGTAGACCATGGAATTGTAGAGGTATCTCTTGTCATTTGAATTATTGAAATACATAGGGTGGTATTTGAACAAATCCAATTTTTAGTATTGTAAATTGAAAAAAAAACATATTCAATTATTTTTGTAATATTTACAATGACTGACCATCCAAATTCTAGCGACAATGTTGTTGCTAGAATCGAAATGGTGGAGGGGCAAGTTTGCTTGACCGTGGCACTGAGGATGGTGTCATGGGTTGGCAATGCACATTTGTGGGCTTTCAATCTTCAACTCTACTCTACTTGGCAAGGTTGTACCAAGAAGAGATTTTGGAAGCAGTGTAAACTATGGCCACATTGTGGAGACTTTGTTGCTGCAACAAGTTGTGCATCAATAGGTTGACTTGTATGAGCTTCTAATGCTGCATAAGGTCAAAGTTGTTCCACTTCTAGGTGGTGCAGATTGAGAGGCAATCCGTTTGCGCAAGCCAAGGTTGGATAGAGTACAGTAAAATGAGAGCGGCTACTACTTTGAGCTTGCTAAAGAGTTTATACACAAAACTACTAGACAACTTAGACTTTAGCATCAAGCCTTGCATATTTGTTGCCATAGATGTTGACACATGCATGAGTGGGTTGTAGTGGGAGCAAAGAGTGTGAGTTTGTAATTTGAAATGCTTGGGCGACAAACAAGGGTATGCTACAACCATAAACCTGCAAACCGCCAAAAGTGCAGTTGGAAGAGGCAGTCGGAGTAGGAGCAAGCTTGATAAGGTGGAGGTGATTCTTGGCAACAATTGCATGCTAGAGTTGTGAGCAAGATTTCAATATTGTAGCATCTCCAAACCTGAGTGGATATGTGCCTTTGCACCTAAGTACATTATGGCTAGTGGATACAAGATAGTACCCTTGTTGATTCCAAAAAAGTTAAATGCAAGCTCATTTGCTTTTGGATTGATTTAGAGACTTGCAGTTGCAGATGTGAGGACCTTGCGTTTGTGAAGCTGTTTGAAAACAACAACGGTAGATGCAAATGACCATCTTTTGCTTGTAATGTGGTTTGAAAATTGCAAAGCATGTTTGTTTCTATCACGCAATGTTATGGTGCTTGGAGTGTGGCAAGTGCCACTAGAAGAGTGGAGGTAACAAAAAAAGGACCTTTAATTGTTGTATGTAGCTGCCTTCTTTGGATAGCGACCATGGTGCGCCTGGTATAGAAATGCACATGCATATTTTTTTTTGGACTTACAACAACATTGTTGTGGAATGACCGTCAAGATTCTAGCAACAAATTGGTCTCTAGAATTGGGACGCTGAAAGAAGCAAGTCCACCCAACCGTGGCCTCAAGGACGTGGTCAAGAGTTGCCTATGCACATCTGTGTTCTTTCATCTTGAGCTATACATGGCAATGCAGCATCAACACAGAGGCTGAGGCTCCATTGTCAAATCATTTTGCTTGCACATAGCCGTGAATAAGGAAGCTTAGATGTATGACCTCCTAGACTTGTGGATAGCTGAATTCTTTTGTCATTGGTTGCTGCAAACTTGGAGTTGCAAAACTATAGATGGGAAGTGGCAAAAAAATATGGCCGAGCAACTAAGATCTTGTTGGCCTTCACGTGGTCATTGCAACATTGACTAGATTTAGAAGAGTGGAGCTGGTCATTTGGATGGTTGTGGAAGAAGAATGATTGTGCAATCCAAGAGGTGTGCAAGCTGAGGAGACAATTGTAGTGGGAGGACAACTTGGAAGGAGAAAGACGCATGCAAGTTTCAATTGTTGCTATAGCAAGTGCAAGCTTGGTTTTGGAGCAACTCCAAGTTCTTGCAGGTACTCTCCTGTACTTTTGAACGGCTTGGAGTAGTGTGAGTCAACCTGGTGAAAGAATTGTCTTTTGGCAAAGTCTTTGCAATTGTGATTTAGAAAGTCAATTGATTTTCCACAATGCGTGAGCATCCAATGCATAACAATGAGATTGGTATAAACGTATCAAGCTCATTGGTTTTAAGTGGCAAATCAATCAATGTTTGGGAAGTCTCATGAATTAGAAATAACAAATTTTTTGTTGATCAACAACTCTAATTCATTAGAAATGCCTACAACTATGATGTTTAGCTAGAGAGGCTTGGATTTCAAAGTCATGACACTACACTTTGCACCTTTTTATTATAATGCTCTCTTTTAGTTTCATTCATCATAGTGATACAAATAAAGAAACCAAAGAAGCATACTAAAAAATTAGAGTCCAGATCAAAGGTCTAGAGAAAAAAAGCTTTCTTCCATATGTTTGTGTATAATCTTTTGAAGCCATTGATTTCTACTTGTTCAATTGGCACTTAACTTGATCTTGAAATCTATGCCATGGTGTGTTTAATATCTTCTTGTTTTTTTACAAAGAATACTCTTTTGACATTGTATATCATTTTCTTTAATAAGCTTCAAGAAAATTACAACTTTAGATGCTACAATTTGCTATATCAATGGATCTTGCACAAAAGTAACCACAATTTCATTGTAAATTATCAAACATTTGACTAGATTGCTTTCATGATTCTATCAAAGGGAGCATTTTTTCCATGGCAAACTCTAAGATTTCCATGCTACCTAAATAAAGCACAATGAAGGCTTTTCATAATTTGAAACCAATGACAATGGCAACAAAAGAGACCATGGAAATTCTAGAGACAAGTTTGTCTCTAGAATCCCCTATGGTCAGAGTTGGACCGTGGGGACTCTAGAGACAGTGTTGTCTCTAGAATCTCTTTGGGTAGGAGTTAGTTTGAGGGGATTTTGGTTACAAATTTGTCTATTGATTTCCATATCGTTAAGTGAGAAATGTGTTGATTAGAGCAACAAGGTGGTTTATATAATTGGGAGGTTGCATGGATAAATTTTTTTCATTTGGTTTTAATGACATGGTGATGGGTTGCCTGTGCTTAGCATTGTTTGTTTAGCTAAATTCTATTTAAGGTGATAGATTGAGGAAGATGTAGTGGCACCAATTCATATTTTGTTGCAGCTCTTTATTCTTAATAGTCAAACGTGGCTGTATTTGTTTGGTTTAGTTGACTCTGTAGAATTCCACTCGTTACTTGAACTTTGCCCATAAGTCAATATTTGTTTAGCTTGGAATTTTTACAGCTCTTTTTCATAGCATATCTTTGTTTTAATTGCAACATCATAGATTTGTAAGTGCATGATCTGTAATTCACTCTCGCATACCTTTTCATACATTCGATTCTTCTCTACATAAGCAATAGACAATTTTTGTGTTTGAGGAGATTTCAACGTGTTAGTTGTTAGTTGCATTACAAAACAATATTGGCTATAATTCTCAAATATATTACCCTAAGATTCTTAGGTGGACTTGCTAAAGAATAATAACTATGTACGTGCATAATGTCTATGGTTCTTTGACATACAAAGGATGTCTTGGCTTGGTTTTGATGGTTAATTGGTCATCAAATTATTTACACATCTTATTTTGTTCGAAAGTTCCTTTAAAATTGATCACAAAAGATATCATCTGATGAGAATGTAGCTAGAGAATTGGAGATCATAAAGTTCTTCAGCTTGCATTGTTATACATTGTTTGTCTTGTTGTCTAGAGCTTCTTCTGTCCTAGTGGCTTGTACAATAAAGTCTCTAATAGATATAGTGGGCTTCATACACTAATGCGTAATGTTTTGTAGAATGCAACAATAAAGAAGTCTTGGCAACATCTTTTCAAGGGACAATAGCGTTAAGTATGGTTTATGGTAGACAGTCAAAGCTCTATAGCAATATAATAAGCCCAAGTAGTTGATAGTTGTTGGATCTTCCTGTAGCCAATGTATTTTAAGTAGTCTACATTAGAACACCAAACTTTGGGATCCCTAAAGATGGTGGCATTGGAATTGTAATTGGCATTTCAAGATTTGTATATCCTTGGACTTTGTGATTGATTTTACTTGGAAAGTGAGCAATTTAAAAGCAACATGTTGCGTCTTTGTTGTTGTTAACTATACATTTGCAATGTCTTCATAAAAGTGTTTTGAGACGCTACTAATGTCTACAATGGCAATACTCCAAATGTATTAGGTTAAGTCTTCATATCCTAGAGCTCACTGTAATTGCTTTGCAATGTTGATGAATTATACAATTCTAGCAATTTTGATGATAAGATGTAATTAGAATTAAAGAAAACTAAGTGTTATAAGAAACATTGGTTAACTTACTTGCATTGGGAGAGGAGAAAGTGATTAACATGATTAGAGTATATTGTAAAAAGTAGATCTCATCATAGCATGATGGTATTTGCTATAGGCAAACACCGCACAATAAAGTTTGTGAATGTGCGTGTGCATATGTTTAGAGATCTTATCAATGATATTTTTAAATGTAGATTGCAAATCACAAAATGATGTCTCTACTAAGAAAGGTTGCATTCTAAATGATTTTTGCTTATGTTCTTTGCAAAGGACATGTAAATTAGGTAAGTTGGTGTTTGAAGTTATGAAACTATTGTATAAAGAATAATCAAACTTTTTCCATGCTACCATAAGTTTGAAGTGTTCAAGATCCAATTTGGTTTATTTTGATAATTGAAGTTGAGTATTACAAGAATTACCAACAATGTGGTCACAAATTTGTGTTGATAGAATAGAGATTTGCAATAGGGAATCGTGGAAGACAAAGATACAATGAACTCTTGGAGATGATTGTTCAATACATTTTGTTGGTATAAATGGATTAAAAAAATTTCGAAATGATTCTTGTAGGTGATGTTGGAATGGTTTTTTGAAAAGATTTTGCATAATTTACAAGTTCCAATCAATACATCAATGGCCAAAATGCTCCTAGAAAGGAAAATATGGGAGTCATCAATTGTAGTGTTGAAGAGGGAGAATTGTACAAGTTGCATAGTTTAAAAGAGTGGTCTATCCATTACTCATTGTAGTAGGAAATATCACTCTACAATCATAAGTTTGCTCATAAGAGTAGCATAGGTTTTTTTGTAGACACTAAAAGAAAATGCGCATGTTTTTTTGATAAAAAATAGATGTTATTTAGACTAACAATATACAATAGGCTCTAGTTGACTAGACATGTAAGGAAGACTTTAATAAAAGATTATTTCAACAACTCATGCATAAACAAATTCATGTGCCAAGCTATAGCCATTTGCTAGGTTAGAAATGCACTAATCAAGCTACATCCATAAAATAGACATAAAGCCAAAAGTGCACCAAAGTTCATGTCATTGTTTCCACATTGAACAAAAATGGCAATGATAGATAGTCGCTTAGTGTATATGCAAATGTGGTGATCAATTTATGGAATGAGAGACTTTTGCTATTACAAATACCAAAAAACCTAGCAAAGCCAAGGCTGCGAGGCATATGGCTTGAGAGAACATCAACAAAAATATGCCACACATTACAAAATTTGCAAAATAAGTGATTCAATCAATGAAGGTGACAATAGAGTACAATGCAGATACCATGTCACAGCACACACAAACTTTGACATTGGGAGAAAATATTGTTGCAAAATTTTAACCATTAAGGATAAGTCAAGTAAAAATTCTAGAAGACGTGAAGTAGGTAACGTGGCATTTTGATGATTGATTATTTGTTAGAAATTTGAGTTGTCAAAGATAATGAAATATAAAGAGTGTGGTAATGTGGATGCCACTAACAAATGCAAGGAAATATATGTTGCAGTGAGCACATTTTGGTAGAAGGTGAAAGTTGCCATTGGTAATACAAAGGTGCAAAACAATGTGCTAGTAAAAAAAAATTGGCCAAAAACAAAGCATACATTTGACACCATGTTTTTGGTAAAGATGTAGACTCTTACAGATGAGAAAGACCAAGAATAAGGAATGTTCATTAGACAATGTTATTTGTGCCCAAGTCAACCATTTTGTATTTGATAAGACTACAAAAAAAGATACTCTATAACTATGAAAACTTCTGTTGATAGTGCACATCCTATATGGTTGAGATTAGCAAAATTATATGTAATTTTGATGTGGGCTCACCAAACAATAACAAAATCCACTTTCAATGGCCCAAACTTGCAAAGAGAAAAGGCATGGATGAAGGATTATACAATGGGTGGAACACAAGTCCTTCAATAAAGCGGCAACTGGACTTTGATGCATTCAAAGAAGTAGATTGGGTGAACATTGGTGCAGTGAAAAGCAAATTGGGTGAACATTCATGCAGTGGTTGGTGTGTGGAAACCGAAAGTATATAATGTTGACAAAGTCCATTCTTACTATTTAAACTATTAGAACTTTACAAACACTTCTTACTTTTTCTTAGAAGGAAGGGACATGGAAATAAAGACAAAAGTTTGCAAATGTTTAAATGTAGGATGCAGTAGCAACAATAATTATGAGTTCTAGTTGTTGAACAATAAGTGGGCATTGCTAATGATAAATTGCAATACATGCAAATATTGAATTATGTTGCATGGTGTGCAATCTCTTCTCATCAATGCTAGTCATTGACATAGTCTAAGTGAATTGGTACATGCTTTTGTAAAGAAGCTTTTATTATATATGATTAAGAAAAACGGTAAATATAGCAAAGCTTTTTTGTGGAAAAATGACACATGTTATAAATGACACCCTTGTAATTGATATGGGGTTAGTCAATGATTAGTGAACAAAGCATGGAACTGCATTAGAATAATTCTCATACAATTACATGTTGTATAGGTGGAAAAGCTCTTGGCAAACCTAGAGAATAGTTCTCATATAGTTACATGATGTATAGGTAAAAAAACTCTTGGCAAACCTAGTAGAGTTTGACAAACAAGGAAAGTATCACACCTTTTAAAGAAGTGAGTATATTTATGTCCAACGTTGAAAAATGTTTCAAGAGGATTGCAAACACTAAAAGTGATAAAATAAAAAAACCAACTTAGAAGAAAGTATGAAGTAGCATTTAGAGAAATATCTAATGAAATGAGAGAGCATGATTTTGCACCACACATTGCATTCAAAAGTAACAACTTTTGCCAATTGAGCATATGAAGATATAGACAAATTTTGCGCCTTGTAAAATTTGCCTATGGTAAAATAGCCTTTTATAACAATGGAGGTTAGATGTACAAAAATTTGAAGATATTGAATTGATGATGGCAAATGACTAGCAAGAATATAACGTAGTAATGCATTAGGATGATATATGTTGTGAGCATGAAGCGGTGAGCCATGAACAATAGGGCAAGATGTCACAAGTGGGAAGTAATTTAAACTTGCAATCAATGGAAAATCTACAAAAACATCTTTTCAATTGATTCAAATTTAAAATGTTCAAGTATGAGGCCCTATGTATACGGTTATGAGTGAAGTTTTGTATTTTGACAAGAATTCTAGGACAAAACTCATAGCACATAGATCTCCATTTATGATATAGCAATTCCTTGATCTAACATCAAAAATATGGTATGCAAAAAAGGTAAGATGAAGTGATTGATCTAATAATAGTATCTATTTGCAAGTGTTCCATTGAATATGTACATGCTAGTAGTTAGTTAATTACTACTATGTGGAATGGTCTATTGTAAAAGAAAATAGTACTTCAAATATTAAATAAAAATATTACAAGTGTGGTAAGTACCTTAGTATGCACACAACATATTGGAGAAAGAAGAATAAAAAAAGTGTTACAATTAATGCACATGCAATAGACGCTTTTGTAATTACATGCTGATATTTATGATGGTGATGCAATTGGACAATGTACACATCAAGCAAGAAATTAAGTTCCATTTTAATTTGCAAATATGTATTAATATATACCATTTGTCCCAACTAGCCAAATTGGGACAATGATTACAAGAAGCATCTATCGGCAACAACTTTTTAAACCCCATTTATTGGGTTACAAATATTTAAATAGCCAACCAAGCTATCCAAATTATCATATACTTTTTCCAAAGTTTGTGATCACAACCTCTATTTTTGAAATAGATTGGATTTGTCTTAGCACTTATTAACTAATAGCATATGAAAAAGCCATGGAAGTAGAGAACTATCATGTTCATGAAATGTCAATGGTTGATCTAAAGTTTCAAAACTAGTTGCACATGACTTTTAGAAATCATGTTACTCACTATAAGTCTATAATCACATGAATAACACATCTTGGCAAAATGTGGGTAAATTGCTTCTTAAGAACACACTTTATCAAAATTTGCAATAGAATGCATTGTAAAAAAAGTATCAATACAATCAAAAGGCTTTGTCATACATGTTAAGCAATGCAACCATTGCAATTTACAAAAAAGACTAACAATATTTAGGGCAAGCAACTCACATGGTTGCACATACCATGATGTGAGCTATGATGTGAGAATAAGGTAACAAAATGCATAATATACAATATGAGGAACATGGAATACAAAATTATTGAGAAAAAAAAACTTTGACATGAAATGCCTTGAAATAATAACTTTGCAAGACAAAGCATGCCAAAATTTCTTTTTAATACATAAATGAGAATGTGAAAAGAAAATTTGCCCTTTTTAATAAATAAAAGATAATTGCTTATTTTTTTGTTGCATTTTACAAAGTTTGAAAGGAAAATATAGTTCATAGACTTTCAAAATACATTGCAAGTAAATCACACATACTTGACAATATAACAAAAGGAAAAGTATGTAATGAAGTTTGTGGGTATACTCTTTAAGATTTTCAAATAATTGTATAACAAAATGAAGTACTACAAAGCACAAGTGTGATTGACAAAATTGAACCAAAAAGTGAACTCCATTAGAGAATGATTTCAAAATTTAGAAATATCTAGATTGAATGCTATTTCTGAAGTTAGCAAAAAAAATATAACAAAATAATATCGAGAGACTAAATGCTTACCAAAATAGCTAAAATTCATGCTAGTTCACACTCCACACTTACCTGCATAACTCCATATTGATCAAATATTGTGTTGTAACTTTTGTTTGATTCATGGCCGAGAGACTTCTATGATGAATAACTACCTTTACACTTGGTTCAATCTGGACAGATTCCAGATGCATGCTTGTTGACAAGTTGATGAGGTTCCACTACAGCCAGAAGTGGGATGAATAGAGGGATAGAGTTCTTCTAGTTATCCAATTACCAATCTTAGCCAAGGGAACTAGATCCAGATAGATTTGTTGTTGTAGTCAGTCAAAGTGGTAGGGGTTTCCTATATGACTTGTTGATCCAAAACAGTTCCAAAATGGTTCCGGATCTGTTGTAAAGGAATACTTACCTCTTGTTATCTTTGTTTTCTTTGTTGTTTTATTTAAGTGGTACTTCAATCACTCTAATCTCTAGAAGAGTAGGATTTAACGCATTCTTCCTAAATTCTAAAAGTGGAACCCTTTGATATAGAGGCTAAACTTCTAAACTAGTTACCATATGGAGTAACCGCATCCAGGAGAGCTATAGGATTTCAAATACTCCTTCCAAATTGACGGATAATTTTAGTAGTTTGTATGAGCAAGAGACAAGATTTGGAGTCAAATACAATACACAAGTAGAACTTCCGGTCGGTCATTTTGTTTATGGGTGATTTTGTATTAGAAGATATCATTGGATCTTGTTCCGGCTAATTCTCTAGGAGCTACAAACTAAATCCATGTGGAACAATAAACAAGTCATCTTATTGTTGTTTTTGATTGTTTTGAACACTAGTTTGAAGATAACTACTTTCTTGTGCTACGACACATATATAACATTTCTAAAACTATTGACTCTTTTCTATGGAAATGGTATTTCAGAGTTTGTTTTTTCAAGCTACATGCCATGAGAGTCTTAGACTTTGTGGGTTTGCTTTCAATATTATATTTTGAAAATCAAACTAATTTGACATCTAGAAATGAGTTGGCATGAAATCAAAACCATTTCTTGAATCATAGATTCATAGTTTGATCCACAATTCACACTTGCACTATATTCCTATACATGAAAATTCATACATCAATTGCAATTACAATTTACCCTACCAAACATCCAAACTCTTCACACTATGTAATGTTAGGTAAGTAGGTAACCCAAAAACACTCTACACTATTGTATACAATATTTTCACCAAGATTACAATGTACAAGGAAATGTACGTCAACACTTTTTATTTGCATAGTCAAAATTGACAATTGTCAACCTACAACATTGTCTCTCATGTTTTATCCAATACTTTCTACATTTTGGTTTTCTCATGAGAGAAAGTTAGTCCACAAAGGCTGTGGACCCTCTTTTTCTAACTCTACACATGTCTTTTCTTTTGTTGCCTTCCTCCACTTGAACAGCTCACATAGCCATTTATTCTTAGCCGCAAGATCAACATCTCATAGTCCAATATTTTTATTCTTTGCTCATGAAATTGTACACATTTATCAAGCATTAATACATGTTCAATTTCACACCCATATGCAATGTACTTGCTCTCTTTGTCCACCTCAAGGACCTGTTCAACGGCGGCCTCTAAATAAATTTCTTCCAATCTATATGATTCCATATTCAAGCTTCCCTTCTTTTGTTCTACATCTTCATACATGCTTCAAGCGGTTGCTAGTCTACTTTCCCATTGAGCGTAGACATCCTTAGAGATGTATTTTGCATGACCACATCCTTCCTCACGCAAATCACGCTTTCTCTTCAATTCATTGATATCCTTCTCTCTCTAGTTATTGATGTCCCCCAAAGCCTTTTGTCTTTGCTTCAATACATTCATGGCGTTCCTATTTGCTTCACATTCCCTTGTATTCTTCAACTCCTCAATCTTGGCATGTAGAGATATCTTAGTACTCTTTGTTTTTGCAATCCACATAGAATCATTGTCTTCTAAATTGCTGTCGCTACTGGTAATTACATGCTCTTGCCGCAAACTAGGACTTCCAAGTTCATAAGCCACATTTTCCTTGATATTCTTAGAGCACTTGGGGAGTACCATTGAATCATCTTCCCACTTCCTCTTTTGCTGGGTTGCACATTTCTCTTTGTCTTCTACATTCATGGCGGTGTTGTCATTGTCATCATTGCTAAAGAAAGAGTAACCATCATATGGATGGGTGTGCTCATATTTGCTAGAAAAAGGTGACCATTGCACCAAATCATCTAGAACGAATGATTTTCTAGGCTTCACAGAAGACAACATCTCCTTCCAAACAGCACATTCTTCACCCCTCAAAATTGATGCTTCCGTCGGATGCACTGCAATTGGAAACTCATTTAGTGTTGTCCAATCCACCTTCTTCTATAATATTAGTTTAGCATACACCATTCTTAGAAGAAATAAATTGAAATGATTGATTCTATAAGTTGAGGCCTCCAAATATAATTGCCGCCACACTTTGCAACATTTGTTCTTGAATTCTTTATCTTTGGCGTATCCAAGATTTGCTTTATTCTGGTTCAAGTGCCGCTTGTGGCGACAGAGAGGAAACAACTTGTCAATGTGGCACTAATCCACATGTTTCTTGACTATTTTGTACCTCCAAGTTTCTAGTTCTATTTTCCAACCTCTAAAAGCCTTCATCTTCAAATTCAACAAAATTGGCTCACTCTTCTTCTGAGTTTTTCCTTTACAATCTTGTATCTTGTCTCAAATGGCATTCCTCTCTAAGGCTATCATTGCTCTTGGTCTAGAAGGACGTGATTCTTCCATTACATTCACCATAATGATCATTGAGATACCTTAGTGCTGTCGAAAACACTAAGTCAAACCTCTGATGTGTTGGCCTCAGACCCTAAATGCTAGTATAGACCAAGATGTGGTAAAAAAGGGCAAAACTTCTCCCCTCCCAAAAGAGTCTTTACCCCCCTCACGTGCGCGTAGTTGGCCACATCAAGGCAAGTGAAAGTTGTCACGCAGAGGGGAATAGAGGAGACCCGTAGTCCCTTGTACGTGGTCCTTATGTATCCATAGTTGCAAAGTGGCACCAGTTCATTTACTCGCGATTGCCTCGGGCAAGTGCAGATACATACTGGCACTTGTCTTGGGCAAATTTGGGCTGGTACCCTAATCCGCTCAATCACATGTGCTCATGGGAGCATCCACTAGTCGCGAGTGGGGCAACTGCACATGGGCGGTTCTAGAAGGGGCAAATGCACATGGCAGCAATCGTTGGTTGTTAAAGGGGCGAGTGCACTTGGGCAGTCCTGCAAGGGGCAAGTGCACATGGCAGCAATTGTCGCTTGTGGAAGGGGCAAGTGCACATAGGTTATTGTGGAAGGAGCGAGTGCGGAGGGCAACAATTGCTGGTCGTGAAAAGGGCAAGTGCTGATGCAATTCAAATGCTAGTTGCCTGGGGGCCATAATTTCTGTTTCTGGCAATTTAGAGGCAAAATTGCACCAATTTCTTTTTTAATGGAACCAAGAGCAACGGAAAAAAACCACGTTTTTTTGGATGAAATTGCCAAAAAGCTTCAAAGTTTTAAAAAGAACTTGGATGAAATCGCCACAATGTGGATGAAAACCAATTTCTAGACACATAATATGTGCTTATTTTATATGTACTATCCAATATGTAGATGAATGTTGAAATATGAAGCACCACTATAGCATTTTAACACTCAATGGTCACTATATCCAAAAAGTGGATGCGCATTGGTCAACCATGATTGTAACTTGCAGAATAGCAATATTTAGTGCGCAGTTCAATTTGAGAAAATGAAGTTTGACAAGAGTTATTCATAAACCATATATTTTTTTTGAAAAAAAGTTAGAAATCAAAAGAGTTAATGTCAATAACAGCTACAAGCTTTAGATTCCAAATATGAGAACATGATGTGTTTTTCATTCATATTTTATATTCATTAAATTCATTTTTAGGTACATAACTATGTTTGTCATTCAACCATTCATTTTTGGTTGAAATTACATATTGTTTTAAATACTCAATCTAATTGATATGATTTTATTTCCACATTTAGCTTCAAAAAATCACAATAATTTGAGTTTTCCATCAAACTTATCATAAAGAAAAAGTGAATAGAAAATGAATGTCTTCTAGCAAAACATATCAAAATTTTATAAGTTTATGAAATGTAAGGATGAACTTGAATCAAAAGTGAATTTTGACTTTAAATCATTTGTTGAAGTTGTTTTGGGTGTGAGAAAATAAATAATCCTTTCATATATTCACCCAAATCTCTGGTAGTGCATGTATCTCTTCATAATAATTCAAGTACAAATTAAGAAAATGCAATTTCCTATACATTAAGCTACGGGATTTGCACTTACTACTTAATTTTTCATGCATAATTGCTTCAATAAATGTTGGAATGAAGACAAAATTAGATTCCCAATTTCCCACTTAGATCTTTTAATTCCCCATCTTCCATAATAGTTTTAAAAAATCACAAAAAAAAAATTTAGTTGTCAAAACATACCCGGATCTCCACATGGCCCCTAAAGGACCATTAGGGCCTTTAAGAATTACGATAAATTCCATTACTATGACATGGCTGAGAAAGGGAATTTGCAAAGCTTCATTTTCTTTGTTCAAACCACATACCAGCTTCTTATATTGTTGAAGACATGATTTTTGTTGAATGATTTAAGGTTTTTCTCAGTTTCTAATGCATGAGTTTACAATTTCTTTAAAAGATGGAGAACAAGTAGTTTTATCTATTAAATTATTCCAACAATAAGTAACTTCATTTTCTATAGTATGAACAATAACTTCAAAAGAACTCGCTTAAAAAATAAGAAGTTCACAAATCTCATGTTAGATAATCAAGCAATGTATGGAACTAAATTTTTTGGTTTTGACACTTTAAATTAATCTTACTGCAACCTATGTATTAACATTTCATGATTTTTCTATTTTGTTGTATTCTATTAGTATAGAGTAAAATCCTACACTTAGATATTCAAAAGTAGGTTATTTCAAAACTTCATGATATTTGCAACAAAAGCAACCATTCTATCTGAACCCCAAACCCTAAATGCAAAACCCTTCATGGATTTAATAGGATTTATTCATTCTCTATGGTATCATTCTATCTTGAACACACTATGTTATTATCACACTATTGCACTACTAATATTATCCACTGGTTGGGAATTTGACAGAATCCAAACCCTTTACAAACATTGCTTTTATGTATAATATTAAATTGCCCATCCCCAAAATTGTCCTTGATAATGTACATAAAGAACTCAGTCACTTGTAATGTCAAACACTCATTAAATAATGCATATAATTATAGTGCCCTGCACTCTCATTTTTCAACTACACTGTCTCTACATACAACAACACAATAATTCCATCATTCATCATCCACAATATTCAAAAATGAGCAAATCATGTTAAAAAATGACAAATTTCCACATTGCATTTATACAAATGCTTTAGATCTATCCAAAAACTATTTGGTACATTTCTGTCTTTACAATAATCAATGATACTATGTCCTAGTTCTATACTATAGTACAAATTCAAGAGGCTTCATGAACCACGGAGGGCCCATGAGTTGGGCCACCAAGTCATGGCAAGTGGGTCTTTTTGCAACGTCAGGCTTCATTAGTTCCCTTAACTTCATTACAAAGTAATCTTGCGTCAGAACATTTCTAAATAAGTCCTTGTTGTACTTGCAATCAATCCCAACCCTCATCTTTAACACCAACTTCCCTATAGAAAATAAGTCCAACTTTAGTGTAAACTTGTATGTTGCACGCATCATCTCTAGGTTTTTTTTGGGTTTCCTTTCCAAAATGTACAAAAAATTCAAGAGCTATCCACCACTTGCCCTTGACTGAATGGTTTTTCTCTTCTTCTGATTTGTATATGTAATGTGAAGTATACCCTTCCTAAATTTGACTAGAAATCCTTCAATCACAAATTCCAATGTTTATAACCTCGTTTGAATATATTAAAAAATGGAAAAGTATTGGAAATATGGGGAAGATAGAAGAGCAAAGGCACACATGGTATACTCAAATGAATAAGGTACAAATGGAAGAAATGAGAGTGTTCTCAAACTCTCTCATCTATATACTCTCCCAACCACTCTTCCTTCACCTGACCATATGGAATATTCGTGCCCATGGTCTAATTTTCTCTATAAGGTGCTTCCTACCACATGCTCTCTCTCTAATGCTAAGTACCCCACCTAGCATATCTCCTTTGGCCTAGAGCAAACTCTTAATGCCCTATTCCAACCTTTCAACAAAAAGTATATTTGATGGAGACAAATCATTGTGCAACACCTCTGCCTTGTGCACAAGACTTGTGACATACACCAAAGTCCACGTCAACTTTGCCTTATGCCTTTGATACATGCTAACATTTTTCACTTGTTTTGCGTCAAATTCCTTCACTTTCTTGATTTCATGCTAGTCAGTAGTTGAGTACACCATGTTGTTCAAGACAATCATGTCCTTGAAGTGACCACCATTCCACCAGAGCATATACGCCTCCATTGTCTAGTCATAGATGGCCAAAATTTTGATATTGCTTAGATGATTCAACAGGATCACCAGTGCCTCAATGGAACATTCAATCTTGGCTTGACGCAAGTCTACTGTCTTTGAAACTTTCCTTGCAAATTCTATGTGTTCTTTGATATTACTCATTCCAAGAATGCGTAATTTGCACACCTTCTTGTACCCACCTTGGCTCTCAAATCCAGTGAGGGCCTCTAGCCAAGCTTGCCTAGAGATCCAAGTTACACAAGATGGACTATCATTTGACAATTGAGCTTTCAAAGCACCAGCTTGCCACTCAAGACTCCAATATTTGTCTTGGACGATCTTCTCATTGCACTCTGCTGCCCGTCCATCTTTTGACAAAACTCCTTTTCTGCTTTTCCCTTGACACGCATTGGCAGTTCAAGACAAAAGTCTAGCATGAATTTTTTGATGTTGAAAATGCATACTTGTATACAATTTGCCATGCATGCCCTAAACCAATTGTAATACATATCTTGCACATCCATGAATTCCTCACTGTTGTTGCATTTTTGTAGAAATAAGGCCGTCAGTCTGTCCTTCAATTTGTCAAAGCCGATACCTAGATGTCTCAAATACCTTCTCTCCAACTTGTCAGTGCTTTTACATTTGTACCATTCCAAGGCCATGCGATACACATAATTTGAATATTTTAGCATAAGGTAGTTTGAATCCTTTGCGTTAGCTAACTTTGTTTTCTTCAAATTTGGTACAACCCCGCCCCCCATTTCTGCATGAGCTGATATTTGTGGAACAAACTGATAAAGATGATTGAGGTTCTAATCTAAACTTGGTACATACGCCTGATGTGAAGAACTATTTCCTTCCTTTGGAGCAGACATGGTCACCATTGTGTAGAGAAAGGGTGCAAATACGTCGTAGGTGAAAAAAACAAAAACTCCTACTCCAAATTTATAGAATCTCTAGGCCACGTGCATGCATCCAGCAACTAAAAGGTTGTTGGAAGTCATTGCACATGGCCAAAGGTAGGAAAATGGACTTTGGTGCGCCTTGGAGCCCTTAAATATTTGCGGTTGCACGTGGGGCACATGGCGTTCAAGGCATGACCACTGATAAGGACAACAATGGGTAGGTGCAACCACAAGTGCCGATTTTGATTGCTGACCAAAGCGCATGCACAAAAATAAGGGGTTGCAAGAAAAAGACCATGGGAATAGTTGGCTAGGACAACCATTGATTAGAACGACTAAGGGTTAGGAGGCACATGCATCATTAGATGCAAATAGGAAAAAAGAGGCAAGTGCGCAAGACTAGGATCATGGGTATTGGGCAATTAAAAGTGGGGCAACTGCAGGTACTGAAATGTTTTGGAAAAAACAACAAAGAGAGATGTGGTGACCTCAGCTTAGGTTGACAATAGGTGAGAGCAATTGCGGGTACAAACCCGGGAGATGCCTTTCCCTCTCTTTCACCAATTTAGTTTGAATCCGCCTCCCCACCAAATTTGAATTCTACCGCCACTTTAACAAAAGTGACCCAAAAAGGACGTACAATTTTGTATATATCATTAAATTCCCCAAAGAAGCCCACATGGACCTAAACTTAACTGCAGGTAAGTGCAGAAATGACACATTGACATTGTAATTGCTCAAAATTTGGGGATTGCCGCTGATAATGAATCTCATGA
This sequence comes from Ulota crispa, assembly GCA_963920765.1. Lineage (NCBI taxonomy): Eukaryota > Viridiplantae > Streptophyta > Bryopsida > Orthotrichales > Orthotrichaceae > Ulota > Ulota crispa. The sequence continues at coordinate 21,040,688 of OY987249.1, read as the reverse complement.
CTACAGTAAATGTAAATGAGGTTCATATTAATATCTAGTATAAATCATTGAGATTTCATTGAAATCATAACTTAAATAATATATGTACTCATAAATGGTCCCATAGTTGAAATATTTAGTGCATTGTGACCCCCTAAGTGGTCACATTGATCCATGCTTCATTAAAGTCCCAAAATATTCCTACATGACCATCATCATTATTGGAGGTTGTGGTGCAAATTTTAATCATTTCCACACTTTCTGCTATTACTTTTGATATAACCTCTAATCATCCCTTTCCTTAGAATGAATTTTAAAACATGACCTCCTAAGAGGTCACATTGTTCCATGCTTCATTAAAATCCCAAAATATTCCCACAAATCTCTTATCCTCATTAAATTCCGTTGTTCATATTTCTTTTAATTCAATTTTAAAACTTGGTTGTCATATGTTAGAGCGTTGCTAGAGCTGTGCCAAGTAGTGTTCCCTGAACTATCTAAGTTCAGCAAGAATGTTGACAATTATTAAATGCAGCTAAAAAATATGTAAACTTTTTAGTGGTAAATTTAAATATTTTAGCTTGTTAGCATTGTATTTAGCACCTTATTCTAAAAGTAAAAATCATTTTTTGGATCACTAGTGCCAAGTGGTTGTTTAATAAGGGCCAAAGAAACAATGGTTGCGTGTGGCGTGGTCACGCGCTCAAAGACCCTTCATTGAGTGGAGCCTGTGCACTTGCTGGTGGACCTGCGGTCGCATGGGAGGTTTGCACTCGCCTTGCCGGACCTCCGATCTCCCTATCAACCTGCACGCGCCTTGAGATTCTCATCATACGTGACTTGTGGTCACCCTCTCAACACACACGCGCCTGTTGTCATTGTGTCATACCAAGATTGGCAATCTCCCCATCCGCACTTGCCCAGGGGCTATTGCGGGTACTTGAGTTTTGCGTGGCCCTTGTGAAGCCCATTTCTGTCACTTCCTGCACTGTGCAACCACTTCCAAACGCCACCTAGCATCTTGATACGTGCACGTGTGCAGGGAGTTAGGGTCTAAGTGGCAAACTATTGCCAATTTTTCATGTAACCTATACCTATCAAGGTTAGTGTTTTTTGATTGAAGACAAATTTTACTTGTGTTGTTTGTTGAGCAAATTGCAAAGATGGATCCAAGCTTGAAAAAGAAAAAACCAAAAGGAGGTTGTCACCATAGGCAACAAGAAGTCTTTGTAGACCCCGTTAGTAGTGGCATTCCTTGGTTGGCACGGCATGCAAGGAGTTTAAACATTGTCAATCTGCAAGGAATTTATTGGATGGTGCCACGTTGACAAGCTTTTGCCTTACCATTGACACAAAGTACATTTAAAACAGAAGTAGGCAAGTTTGCATTATTGCACGAACAACGCATTTGTGCAACAATGTGTTGAGGTGTAGAAAGTGCTTTACAATATACCAAGAATTCCACAAAGCGGAGTTAGTTTGAACATATGTCAAATGGTATACGCGGAGAAAAAGCTAAACCAAACGGTGGATTGGAGAACAATGAAGGCATCAAAGAAAATTGCTGTGCCAACTACCATGGAGATAGCACATGCAAGTCCTTCAACTAATCCACAAGATGGGTTGGGGCCTTTGAAGAATTTCAAAGATAAAGTGGCTGATGTAGACTATGAGTTGTCAGATTCTTTCAATGCACACAGCTTGGATGATGACAACGGTCAAGAATTCTTGGCTAGGACAGAAGAACCACTAGTGGAAAGGAATGTATCTATACTAGTACCAGAAAAGGTGGTCGTGGAAGGTGAAGAATAGACTGATATGGAACCAGTCAAACCATTGGAGCATGTGCAAGGCCATAAAGCAAATGCGGATGAATCAGATGAAGCTGAAGTTACACGGATGCAGATGGATATGGAGAACAAAGTGGAGGGTGAGTGTAGGTCACCAAACAATAATCAATGAATAAGAAGATATTATAGAACCATTATGAACAATCTTTTGAAAGAGTTAGAGGATACAAAACGCAAGTGTCAGACTCTCTAAGAGCAGATCGAGGTGAATGTAGAGGAGAATGATGCCAAGGCTCTTGAGGCACTTATCGAAACGGGAGAAATACATTTGGACGTCTTGCATAGGCAGATGGAAGAGAATTAGACAATGGAATATCTAGATTACTTGGAGTTAGCAATGGCACAATTCAGTAAAATGAAAGAAATCAAGGACCTTCTAGACATTGATTGGAGTTTGCATGTGGACAAAGATTATGTAGGGGTGAATCAACATATTGCTACAAAGGAAGTGCAAGAATTGAAGGAGCAGTTGGTTTCTTTGAAGAAATTGGAAAAAAAGAAAAGAGAGGGTATTGCACTTGAAAAACAAAAACTAGAGATGCGGGAACAAAACAAACACGTTATAGAGCAGTTGTTAACTATAGACATTTAACGCAGACTATATGAATGTTAGAATGCTACAAAGGAATAAACAGTGGGTAATGAAAATATAGTAAGGAATAACAATTTACACAGGGCAACATTGATGTTTCATGATATTAGGGACTACACTTTTTTTGTAGAATTATGTATGTGGTTATATAAACATAAATGTACTAAGCAGAATTCTATGTTATAAAGTTTCAATTGGGCTTACTTTGAATTATGTATTGCTAATACTTGAATGAATATTTGTAGTAGAAGATGGCAGTATTTCTATTATATGAAGTGGTGAACAGTTGTAATTAACATGTAAAGTTCTTTTGCTGCCAAACCCCTAAAAATGCTATTTGTAGTAGATTTAGTACATAGGGATTTCATGTTGTGTTTTTGGGAAATCCAACCGTTGGGTGTTGCCAAAATGTGGAAGTGGTACTTGTGGAAAGTTAATGAAGTCATTCCACATGGATAGGAGTGACATATTTACATGTAAAGTTTAGGTTTTTTCTTTGTTTTTGCGATGCTCAAAATTTCAAAAGCCTTTGACCACTAAAATAACAAAATCATTGCTCAATCCAAAGTTGCACTTTATTTATTCCATGTAGGAGTTTATGACATGTAGTTAGGTATGTGTGAGGGAATTGTTGTACAATCTAAAAGTATACAACACATGAGAATATATTGTAAGTCAAAAGAAGTATAGAATGAGTTAAAACTATTATGAGTCTATACATCAAAGTGACGTGCAAATTAGAGTAGTTCTAATGTTGTTTCAAACAATGTCCTCCCTTTGGTTTGATTTTATTTCAGAAATATTGGAAAATAATGTAGTCAAATATGAAAATTCAAAATTAAGTTTAGTGTACACAACCCATAATAGCTTACAAATAAAACTCTTTAGATCTTTCATCTCAATGATTAGAATTGATTGATTCTAAGCTTTTTATGTATAAGAGAACTTGAAGAACTAATTTAAATTCTTTACTTTTAAATAAAGGTAATGTTCATGATAGTCCATAAATCTATATCTATGAATATGAGGATAGGTATAAACTTGCAAAAGCAAAAGCAAAGACTTTGAAAAAGAACATGACTAAATTTGGTCATGTTCTACTTGGCATTTGTATATACGTTTATGGAAACATGATCATTTTGAAGATGATTATCAAAAGAAATTGTTTACAGACAAATGTGTAATATATATAGATGAAAAAGAATTTCAATAATACATTATTGTTGATTTGTAATCAATTGTTGCAAAAGCAATATTTTCATTCCAACAACTCAATCCAAGAAAAGATTTTTGTATGTAGTAACTGAATTTTGGTTTTGTTGGTTGTGATTGCATTAACATTTCATACTATGAACTTGAGATTATTTAGGTTTGTGTTTCATGTTGTACAAAATTGTTTGGAATGCCATGGTGGAGAATGTGAAATTAGGTGATTTCAAGTCATGCTATGCCTAGAGCATCTGGTACAATTACATAACTGCTAGAATGTGCTAGCGCGCCTTAAATGGAAGGATGTTGGGTCGCCCTTTCCGCACTTGAAGTCAGTGCTTGTGGACCTTTGATCCCACTTTTTGGAGCCATGGTGGCCCTTTTCAAAGTTGCGATTGCCCCTTGCGTACATGCAGGCGCCTCCTCCATATTTGCAAGCGCCTTCAATGTACCTGCGGTAGCCCTTGTTTACCTACAGTTGCCCTTGGGTGACTTCTGGTGGTAACTAGCAACGCTCTTGCCGCCTTATGGGAGCAGCAATTGCCCTCCATGAAGCTGCAATTGCTAGTGCTAGACCCCCGATGGCCTTGGAAAATCCCAAAGATGCCTAAGAAGGAGACAAAGTTGCCCTGCACAAACCTGTAGTTGCTCCTTAGGAATCCGCAGTCGCCCAAGGATGACTCGCGATCGTGCCATCAAACATGCATGAATATGGATGAGATTCATGGAGATTTGCCCCTAATAAGCCGTAGTTGCTGATTGGGCGACCTCTAGTGCAAGCGAGAGAGGGACTATAAAGCTAGAAGAACACTAAATCCTAAACTACCTTTGCCTTATTGATGAACTCACGACTTGAAACTTTGAAAGAGGCTTCAGGCGGACCTCAGTTCTTTGAAAGGCAACAACCTTGCATTGTGGGGTTTGAAAAAACCCTTCAAGGGGGTCGCTAAGGAAAGTTTAGATTAGAGCATCGGGAGTTTGCTTTAGACCAAAGTAGAGTGCTAGAAATGAGTTTAGCATTAGAAAGGAAGCATGTGGTAGAAGCCACCTTTTAGGAAAGAGAAAACCATATAGGCAATTTTATCCTTTATGGTTTGGAGAAGAGGTGAAACCATAGATGAGTATATAGATAAGAGTGTTAGAGAACACTCTCATCTCTTCCATTTGTATGTTATGCATTTGAGGAATCCATGTGTGCCTTTGCTCTCCTCTCTTTCATATGGTTTCAATAGGTTATGGGTCCACTATTGAGAGTCTAGAGGTGCATTTGGTGAAGAGGGATCATTCTTGAGGTAGATGAGACCTTAGATTTTGAATTGGAGTATATTTGTGGTAGAAGATGACCTTTGTAGAGCTGCATCTCTCTTTGCATGCCTTTTGGAGTCTTGGAAGATTTTGTTTTGCCTCTTTGAAATTTGTTGATTCTCATTTAACTTAGTAGAAGTCCAAATTCAAGCTTTTGGAGTGTTGGATCTTGTTAGAGCTTTTTGGAGGAAGTGGTCTATCATTTGGAAGGAGCTCATCCACTTTGGAGCTGATTTTGACTTCTATTTGGTGTTGCACAAGCTATAGGAGATGTGGCATTGCTACGATTGAAGATTGTACCATCAAAGTGCTTGTTGGAAACACAAAGAGGTGATTCATGAGTTATTATTTATGCATTCTTTGCTTTGGCTTTTATCCACCCTTGCTTGAGTTGTTTTGCTCAAGTGGAAGCATAGCATTTGCTTTGAGGGTGTAGAGAATGCAAGTAGTGAGGTTATGGATGGGGTTTGAGTAATAACTATATATTTGGATAGATTTTGAGTTCTTTTTAGGGTTTGGGTAGCATTCTTCAACTCCTTGTGTGTGGAAAAAACTAGGGTTTGCTAAGGAGGTGGTTGAGTGGTATACTTCAACCTCTTGAATGTGGAAAAAGCTAGGGTTTGTTTGGAAAGAGATTGAGTTGCATACTTCAGCCCATTGCCTTTGAAGCAAGCTAGAGTTAGCTTTGAGAGTGGCTGAATAGTATACTTCAACCTTTAAATGTGTGGAGAGAGGTACAATTTGCTTTGGAGCTGATTTGAGTTATGCATTTTAGCCCTTATGCATTTGATGAGAGTTTTGAAAGAATTTGTGTTACACACTTTAGCCATGTCTACCTATGAGGGTGACACCCCTTGTGTTGTGGATAAATTCAATGGAGATAACTTCTCTTTGTTCAAATTCAAGATAAAGATGATTCTTGATGAGAAGGATCTTTGGTACATTGTGGAGGGCATCAAGAGCACTCCTTCAAGTGATAGTGACTCCAATGTCATCTTGTCCTTCAATAAACATAAAAAAATGGCGTTTTGCATTTTATGCACTCACAGAGTGGATGCTCAAATCCAACATGTCAAGTCTTGCAAAAGAGCTGCAGAAGCATGGAAGACCCTTTGTGGCATTTACAAGACCAATGATTTTACCAACATATTGTTCTTGAGGCACAAGTTCTTTACCATGAAGATGCAAGAGATGGACAATCTCTTCCAACACATGAACAAAGTAGAGACTCTTGTGGACCAAGTCGATGCACTTGATGTGCTCGTGACAAAAAGAAACATCATCATACTCATTTTAGAGAGTTTGCCACCATCTTTTGAGAACTTGATTGTAGCTATGGAGACTAAGGACATAAAGGAGCTCACCCTTACCTACGTGACCTCTTTGTTGATGCATGAAGTGACAAAGAAGAAGGATCATCAGGTGGTGGCCACAGAAAATGCGGCGTTGGTGGTATGTCACAAGAGTAGTGGAGACACAAGCAATAAACAAGGTGAGCCTCTTATTTGCTTCTATTATGGCAAATTGGACCATTATATTTGCAATTGTTTCAAACGCAAGGGTGGACAATGAGAGAAGGCTCAAAAGACTAAGGAAGATGAGAGTGGTGATGATTTTGCTTTCATGGCTTCTCATGAAGGTCCATTGAGTTTAGATGGTGACTGAATCATGGATTTGGGAACCACCATCCACATGTCAATTCATAGAGACCACTTTGACACCTTCGAGGCCATTTAGGCAAAGAAAGTGCTCATGAGTAATGATTTGGTGCTCTAAGCCATTAGTAGGGGTTTTATTTTTGTGGATACCATAGTAAAAAGGTGCACCAAGAGGATTTTGTTCAAGAACGTATTGTTTGTGTCCAAGTTACAAAGCAATCTCTTTTTGGTGAACAAGATAGTAGAGGGAGGATTGAGTGTGCAATTTGGAGGTAGTGGGTGCCTTGTCAAATCACCATATAGAAAAACACAGGCATTGGCAATACTTGAGAGCAACTTGTATTTTTTGCAGTGGAAAATTGTGCTTAAAAGTGAAAGTGCACAAGTTGCAATTTCAAGCAAGGAAAGACTGATTTTGTGGCAACGGTGTATGGAGCACTTGTATGTGCAAAGCTTGAAGGCTCTTCCAAGCTTGGTGAATGGCCTTGAGCTTCCCAAATTGTATAGTGATGGCTTGTCTAATGCTTGTGAGAGTTGCATTGAGGGCAAGCAACAACGGCACTCATTTCCAAAGGAGGGTGTGACACGGGCTACCAAAGTGTTAGGCATTGTGCACTCCCATGTGTGTGGCCTTATGAAAACCTTGTCTTTGAATGAAGCGAGGTATTTCTTGATCTTCATTGACAACATTTTGAAAAAGGTGTGGATGTACCTCCTCAAGGCTAAGAGCAAGTGTTTTGAGCCGTTTAAGGAGTACAAGGCATTAGCAAAAAAGAATGCCGACTGTTCCATGAAAGTGTTGCAATTGGACACTGGCAGAGACTACAACTTTCAGTAATTTGGGGCCTATTTGAAGACTCAAAGTATTGTGCACCAAATTTCTATCCCTCACACTCCACAACAAAATGGAGTGGCAAAAAGAGCCAATCAAACCATTGTGAAAATGGCAATGAGCATGATATATGGCCAAAAGCTTGGCCTAGAGTATTGGGCCGAGGCGGTGAATAATGCGACATATATCTGTAATCAGTGCACAATGAGTGCGGTAGATGATAAGACTTCACAAGAGGCGTGGAGTAGGAAGAGGCCATCTGTAGTATATATTAATGTTTGAATGTGTTTCCTTTGCTAAGGTCCCCGACGCATCAAGGACCAAGCTTAATGTCAAGTCGATGAATTATTTGTTTTTAAGATATTGTGAGGGTTCCAAAGCCTATAGGCTAATGTGTTTGGAGTCCAAGAAAATCATTTAATGTTGTGATGTGACATTTTAAGAATATGGAGAGTTGCGAAAGGACTTGGAATTGGGTCCAAGGGAGTAGTGGAAACTTTGATGTTGTAGATACATCTTCTACGCCTTTGGACAATGACAAAGAGGATGGAGAGGAGGACAACCAACCTCTTGATGATGGAGATGGTAGCCATGCAGAGGATGTAAGAGTAAGCCAAAGTGATGAAGGCTCCAAACTTAAGAAGGCACAAGGATTTGTTCCAAGCGCTCAAGTAGGAAGTAATCAACATGTAATAGGCATGCGGCAATTTACAAAAGTAAGCAAGCTATTGGAGAAGAGGTGAGGAACCACATCTTCTTCCAACCATACTCAAATTTAGACTATGCTAATATGACTCTTGTGCATGACTCCACTATACTTAGAGAGGCTTTGGAGTTTTGGAATGCAAACAAGTGGGAGGCGGCCATGAAAAAGGAGTATCACTCCTTCTATGCCAACAGCACGTGAGAATTGACCATCTTTCCTCCATCTCACAAAGTCGTGGAATGCAAGTGGGTGTTCAAAACCAAGAAAGATGCTACGGGAGAGATTGTGCTCCACAAGACAAGGTTGGTGGCCAGAGGATTCTTTCAAATGCAAGGAATGGACTTTAAAGAGACATTTATTCTTGTGACTAAGTTCACCGCCATACGGTGCATTGTAGCGCTTTGAGCTTTATTTGATTTGGAGATGCACCAAATGGACGTAAAGACGGCCTTTTTCAATTGAGATTTGAAGGACAATATCTATATGGAGCAACCCAAGGGTTTTGTGCAACGGAGTTATGAGCACTTTGTTTACAAGCTCACAAAATATTTGTATGAGCTAAAACAAGCATCAAGGGCATAGTACCAAAAAATTGATGCAAGTCTTTTGGGTTTTGGGTTTTGGATTTGTGATGAGTGTGGCAGACCATAGCTTGTATTTTGCACAAGTAGAAGCCTATGTGATATTTGTGCTTGTGTATGTTCATGATTTGATAATTTTCTCAAGCATTGTAAAGACCATGGGTGCATTAAAGGCCAAAGTGGAGGCAAAGTATGATATGATGGTCTTGGAGGAGTTGCACTATTGCTTTGGAGTTGAGTTTGCAAGAGATTAAAGCACAAAGAGTATCACCATGAGTCAAGCCAAGTATGTGGAAGAGATGCTCAAGTGGTTTGGCATGGAGGATTGCAAATCCATTGTCACTTTGTTAAATACCAATGTGAAGTTAGAGAAGCTTAGTACGGAAGATTACAATGCGGATGCTTCAAGGATGGTGAGTATGCCTTACAAATCAGCAGTTAGATCTTTGATGTTTGCCATGGTGGCAACAAAAGCTAATTTGGCCTTTGCCATTGGCATGGTGAGCTAATACATGGCAAAGCTAGGTTGGAGCCACTGGATGGCAGTGAAAAAAATTATGAGGTACTTCAAAGGCACTTTCTACATGAGGTTGCAATTGAAAAGGCAGCACATATGTTTGATGAGGTGTTGTGATGCAGTTGGGCTGGAAATGCAAATGATAGGAAATCCATTACAAAGTACGCGTTGCGCCTTGGAGAGGGCATGGTGTTGTAGAGTAGCTGAAGGAATTCATGGTGGCTTTATTGATAACGGAGGCTGAATGCATGGTGGCTAGCCATTGCACAAGAGAGGCCATATGGCTAAGGTAATTGTTAGAGGGTGTAGGATATGAAGACGTGGAGGACACCTTAATTTTGTGTGAAAATCAAAGTGCCATAGCTCTTGCCAAGAACTCAATGTATCATGCAAGGACAAAGCACATCAAAGTGCAACACCTCTTTGTACAAAGGAAGGTCATGAGGGAAATCATCACATTGGAATATTGTTCAATGGAGGACATATTGGCAGAGGTGATGACAAAGACATTAGCAAGGAATAGGCATGAGCATTTGATGAGAATCATGGGCATGTGAGACTTTGGCCATTTGCAAAGTGGAAGTGTTGAAAGTTTAAATTAAGGCATCTAGAGTTTGCTCTAGGCCAAAGTAGATTGCTAGAAGTGAATTCAGCATTAGAAATAAAGCATGTGGTTAAAACCACCTTTCAAAGAGGAAAAAATCATATGGGCGATTTTATTCCATGTAGTTCAATGAAGAGGTGAAACCATAGATAAGTATATAGATAAGAGTGTTAGAGAACACTCTCATCTCTTCCATTTGTATGTCATGCATTTGAGGAATCCATGTGTGCCTTTGCTCTCCAATCTTCCTTATAGTTTCAATAGTTGTTTTGTCTCTATTCCTTTCCACACTTCACGTTGTTGGATTCTCCGATTTTGAGTGTAAGATCTTGTGGACATTGAACAACACGATTGCACAACTTGTTGAAAGGGCTACTACCAACAATACACGGAAGGCCACAAAAGAATGGAACTCTTGGTTGCCTTTAAAGAGTAATCATAGTAAAAGCATGAATTTAAAAACATGTGTTTTTTGCGGCTGGAATTATGTCTTTGTACGGAATAGGGCTCTCATATACTTTGAATATGGCAGCAACACTTCTTCCAATTGTTCTAAACGTGCTCCAAGGTTGGTGGTAGAGAAATTCAAGAATTGTCAAGGGGTTGTTTAAAAAGAAATGTTCTATTTAGACATGTTTTGGTTGAGTGAAGAAGGTGACGGTATTGCTGAGTCAGCGGCCAAGCCCACAACAAACCATGTAGTGGTTTTGTCACAAGAAGAATCCGCAAATCTTGTAAGTTCAGAGGAAGTATGCCCTTCTAATCTAGATTCAGTGGATTTTATTCCAGCATCAATTGAGAGAAGGAAGTTTACTCCTTCTAGTTCTTGCCATATGAGCATGGATAAAGCATTATAGGTGGGTGTCAAGTAGAAGTTGGATATGATGGGGCCGTTTTGTTTCTACTAGGCGAACATTATTTTCAATGATGTGCAACATCTAGCTTTCATGAAGGCAATAAAGGAAACAACGGCGTCCGGTTTGATGTATCAAGTGCTATCATATTATGCTATGTGCACTTTAATGATAGATACAAAGAAGGATGCAATTTCAAAAATGGTGTCGGAGCGGATAAAGTAGTGTATTGAGTTGTATGAAGCAACCATTTGTTTGGACAGAGGGTTTGATACCAACTTATGCTCGTAATTAAATCTAATGCTCGTATGTCTAGCCAGCAATATATTTTTGGGATCTGTTGACACCATCAGAGCAAAAAGGGACATTGCGTGTACAACAAGTATGATGGCAGAATGCTTAGAGGAAGTTGGCCTTCAAAACATGGTCCAATTATGTACTAACAATGTGGCAGTGGGGTGAAAGCACACTACGGTCACCCTCCCAAAGGTCCAAAAATTGGTACAAAATGTACATTTTTGGTACAAAATTTACACATTTTGAAACTAAATGGAGCCAAAACATCAATTTTAACCAAAATGCAATGGTGGCCCATCTCAACAACAACGCTTTTTATCAGACAATCCAAAGAAAAAACTTTAAAAACCAATTTAAGGTCAATAATTGGCCTTCATACTAAAATTACACATGTGTTAGGATATTTCCTTATGTAGACTCTAAAGCACTCATTAAATGTCTAGTCTAAGTACCTAAACACAAGAGCACTGGATTTAGCTTTTTGAATTGTGAAAATCAAACCCTAAACTAGGCAAAAAAAGTACAACAATGCTAAAGTTGAATCTGTGACAATACAAACATTTTAATGTTTGTACTTTGTATATTAGATTAATAGATGAAAATCACTTTTTGTTATTGCAATCATCAATGTATGCAAGAAGTAAGACTCTATTTTATTTTATTTTATATTTTAAAGTCAAAAAGACTATAAGGAAAAAGACTCCAAACTTTCACTATGTGCAGAAATTGTGCTGTGACTATGATTTTGGACAACCGCAGTGTGCTTTCACCCAGTGATGACAAGGACCTTCACAAAATTGGTAGAGAAACACCCTCACATATTGAGATAAGGATGTGTAGCTCATAGTATGGACTTGCTTATGGAGGATTTGGGAAAAGAGAAGCGGGTTTCAAAACTGGTACCGAGGTGCCAAGCTATTGTGAGGTTCATCAAGAAAAACCATCATACGTGGGCTCTTTTTTGGAAGTATTCACCAAAATTGTCATTGCAACTTTGTTCTCAAATAGGATTTGCAATGAACTTTCTCATGATAGATTGTTTGGTAGAATGCAAGCAAGCATTGTTATCTGTGATTACAAACCCCCATATGATGAATTTGAGAGTCATTTGTTTTATTGGAGTAACGATTGTAGTGTCCAATTGCGTACACAAAGAGCTCAAGAGGACATCCATTCAAATATGTTTTGGCTAGAATGTGCTAATTTTTTGTATATAATGAAACCTGCTATATTAGACCTTTGAGTGTTTGATGGAAAAATTCTGGCAATGCCCCAAGCTTGGATAGTTATGCACCAATTGAAGCTTTATGTTTATTCTCTCAGAAATGAGCCGTTTTCCTAGATGACAAAACAGCAACAAAATTTGAGAAGCAATTTGACATTCAATGGAAATTGATGCAGAACAACCTCCACTTTGCCGCAACACTACTTAATCCATATTTGGTTGATGTACCTGTCATTCATCACAATGGCCAAGGCAAAATGTGCCTTGAATCGAGTAATCTGGAAATTGAGCAAGCCATTGAGAGTGTCAGAAGACAATGCTATGAGCGAGTTGACGGATTTTGAAGTAAAGACAAGCCTGTTCTACCCATTGCAAAAGGCACCAGATATCACTTGTTGTAAACTATTGCCTCATTAGTGGTGGAATCGTGTCGGCAGGAATGCTCTCCCAAAAATTGCTAGGAGGATTGTCTTTGACATGTTTCGCATCCTCATGCAAAAGGAATTGGAGCATGTGCTTGTTTATGCACAATAAAGTGCAAAATCGCTTGACTACATCCAAGGCAAAGGCTTTGGTGTATATTTACGCCAACAACAAAATGGGTAGGGAGACACAGGGGGAAAATGTAGTTAATTTTACAAAAATTATTTGGAGGAAACAGATACAGATGAAGAGAACAAGGAGCCAATGTCCTCAAGATTTGATGATGATTTAGTGGAGACCCTTGTACAAGAGGGGGATTATAGTAGGGGTGTGCAAGAATGTCTAGATGGAAGTGTATGGGCTTGATTGGACCCAATACTAGAGAGACACGTACATCATAAACAACAGTACGTGAACACACTTGTCAGTGGTGTTCATGAGAACAATTCATTAGAGGAGGAAGAGCACCACAAAAACAACCAACCCCACGTCTATGCTTGGGCTGCATTCTTGATCATAAATTCCCCACCATTAAGGGTAGGAAGTCTAGAGTTGAACATAGAAGCTGCAGACGTTTTAGTGTCTTTAATAGAGGACCATGCCATATCTTCCACCCCAAATCTTTCATCCACAATTATATAAGTGACTCACCTAAACAAAACAATGATTGCCATGCCAGTTATTGTTGAAATTGGAAGGCAAGTGGAGGCAATACTAGAAGAAGAAGTGATTGCGCATGCAAGTTTTCTAGTCATTGTTGTACATAGCACTTCAACAACAACAAGAATAGATGACAATGACCGTTTGACATTGGGAGCTTTGCAGAACATGATGCAAAAGCAACAAAACTCATCTTCCAATTTAGGGGGAGTAATCACAGCCGTTGCTAGCGTTTGAAGGTTTTTTCCAACAATTTCAATAGTGCCAAAGAGGAATGACAGTCCTGTGGAGACCATTGATGACTAAGTACGCAACTCTGCCCCTCAATCCACTCAATAGTCATAGAGGTCTATCTTTTGAGAACTGTCATTGGGAGCACATGGCTATAAATCAAAGAAACGTTTTAGAAAAATAGATGACATGACCTAGCATAATTGTAGACTTTTCAATCAGGTTATCCAACAATTTATCATGGGTGGTAGTAATTCCACCATAAACCTTGGACAATCAAGTGGAGGAGCTACAAGACACCCAAGATCCAATATTGATAGAATCAATGATACAACAAGGGTAAAAAAACATTTAGTCTGCACTACGGTAGCAAAAAATGTAGACATTGAGGTGCTGAACCTGAACTCTACGGTGGAAGGAGAGCTAAAGTGAGTACCAAGGCCTAGAGGGGAGGATGAGAACTAGAGCTCTAGCAATGATGAGCATACCGATTTACTGCGTGATGACACAAATCTTGATGCAAATGAAGAACCTAGCAATGATACGTTCACGCCATAGTTAGTAGAATTATAGCATTTTACATGTGCAGGCAGTAAGTATAGTTGTTAGCATCAACAAATTTATTTGTCAATGCTAATATATATAGCTAAAGTACACAAGCAAATAGCATAGGTTGGATTTTTATTGTGTTTCCCTAAGCATTGCAATGTCTTAATTAAATAGCAATGATTAAATTTTTGTGTGTGCAATTCTATAAACTTATGAGTGTTGAGTGCAACAAATATGCTGAAAATTTCTGCAATTATTCAAGGCACCTCGCCACCTCTTGCTAATATGTCGGAGTATGTAAGTTTTCAGAAATGTGAATTTTTCTATTTCTAAAATCTCTGTTTCTATTATTGATCTTCATTGTTAATTTAGTTTCAAGCTAAACCATGTATTTGAACAAAATTTTACATTTTCTAAACTTCTTGAATAAGATCATGCAAAAAGTACACAAATTTGGGGCACCAAACTTGTGGTTTTCTATAGTTGGAAATTTGGAATATATAGAGCTAGGCTCATTTTCATGAGCTCTCATATAAGAAAGTGAACATCACAAAGGATCCCAACCACATAATTTGTAATATAAAATTCACAATAAATAATTTTCAACATCAAATTTTTCATGCTCAAACTACTAAAAATCATAGCTTAGTTTATTTTTATTGAACTGCATGTTGTTCTCCACACCAACTTGTGCTGCATTGAGCGTGCAAGGGTCAAACCTTGCTTGGCAATGATTTCCACACACGTCCCTCCCATAAGACCTGCAATCGCCTCTCAAGTCATACTAGAAGTTGCCCCTCTCAAAAGACCCGCATTTGCCCTTTCCATGAAATCCAAAGTTGCCCTCCTATAGAACCCGTAGTCATGCAAGACTCTGAAAACCGCAATTGCCTTGGCCCTCATACTTGTGGTCGCCTTAACCCAAGACCCATGGTTGCCCCGGTCTTGGAACCTAAAATTGCCCTCAATATTGAATCCACGATTGACAAATCAAAACCTGCACACGCCTTGACCCAAGGTTGTCCTTGGTGACGTCGGCAATTCCACGTCAACCTTTGCAGGCAACCACGTAGGACAAAACCTATCTACCAAGGGGTTAAAAAAGCTCCCAACCCTAAAACCTTATTTGATGACGTTGTCTATGACACATGACATTTGTCATGTACAACATGCGACATCAAACAAACAATACAATGAGTAAAGCCCAAAATGTGTTAGACAAGACAATCCTGGTCATCTTGATGAGTGTTTGAAATATGACCGTGTCTTTCTAATAGGTCCATGTACCAATAATGTTGAGCCAAATCTTTTGTAATCGTCCATACCAATCAATTCAATATTTTTGGCAATAAAGTTTTTTTGCTCAGTGCTTGTTTTGTTTTCATAAAGTTATGACATGATTCTATAGCTGCATTAGTATCTTGGCTTGCATGGAAAAACTAATGTGTAGCTTTTATCCATATACTAGTCTAAAATATTTATGTAAAGTGTTGAAAATTTAACTATATGCAAGCAAAAAGAAGACAAAATCAATAAAAAAGAAGTGAGAATCACTTACCAAGTTTTCTCATCCAAGTTGTTTTGAAGTAATTACAAAACTTAACTTTTTGTCTATAGTCCAAAAACATTTGATTCAATTTAGTAGTTGCTTTTGCTACTGTTTGAACAACCAATTTTCCAAATGTATCCATGTACATTATTTCACCAAGTCTATGCACAATATCTTGTCAAATTTCTTTGCTTGATATTTTTTTTTAAAGATGATTCAACCAATACCTTCAAACATGCCATAGACAAAGAATTGTGACAATAGAGTCCCTCCATACCATCTTGTAAAAATATACACAAAAATAGTTTGAGTGTCAAGTCTTTTATAAACATGTAAAGTTGTTATGATTAATTGATTTTTACATTAACAACCTACATTACTATTACAAATTTATGAAAGTATAAGCGCTATAATATACTATATATAAAACATATGCAAATTATAAAATAAAAAATAAAAAACATGTATCAAGACTAATAATAACTCACAAAGTAGCATCAATCTTTGCATCAGCATTATCAACTATAAATGCATTAGGCTTCCAGGTAGAGTCATGTTCTTGTATTATTGCATTTGCCGCTTTCAACCATATTGCCATGTCTATTGCCTTAGCATTGCTTGTTATGATCTACACAAGTAGAATGGTATTTGAAAATAAATCAAAAACCATAAGTGTAAATAGATGATATTGCACAAATTCCAACAAAGACATTTGTAAATAAGAGCCCACAAAAATTTGCAAATTGCATGCTTATAAGTACTTTCATAATTCTAAAGTTTAGATTACCACCTTATACTTGTTAGTGCCAAATGTAGCATCGCAAGCACTAATGCTATCATGTTGAAAATCAAACATTTTTTTTTGTTGCCAAGTTAATTGAATACCTAAAACATAAGATTGATCACATGTACTCAAACCCTCTTGGTAGAAGAGAACTGAATTTGGATTTTCAATAACCCACATTCTAACACCTATAGTGTTTGAAATGTGTTTTTGATACAATCCTTTGTACCACATGTGAGCCAAATTCAGTACACCTTTTGTTTTTAAGCAATCATCTTGTGATATACTCTCTTCACCATCTTTATGAACTTTGGCTTTCAATAATTGTGAATGTTGCTCCAAAATTTGTATAGGCCTAAGCTCACAAGCTAATTATTCTCCAAACCATACCTTCAAGTTTTGAGATATCTAAGGTTTATGTTGTGCCTTTTCTCTAGTTGCAGTAGCTTTCTAATGATAAAGCGTGTTTTCAATTTGGTTTGGAAAAGTATCCTTCTTTGGAAGTTTGTTATATTAATGATAACAACATATTGTGAATTTCAATAAATTTCATGTTTATGTAACAACAAGCCTATCTTACTTCTTCCCTTATCTTTTCTTGCTCACATGGTCTTGGAAGTGATTGAAAAGATTTCTTTTTATCAATTGAATTATTCTAAAGATACCTCTAATATTAATTTATAACCTACATTAAACAAAATGATGATAAGAAAGCTTAGAAGCAAAAAAAATTATCTTGATCCAACATCAAAAATGGCACTCAACCAAAATTATCCCCAAAAGAAGAAGTTAGTTTGAGTTGGATTTGGTTGGCAAAAACCACTGCTACTTTGCCATAGTCAAACAATTCAAATATGTACCCATTGCAATTAATGTAAGAGCAGCTCTAGCATTGCTATATTGTAAAATCTGACACACTTGAAGCATTGATGATAAGCATTTAGGGCTTCTCAAAATTTTCTCATGACACTCCATCCTTGTGTGTCAAAACATTGTCTTTTCAAAATACTATCACCTTAAATCTAGTGAGTTTATCTTGTATTCCTCTTAGTGAATGGTCAAATGATTATTTATATGACATCCATGAAATGCAAAGGCAACGTTTAAAGTGCAAGTTGGAAAACAAGAGTTTTGAAGGCCTTTCAAAAATAATATCTCTTGACGTATCAAGTTCAAAGTGCAACAAAAGTGATGCTCTAAGGGAACCGCATTTCAACTTACTTTACAAGCTCAAATTAAAAGCTCTCAAAAGATTGTCAACATTAAAACCGCATTTGAAAGCTCACTACATTGAATATTGCATTTAGGTTGCTTCAAAAATTAAGTTGCCTTGCCTTGCCTTAAAAAGTTATCTCATAATTCATCACTTGACCACTTAAAGGTGCATGCAACTTTCTAAACACTTGAATTTCACATGGTTTACAACTTGACGTCAATAGTTTGTTTTTTAGTAACTTTGTTGTTGTTTTTTGGCCCTTTAAACTTTGTTAATGATGAAAATCACTATAGCAACAATAAGTTATAACATACTTTAAAATGTCAAGAAATTATTGTGGAGTAAACTAAACGCAATATTTAGTGTACCATTAAACTCATTGAAGGGGAACAAATAAATTCACAACGGGTTCTTGACAAATTCTCAAGAGGTTCTTAGCAGGTTCTCAGCAAGTTCTCAACAAGTTCTTGACACATTCTTGACATGTTCTCAACAGGTTCTTGACAAGTTCTCAATTTGGTTCTTGACATGTTTTCAACAGGTTCGTGACAGGTTCTCAACATTGAGAACCATACACAAGCCCAATCTCTAGGAAGCACTCAAAAAAGCAGCGTGTTTGAGTTGCAGAGTCTTGAGGTTTTGAAGGAATCAAGCTTTGGGGGTTTTCATGAGCCATGGACTTGCACACGCGCATCTTGTAAGGGAGACAAAGTTTTGAGCATTTTGGGAGAAGTTTTATGTTGGATTAGAGCATTGCATTAGGAAGCACCATTTTAAAAAATTGAGCATCCCAAAGCTCCAACACCATCGCTATGTCAAAATTTTGCCTTAGCCGGTACGGAGTTTTCACACATTTTTAGATGATTGAATTCTTACAATAGATGCAAGTCTATAATTCTAGTTCTGAAAATAATTGGTCAAGTAGACACATATAGTTGCATCTTTGAAATTTTGAAACTCCATTCTATCTATCTAGGGTGTAGATAACTCTATTTATTTTTGTTTCAAGTGATTTACTACATCAATCATCTTTCATCCACCTCTATAGAGTTTTGACGGCTTAATGACAACATTATTTCCCCTTCATAATTCATTGGTAGGTAGCGTATCTATCTTAACTAGACTTTAAAGCAATAAACAGTGAGTATAGTTCTTGTTGTTGAAGTAATCAAATTGTTTATAGGCAATTTGATGCCATAGAATATGCTATCTATGACTGTTGTATGCAAAGCAATAACAAGAGTTCAAAGTCTTGTGTAGAGATGACCTAAAACCATCACAAATCCGTTGCTAAGGTGAGGGATATTCTCAATGTTAGCGTATAAGAATTTTAGCTGCTGCTTTTTAGGTATGTATAGCAAGTACGTAGCTATACTTTTGCTTTGGGACTTATTGTCAGTAGGCAAAAGAGAGTAGTCAAAAGTAATTATAATGATCACTTGCAACTCATTTTGAATTGGTCTTGACACAAGGGAATAATTGTGGATTCTATATCCTTTAGCACTAAATTAGGTTAGTTGCAAATTTGGCATTATTTGATTCTCCCATTCTTGATTGTGATAAAAGTCACACTGGACACACATATCTATGCAACCTGTTTTAAGAATGTTTGGCAATGCTTTGATTCAAAGACACAACATCTCTTGGTTTAAAGTGAGTGTTGGTTGTCTATATTTTTGGAGAAATTTCTCTTTTTCAAGAACTTTAAAAAGCGTTACTAGTTTCCAATTTCAAGATAACAACAATTTGATCATTTAAAGTGAATATGCAAATGACAACAAAACACAAGGTGACTTTTGCCCAATGTAATTGGTCCAAGTACAAGATTGATCTCTCCTTTTACTAAGCTTTTCTATACGCTAAACCCTAATTCCTAAGTAATGCTTTGTACAAAGTTATGATGTCCAATGAGAATGAGAGATGCATTTTTAGCAGTAGTAGCATGTTATGGCCCATTATCTAAGGAAAATTGTGATATTTAGTTCTAGGAATAGTGTCATTTTGAGATTGTTGAGCACAATTTTGAAACTGGTGTGGATTATTTGAAGACGCATTTGAAAATTATACATTTCTATTTGAGGTAGCGCCAATTGCAGCTAGCATGTTATTTAAGAAGCTTGTAGCATAGTTGTTGTGGAATTTTGCATACTTTGTGAGTTTCTCAAAAGCTGCTGCATTTCAATGATAAATGATAGGTTTCATACTAGGTGTGTTCAATTTTGTTATGTGGTACAAAAATATTAGAACAGCACAAATGATCTTCTGGAAAGTTGGAAGCTATGGCAGACAATGAATCATAGTGTTAAGGAGATTAGTGTAAGTAGCAACTGCTTTAGGAGTGTTTGCAAAGGTTAAAAGCTTAAGTTATTTAGATAGCTAATGTCCGCTGTTTCTATGAGAATGTTGCAATATTATGCTTTGATGTATCACTTATGGAAGTAGATCTTTTCAAGGCCACAAAGGTACCTAGTTATGTCCAAGGTTATAATGATGGCCTAGCTTTTTCCTTTTTACTTGAGTTTCTAATTAGAGCTTCTCTTGAATTATTTTAGCAAAGGCGAGGCTTATCAAAATTTCAAGTTTATGAACAAATATGCAACTACATGCAACAAAGAAAAATAATAGACTAGTTTGACCTTTGCCAAGAGGCTAGCTTTTCACTAGCCACAATGTTGGAAATCAATGACTCAAAATCTAGAGCTGAAAAAGCTATGAATGAGCCTCTTAGACATCAACTTGATGAGTTTGGGCTTGTTTTGGTTTAGTGTCCTCATCATGTTAGGTATTTAACTCTTCTTTGTTTCTTAATGTCATTGCTCAAAACTACTTTGATCTTGGAAGTACTCAAATCCGTCATATGATTTGGGATGGGCATAGTGGTATATAGTGTTAGCATAGCATGGAGAAATGCTTTTGAAACCCATCCATTCTTGTTCCAATGCTTAGTCATTGAGGTTGTTTTTTGCTGGTGCAAGTCATTGATGTTCATGTCTTGTTATACACCAGGATGATGGCTTGTGGGATTATACCTCATGAGATGTTTTGTTCTCCTATGAGGTTGTCACCAAGTCAAGTTCTTCAAAAGCCACTAGCTTCAAAGCAAGCTTTCCTAAATTCAAAGCGAAATATTGAATCCAAAAGAGCAGCATCTATTAATGTTCCTTCTTCTAGAAATGGGCTTTCCTATGTAAAGCTTACGTCTACTGACAAAAGTCTTGGTTGGAAAGAAACAGACACAAAGAAGATGCCAAAGAAGCTAATTCAAAAACACATGCTATAGTGGATGATCAACAAAAACAGCATAAGAAAACTGCATTTATCATGGATGAGTTACATTGCTATATTATTTTGTTACTTTCATTTAGTTCCAAAGTTTTTTAGTCATTTCTGTTTGTATTGGGAAAATATGATCAAGTTGAAGTCTTGGTCTTCATCACAATTTGATTTACACTAGTTGAATCTTATCTATCATGCAAAAATCATGACTTTTTCAACATAAAGGACCTATTGCTAGTGCTCTCTTGATTTGTTCCATGTGTGTTGAAGTATATTTTGCTGTTGTTGTCAACTTGTACTTGAGGTGTGTTATAGTGTGTGTTATAGTGTCCCAATTACAGGGTTATTCAAAAATCAAGTTTTGTTATTTGTATCCTAGTGACCCAAACATGTAGTTATATTTTCAAACATAAGAATAGCTACCTCTTGTATTTTTAATACACAAATTTTGCCATTTGGTTAGAAAGTTAGTATATGTCATCCACTCAAACTTGTGTAGTGTTCAATTTTTGATGCAAGGATTCTTGTTGTTTTCTCCAAGTAACATTATTGGAGCTTGTTCAAGAGTTTCAATGTTATAACAAGTGTCAGCTTATACAGCTTATCCTATTGCTAGAGAGGAAGAAGCTTATTCAATTGAGTAAGGGCATTTTCACAGTGATTTCACTAGGTAAAGAGCAAACTATGTAAGATGTAAGCCTTGATGTAGTTGAGTAAGACAATATGTTGATACACATTCACAACTAAGAATACATTCTCATCCATACTTCTCGATCTAAGAGACACGCAACAGCCATGTTGAATGAGTCTTGCAAAACACCTCATATTTATTTATTGTCAATAGAGTTGAGATAGGATATGATTCTCATTCATTTTGCAGTCTCAATATAGTTGCTTTCTATTGTGCCTCATATGCTTCACTAAGCCTAGGTGCAACAAATTAATCAAATTGACTAGAAAACCATGGTGTACAACCATCCATTCACGGAGCTCTTGTTAAGATAGCCAAGCAATACTATTGACAAAATCAGCATTATTGTATAAACAGATAGGTACAACATAATATTGGCAACAAAACTTCAAGAGAAATACCTCAGCTTGCTAGGGCCTAAACTGTGCAATGCCTAAGTATATTTTAGCTTGAATTCCCCACCAAGAGAGGACAACTAGTAAAGAAGAAGGTGTGGTTCTAATGCTTTCTAAGCTTGCAAACACATGGTAGATCTTGATAATTGCTAAAAGCAAGTTGTATGAAACATGGTGCTATGTGGTTCCAACAAAATTGGCCATCATGTACAATAAGGAAAAAAAACTCTCACTTCATCCATACAGGCCTTCTTGCTCCCATATATCTACCAAAAAGTCCACCATTTCCTATGACAAGCAAAAGTTTTGCTCAACCAGTCTCTTGTACCAGTTGTTAGCAAAAGTCAAGACTAGAACTTTGCCTAGAATTTTAGGCTAGTACACATCAGGCATCATGGAAGAAAACTAAAAAAGAACTTTAATGCCTATGCTTTAACTACACATAAGTTTGCCTCTTTTTTGACAAGGAAAAAGGCTCAATAATAGGGATTCCAACATTTGCAAGATTCTTGAATTTCAACCCCTCTCTATGACATTTTAGAATAATTAGAAGTAGAAATCTCTAATAATGTGGTTGGTTACCCAAGATTTCAAGCATACTTTTAAAAATCTGAGCTTTTATATCTTCCAAAAACATTTCAATTTTGAAACCTTCAATTGTCTACAAGTGCAAAATGTTCTAGAACTTTCTAGAACATTCTAGAGATTTCTTTCTTCAAGCTTTCTACAATACTCCAATAGAGGACATAATTTTTTCTTTGAGTTACTTATGGAGAAATTACAATTATTGTTGTAAATCTGATACTTCACAACATGAAAGTGTCACATTTTTATAACTACTACTAAACACTAAATAGCTAACGCTTGTGAGGAGTGGTTACGTAGCAACCTTATAAACAAAGTCTCCCACACATATTACAATACAATCATGTTATTTTTTTAGAGGCCTCCCTAATTAGGACTTCACAAGCAAGACCCTATTTTGGATCTTGGTACAATTCATTATTAGTGTTATGACAAGTCACAAGCAAAGAAGCTTGAGAACATGTAAATGTAGGAAATCCTTGAGCAGCATATTTAGGCTAGATAAATAAGGAAGAAAACATTGTAGACAAGGGACCCAAATGTAGAAAATTCACTTTTAGAAACCCCAAAAGCAATTGGGTAGGGGCAAAGATGCCAGTTTTGTAACTTTGGAGTTAGAAAAAAAGTGAGAAAAGAGTAAGACATATAGTGAGTGGTGTAGGCTCTAAAAAGAGGCAACTAGTGCCAAGTAGCTCTTTGTAAGTTGCACTCCATCTAGAACTCAGCAATTTCCACATTTAAATAGTTCAGAAAATCCAACCAAACAACAACATTGGCATAATATAAAAAAATTGCACTTTAATAAAAATTAAACAATTTCCTTGTCTTCTTTCTATCAAAGAAGGAGGTGTGTATTTGTCTGCAATAGTTAAGCATTTCACAACATATGATTTTAAAAATTTTGATTGGCTAAGGGCAAGGAGCAAAGTGATGAACATGGGTTGGGTGTGAAAGGACATCTTTGGTGGAATCCATTGAATCTTTTTCCAACTTGAATTTGAAATTAAATTCAAGAGGGTTGGAGAAGGAGATGAAGAGACAAATTGATTTGAATCTAAAATAAAATTTGAATTTTTATTATTCCATGGATATTTTTTAATGTGAATCAAGGGCAATGGAGGGCATGACTTTGTTGGTACAATGGGTGCATAGGGTATACTAGTCTTCTTACTTTCTATATAATAATAGAATGTAGTGGTGGTTATGTCATGTTGTCCTCCCATCCATTGTGTGAAAAAGAGCCTCTACTTCAACCCAAATGGAGGGTGAAAAGACATTGGAAGGTAAAAAGTTATTGGAAATTGTGAAGGAAAATGCATCGGAATTATGAAAGGATATTGGAAAGTGAAAAGTCATTTGCGCTAAATTGTGAAATGTCATTGTAAGTGTGAAATGCCACATGGGATGGAAATACATAGGATAGGGTTATGCAATGGGAGAATGGGGGCATGAGACAAGGACATGGGATGGTGGACATGGGACGGAGGAATGGGAGACACAAAATGGAAAGATGGGAGACACAATAGCCCTTTGCCGGAACGGCAAGTGCATGGGTCCACTAATATAATAGACTTGGTTTGCATTAGTTTTGCTTGACCAAGAAAGTATGAATAGCATCTAATTTAAAAATTTGTGAATGGCCAAGGGCCAAGAACACCATATTCACTAAAATGAGAGTTTTCTAGTGAAATGAGAGATTCTAGAAGCCGTACACATAACATATTCATCATAATAAGTTGTATGTGAATATAAATGAATCATTGCATTCACATAGAAGTAGTTAAAAAATTGAAAGAATTTAAAATATTTTGCATTCTCCTGTAGAAATAAACTCATTACTATGAAATAAGCTATGATTAACACAAACAAATTAAAGACTATGAGATAAACTATTGAACATAATTTGAAAATGCCTAAGAATGCTCTAAGGCATACGGTATTGCAAATTTTGATAGTAAGGTACATGCCATTAAAGGATAGAGCTAGTAATAGCACTACAAACTGGATACTATACATTCTCAAATTGAGAGAGTATTCAATGGTGTAATCTCAAACCTATGAATGTGACCTACTCTTTAGCTTTTCTAAAGCCTTCATTATTTTGGGTCCACGACTATATCTAGAATTGTTTCCTTGTGAGTGCCAAGTTTGTTCTAGTACTTGCAGCTTCAAGGACTTTTCTTCCCATGTGTTCCAAAGACGCTTGCCAATAGGAAGTGGAAGATGCCTATTATGAGTGATGCAAAGATGTTGTCCAACAGCTCTTAACCAAGATTGTGGTAAAGGATGTTGACAATCCTTGGACAATGTGGGCTGTCTTAGATTGATTGCACCGTAGTTTGACAAAAAATTTGGGCAATATAAAAACAAGCAACATTAGAAAATTAATTGCATTCTAGAATACTCATCAAGCACATAGACAAACAAAATTGAAAATTCAAAGGACAAAAATCTTTCAATCCAAAGTAGCAATAACAAGTGTATCTTCATCTTTGCCATAGAGTTGCCTTTGAGGTACAGAACCCTTTTCAATTAGAATTCCAAGTAAACACAACCAATGACGGCATCTCCGTGGCAAGAAAGAGCTCTTAGACAGAGGACATTTTCCGCCATTGGGAGGACTATTGACAACATTGTCATCCACAGGCATGATGGAATACTCCATTGATGATTGCGCAGTGGCTGCCAAGAACATGATAAGCCGCACATCCTTTTGCAAAGTAGCAAACTGTTCATAGTCCACAAACATGGCAAGTAATGTGAGATAAAAGGGAACTAGGAAACCACATGCCAACATTAACTTTATTTAACCCGATTTCCATGTTGATCAAAGCATTGGAGGAACATAGTATTCATTTCCTTCACAGCATTCAGATCATTGTCATAGTCAGAAGTGTCAAGGCTGATTTTTCTCAATCTACAACCTAAATTGTTTGAACTCCTAAAGGACACTAGACTATCTCTCCTCGTCAATTCAAGGCATAGAATCAAAGGCAAAAGATTCTCCACAAGGAACCTATTGTGTACGCCATTGAACTCAAGGGTCCACCTCTACTGTAGCTCCACATTCTCTGGAGTGTTCTATACCTGCTAAGCCAGAGAGCCATCCATAAATATTGTGTTTTTTTGGAGAGGAAGAGGAGTTTGTTCTAAACATACCACTTATAAAGATCCTTGAAAAACAAGTTCTTCCTACTTCTTGGAACCCTAAAAATAACATGATTCTTGCTCAATGTACTATGTGGTAGCTGGTCGCGGTGCTCTTGACCAAGAACAAGACTTGAGAAGGGCAGGTCCTTGAACAAGTACTTGCAAATAAGTACAGCCGTATGCACAGGCATGGTGGCCCATACCCACACAATTGATTTGCTTGGTAATTCTTTCAAGAAATCTTTGCAATGTGGATGGATAACTACTTGGCGTACAAGAAGACTGAGTTGCTCCAAATTAGGGTGCACATTGATTGTGTAACTATATATGTTTTCCATGTAGAGATATCTCTTATTTTCAACCACTCAAAGGATTCCATTGAGATCAAGGAACACAAGAAGCCATTTTGGTCTCACAATGGACCAGATGGTTAAAGGAACTCATTCACCTAGCATTATGCTTGCATTCCATCTACAATCCTATTCACAAATACAAAAGAATGTGCAGATAAATATTAAACAAATGCTCACGAGAGTTTTATCAACCCTAACCAAGAAGTACTCTACGCACAACAAACAAATATAGAGCACAAGACATGAATATCAAATATGCTAAATCACCCCATATAAATCATAACAATTTAGGAGTCATACCCAATTCAACGGCCCTTCATCTTCAACAGGTGAGTCTTTGACATCATCAATCTTCATAAGCGTTGATGAACTCTCTAGAACTTCTACATCACAAACACCACCATCCATCTCAAACTTAGAGTCTTCACCTTGAATGATCCAAACTTCATTTTGAGAGGGATTATCATGTTCATTAGAACTATGATCTATGGTTTTAGAGGGATCGATCCTACTTGACCCATTGAAATTGATGGGGCAATAGATTCTTGGAGACAACGCACTAGGGAATTAAATGTGGGGAAGAACCAAACCTCATCCGTGGGAGGATATGGAGTTTCAAGTTTGACATTGAGTGGCCCTGCCAATATGGACATTACAAGTGAAAAGATATGTGTGAGAAATATGCATTTATCATAGCCCTCGAGGGGAAAATATTAGTAGATGTGTACACGGTCAATGAATCTGCTTAAGAATTTTCAGTATGCTAAAACTCTAACTAGCAAGATTGAATGGAAGACCATTCAATTCAATTTGAGTTGAATTGACAGTCAAAGAATCATTGGGAACAACTTAGAGGAGCAGCAGTCACAAGGCCTAGTGACTACTCTGCATGCTTTTGCTCTTTTGCCTATGGCCCTTTGTTTGTGGTAATTGCAATGTCCACTAAAGAAATGTCCTTGGCTAGTTTGTTTGATAAAAGATTGGTATTTGCAGGTGTGGTGGTCGCAGTCTCCAGTTAAACCGAGCAAACACCTGCAAGCTTCTTACTAGGATGAGTCGTTGAGGACAGCTGAGACGCCATTGGCTGCGGGATATTTTGCAATTGTGACCAAATAAGCGACTCTAAAAGATCTTTGTAAGCATTGTTGGCAGATCCATGGGCACGGTTTTTAATCATGAAAGGGCTCAAATTGCCACTAGGAATAGAAATTGTAGAGGCGCGCCTGCCATTATATTGGCAATGATAATCTAAACCATTCCTGGATAGTCTTCATTAAGGCCTCTGCCAAATTTGTCATGAACTTTTGCGTGTCCTTTCGGGCTCTCGCTTGTTCTCTTCTTGATTTGTGAGTTATATTTATCCATGGCCTCCTACACAAAGTTCATAATCATCTTTTGCTCTTTTGAAACCATCGGAGAGACAACCTGTTTCCTCTTGCTGCGCCAAGGAGTTGGATTTGGAATTGTTTTTTGCACATCCAATGAACTTGAGGAATCATTTGAATCAAAATCTGCATTAGAAACCAAAGGTGTCGATGGATCTAGTGTAGGTTGCTCTTGGGGAATGTTGTTCCAACAATTCAGCTCATTCGAGTCATGGTTTATAGGATTATCTCTTTTGTTTCCTTCCTCCTCTTGCTCCTCCTCCTTGTAGATTTTTAGTTTTCCCTTATCAATGCTTGTGTTCCTATGCACAAATGACAATGATCCTTTTGCCTCCTCTTTCTTGGCGTATTTGCTTTGGTCAAGCAACTATTTGGACTCAAGGAAATTGTCCTTGTCCATGTTTCTAGACCCAAATGTGAGCTCAAGGAACCTCTCCTTGTATTCTTTGTTTGTGATGACAAAATGCTTCAAGGAATTCATTTGAGTAGACGGCATAAACTAGTTAGAAGGGTTGAAAGGATTTAACTTAGATTGAGTTAAATGGAACTGACGCAGATAGCAAGGAGATCCTAAAGAAAAAAAATCAACACATGGCAATCTAGTGGAGATGCGTGAAGGAGCAGCATGGATTTAACTTGGGTCAAGTTAAAAGACACTCACCCAAGCAGCGCAGATGATCTTCCCTCCATCAAAAATGGAGACAACTCCATCATTTGATTTGCAAAATATATCTAACATCTTCAAGTAGAACTCCATTCTCAGTTCAGTGTTGTAGATCCTATATAGCAGCTTGTTGTATTGTCCTAACTTGAGAAACTTGTCAGGCATCGGCTGCTTGTGCGTTGAATTAGTTGGGGATTTGGCAGTTTTTAATCCCCAAGCTCTTTTTAATGAGGAACATCCATTGCAGAGGAGCCTTTAACTTTGCTGTCCATTCAAGTAGATCTTTGAGGCACTTGTTCTAACAAAGGGATAGATTGCACTGTGCAGAAAGTAGACTTCTGCCAATGGTTTGGCACAAATGTACAACCTCAGCAGCAATTTGGTTTCTTGGTCATCGGCAATCCATAACCAGACATTAGAATCCATTAGTCAAAGTTCGGCTTGTCTGCCCAACTCTTTTAGAAAATCCGTGAAATAAGGGGCCGTGGATAGCCCCTTGCTGATGATTCTTGGGATATTACAAAAGTTGATTAGCGCAAAGTTACATTTGGACTCTTGCAACTCATCCCTGCCTTTGTTTGATCATTCTCCAAGTTTGCCATTTGCCATGCTGTATGATTTGAGGAAGGCAGTCGCCTCTAGTTTCTAGAATTTGCCCTTGCTCTTCAAGAAGAGCTAGAAGAACTCCTTTGTGTAGGGAGACAAATTATGAATCGGCTTGTTCTTGTTGCAGGTTTTCTTCACTTTGCCACAAAATTCCTCCCTTGGGCTTGTGACAAGGGTGTTCACTGTAGCCAAAGTGATGTTGTAGTTTCTCTTGAAAGCCTTCTACTCATCCACCCTCAACACACCTTTGTGACTAAACAAATGTAAGTTGTTGTTGAGGTTGTGGAGTTGCCATTGCATCAGCTGCTTCATTTTACACCGTTTGAGCCAATCCTTGGTTGTGTAGCAATCTTGAATACAACCCAAAGGCTTCTTCATAACTACCTTTGAATACAAAAGGTTGCGTTTATGAGTGCGGTTCAACAAATGTGTGGCAAGCTTCTTGAAGTTGTCCATTGAAACATTTCCCATCCCCTTGAAGAACTTGCGGCTAATCACGCCATCTTTTTTGGCATTCCAAAATTTGTTGGCATTGAACTTTGTACAAGTGTCAAGGTTGATGAGGTCCCCCCTTGAGTTGCTAAAGATGACCTCCTTCTACAAATTGTAAACCAATTGAGGTGAAGTTATGATCTTGATCTCATTGTGGATGTCAACGTCTTTCTTTTTGTTCAACGCGTTCTAGTTCTTCTTTATGTCAATCATGACAAAATGGAGAATAACTACCTTTTCAAACTCCTATAGATTCATGTAAAGATTTGTACTAAGTGAGAAGTGTCAGTTAACTCCAATTGAGTTAAATCAAGGCCTACTGTGCATCCTTGATAAAACCAAATGACATTCATGAAAGAGAAGTTTAACTTGGGTCAAGTTAAATATTACCTTGTATTTTTTCATATTAACCGTGTCCTTTGCGGTCAACTTCCTATTGTTGAATGCTGGCCTACCCAGCGGGTTTACATCTTTTGAAGGAGGTGGGTTCCAAGTTTGGTCTAGATGTTGGGCCTAATAATAATTGTGGCCCATAATGGCAAGAAGTTTTGGAAGTGGTTGGTTTGGTTGTAGAACCCGGAGATTTTGCAAATGATCTCATGATCCTTGTTCTACACGACAAAGCAAACCCACATTTTGAAAATCTTGGCTTTGTCCTCTATCCATTTTGCCATCTAGATTCTCTTTGAAGTCTCCCCCGTGTGCTGCCTATTAATTATCCAAAACTCCCCATCCCTCACTTCATCAAATGATGTCAATTTTTGCATTACAGCTTTTGACATTACATAAAGAGTCATCCCATTGTTTGGGTCAAGCATGTAGATGAGGAAGTTCTAGGCTTTCCAACTCCGGCTTCTTTGAGGCCGCAAATGTTTAGATGAGATGGAAGGGTCTCCAGCTGGTCTATATTGTTGGAGTACTTGTTTTTAATCAATGGAACATATGAGTCCATGCACTCCTCCAAATACTTCTTGTGTATTTGGCACAACTTTTTGTAGTCAATATCCTCCTGGTTTACTCCAACATCCTTGGAAACATTGACAACTTTAGAGGCAATGCTACTTTCTGTAGGAGAAGAAATCTCTATTGGCTTCTTTGCTGATTTTTGTCTTTCCTTACTGGCCGATGTTGGTCCTTTGGCTAGTGCAGCCCTACCTTTGATTAGTGTTGTCTTCCTCTTTGTTCTGCTATGAGTGAACCTGGACTCTCAATAACCAGCAAACCACAGCTTTGTCTACCTTGATTGTTGTAATGACAAGTTAGGAATAAGGGTTCCAAGCTTTGTTTCTTTAGCATAATTGTTTCTTTCAAGTGTTGAAAATCCCTTACAAGTCCGTTGCACCTTAATACCATTGTCTTTGGAGGTAGCTGGCCTACGTCCTTACCTAGATAGTAACCGCTCTCAATCTATTGGTCTAGTTTTGCTTGGATACCCTTGAAGTCATTGTTTGTCAAACTCATCTACTGTGCTGATGGGAAAATGTTGTCATTTTGCTAGGGATGGCATACGTGAAGTTATATTGATCCATTGTACCTCTTGGTTTGATAGTTATGCTAGAGGTGAGGACAACATCACTTGGCCTATTGGTAAGCCATGTCACCTTCTCCACAAGTGACATGGAAAGATTTGATTTTGCAGTTTTTGAATTTTGACAAAAAATTGAGCTTGGCCTTCATGGGCACTAGTGTGAGTTTCCAGTACTCAATGTTGTGGGACGCCTTTGGTTCCAAACATATACCAACAATAACTTTATCTTTGTATTTGCTAACATTTTTTTTTGTCAGCTTTATCTAGTAAAAATGGGTCAGGAGTTTCTTCCTCTGTTCTGCCCGTACTTGTTTAGCAACTTTAGAAATCGGATTCTCTGCCATCGTTGCAATAGACAAAGAAATCATTAGTTTCAACTTGACTTGAGTTAAATTATCCCAATTTCAGATTCTCTAGTTTATGCTGCAGTATTAGTGGGTGTCGTCATCTTATGCAATTGTTTGTAGTTCTAAATGTTTGTATCCTTTTCCATGTATTTAATATTAAAAACAAAGGGAAGATAGAAGAGCAAAAGCACACATGGTATACTCAAATGTATAAGATACAAATGGAAGAAATGAGAGTTTTTTCAAACCCTCTTATTTATGTACTCTTCCAACCACTCACCTTTCACCTAATCATATGGGATAACTACATCCATGGTCTAATGCTTTATATGAAGTGCTTCCTGCTGCATGCTCTCTCTCCAGTGCTAAATATCCCACCTAGCATATCTCCTTTGGCCTAGAGCAAACTCCTAATGCTCTATTCCAACCTTTCAACACTCCCACTTTGCGATTGGCCAAAATCTCCAATGTCCATGGCTCTCGTCAAACGCTCATGTCTATCCCTCGCCAATGCCTTTGTCATCACATCCGCCAACATGTCCTCAGTTGGGCAATATTCTAATGTGATGCTTCCCTTCTCCACCTTCTCCCTCATGAAATGGTGTTGCACCTCGATGTATTTTGTCCTCGCATGGTGCACCGGGTTCTTGATGAGAGCTATGGCACCTTGATTATCACACAAGATCAAGGTGTCTTCCACATCCTCACACCTTACATCTTCTAAGAGCTGCCTTAGCCATATGGCCTCTTTTGTGCAATCGCTCGCCGCCATGTACTTTGCTTCCGTTGTGGATAAAGCCATTGTGGGTTGCTTCTTGCTACTCCATGACACCATGCCTTCTCCAAAGCTAAATGCATACTCCGTGGTGGATTTCATATCATTAGCATTGCTAGCCCAATTTGCATCACAGTATTCCATCAAGCATATGTGCCCCTTCCCAATTACAGCTTTATATGAAAAGTGCCCTTGAGATACCTCATGATTCTTTTCACTGCCATTCAAAGATTCCATCTCGGCTTTGCCATGTGTTGGCTCACCATACAAATGGCAAAAGCCAAACCAGCCTTTCTAGCCACTATGACATACATCAAGGATTCAACCGGTGATTTGTAAGGCGCATTCACTATCTTCAAAGTATCCGCATCATACTCCTCCATATTAAATTTCACCATTTTCACTTTGGTTTCTAAAGGAGTATTGATGGATTTGCAATCCTCCATATCAAATTGCTTGAGCACATCTTCCACATACTTAATTTGGCTCATAGTAATAGTCTTTGCACCTCGATCTCTTGTAAATTCTACTTCGAGGCAATAGTGCAACTCCTCCAAATCCGTCATCTCATACTCCGCTTCCAACTTGGCCTTCAATGCACTTATGGTCTCTATGTTGCTAGAGAAAATGATCAAGTCATCAACATACGCAAGCACAAACATCACATGGGCTCCCACTTCTGCAAATACAAGCTATGGACAGCCACACTCCTTTTAAAACCAAAACCCAAAAGACTTGCATTAATTTTTTGATACCATGCTTTTTATGCTTGCTTTAGTCCATACAAGAACTTTGTAAGCTTGCAAACAAGATGTTCATGACTACGTTGCACAAACTCCTTGGGTTGCTCCATGTAGATGTCTTTTTCAAAGTTGCCGTCAAGGAAGGCTGTTTTAACAACCATTTAATGCATCTCCAAGTCCAATGATGCTCCAAAGGCCACAACGTAACATATAGTGGTGAACTTGGCCTTGGGAGCAAATGTCTTGTTGAAGTCCATTCCTTGGACTTGAAAGAACCCCCTTGTCACCAACATTGTCTTTTGGTGCACAATCTCTTCTATGGCATTTCTCTTTATCTTGAACATTCACTTGCATCCTATCCCTTTGCAAGATGATGGAAAAATGGTCAACTCCTACGTGCCATTGACATGAAGGGAGTGGTATTTTTTCTCCATGGCCGCCTCCTACTTGCTTGCATCTTAAGATTCCAAAGCCTCTCAAAATGTAATTGGGTCATGAATATGCATCACATTAGCATGATCCAAGTTAGAAGATGATTTAGGAAAGATGTGGTTCTTCCACCATTCTTTCAAAAGCTTGCTTATCCTTGTCAATTGTCGCACGCCTCCTACATGTTGGCTTCCTCCCACTTCAACGCTTGGAGCAATGCCTTGTGCTTCCTTCTTCTTTGTGATATTCTTGGACTTGGAACCTTCATCACCTTGGCTTGCATTTGCATCTTCCACAATGTCACCATTTCCATGTTCAAGGAGTTGGTCCTCATCATGTCTATCATCATCATGCTAGAGTAATGGAGATGTGTCCACAACAAGGTCACCATTAATTCTACTTGGATCCAACTCCAACTTCCTTGCAAATCTCCAAGCTCACAAAAGATCACATCACATCATCAAATGATCTTCTTAAATTCCAAACAAATGAACCTATATGCCTTAGAACCCTCACAATATTCCAAAAATAAACACCTCATCGCTTTTGCATCAAGCTTGGTCTTTGACACATCGGGAATCTTGGCATATGTAATATACCCAAACACTTCAATGTGTGCCATTGAAGTCCTTCTCCCATTCCACGTTTCTTATAGAGTCTTGCCATGCATTGCACTAGTCGGGCATTGATTGCAAATGTACAACGCGTTGTTCACCGCTTCAGCTCAATATTCTATGCCAAGTTTTTGGCCATAGATCATGTTTCTAGCCATCTCTACAATAAAAAGATTAGCCCTCTTGGCTACTCCATTTTGTTGCGGTGTATGTAGATTTGAAGTTTAGTGCACAATATCTTGGGCATTCAAATAATCCTCAAAAATGGTTGGAAGTGTATTTTCCGCCAATGTCAAATTGCAACACCTTGATTGAATACTTTGCTTTTTTTTCTACCAAGGTCTTGAACTCCTTGAATCGTACAAAACATTTGCTTTTCGCCTTGAATAGGTACATCCACACTTTTCTTGAAAAGTTGTCAATGAAGGTCAAAAAGTATTTTGCTCCACCCACAGACGTGGTCTTCATGGGACCACACACATTTAAATGTACAATGCCCAACACCTTAGTAACACGCATGGCACCATCTTTTCGAAAAGAGTATCGTAGTTGTTTGCCCTCAATACAATCCTCACCTACATTTGGCAAACCATCACTATGGCACTTGCAAAGGCCAAAGCCACTCACCAAGCTTGGAAGAGCCCTCAAACTTTGCACATTCAAGTGCCGCACGCATTGATGCCATAAAATCAGCCCATCTTTAGTTGAAGTAGCAACTTGAACACTCTCTCCTCTATGCACAACCTTGCACTGCAAATAATGCAAGTTGCTTTCATATAATGCTATGGTTTGGGTGTCTCCATTAGAAGACCTCACAATGAACCTACTACCTCCAAATTGCACATTCAGCTCTTCCTCTACTTTCTTGCTCACTGAAAGGAGATTGCTTTGCAACTTGGGCACATACAACACATTTTTGAACCAAATGCACTTGGTGCATCCCTCAACAAGAGAGTCTGCCAAAATGAAGTCCTTTTCAAAGGCTTGGAATACTGAATCATCACCCTTGAGCACGTTCTTTGCCAAAATGGCCTCAAAGGTATAAAAATGAGCTCTATGGGATGACATATGGGTAGCAGCCCTTGAATCCATGATCCAATCACTTCCTAAACTTAATAGACCATTATGAGAGGCTATGAATGCATAGTTCCTTACAACTTTCTTTCTCCTCGGCATTGTTGGCCTTCTCACCCTTGCCACTTTAGTGTTTGTAGTAATTACAAGCAAAGTGGCTCGGTTTGCTACAATAGAAGCATAAAAAGGGCTCACCTTGAACCTTGGTTGAATCTCTACCACTTTTATGGCGAGCAACCAACCCTGCATTCTCCGTGATTACAATGTAATGTTTCTTCTTCCTTGTCACTTCATGCATTAACCGCAATGTCATATATGTGAGGGTGAGCTCCAAGGTGTCCTTGGTCTTTATTGCCACAATTAAATTCTCAAAAGAAGGAGGTAAATTCTCCAAAATAGTCATAACAATGTCTCTTTGTGTCACGTGTACATCAAAGGTGTCAAATTGGTCCGCAAGAGTCTTTACCTTATTGATGTATTGTAAAAAGTCATCTGTCTTTTACATCTTCATGGTAAAGAACTTGCGCCTCAAAAATAACACATTGCTCAAGCCCTTGGTCTCATGGATGCCACGTAGAATCCTCCATGCTTTTGCAGCTCTCATGCAAAAGTTGACTTGTTGGATTTGCGCATCCACCACGTAGGTGCACAAGATGCAAAACGCCATCATCTCACGCTTTTTGAAGGCCAAAATAACCTTGGAGTTGCTATCACTTGAAGAAGCCGTCTCAGTGTCCTCCACAATGTCTCAAAAATCCTTTTCATTAAGGATCATCTCCATCTTGAACTTGAACAAGAAGAAGCTATCTCCATTAAACCTATCCACAATACAGGGTGTCTCACCCTCATACGTAACCATGGCTAGAGTATGCAATTCAAAGCTCTCTCAATGTTGTAAGAAGATAGCAAAGAACTGAAGTAAAGAATTTAACCACAAAAC
Organism: Ulota crispa; assembly: GCA_963920765.1. Lineage (NCBI taxonomy): Eukaryota > Viridiplantae > Streptophyta > Bryopsida > Orthotrichales > Orthotrichaceae > Ulota > Ulota crispa. The sequence goes on along the minus strand of OY987249.1, from coordinate 21,005,020 downwards.
AAGTAAACCCTAGCTCTCACCACATACAAACAAATGAAATATGCTACTCAACCACTTTCAATGCTCGCTAGCTCCAAAGTAAAAGAGCTGAAAGTATGTCATTCAACCACCTCCTAAATAAAGCTCTAGCTGTCTACACATACAAAGGGTTGAAGTATGCAAATTAACCACTTTCCAAGCAAACCTTAGCTTTCTACACACAAGGGGCTGAAGTATACAATCCAATCCTAAAAAGAGCACAAGATCTATCCAAAATGTGAGGTTATTACTCAAACCTCACCGTCAAACTCACTCTTTGCAATTTCAACCCCTTTTGAGCAAATACCATGCATCTACTTGAACAAACAACCTCAAGTAAGAGTAGAAATCAATTATAGCAAGTACAAACTCACAAATCATCTTGTTGTGCTTCAAACAAACATTTTGATGATGCAACTCCATTGTTAGCAACTCCACTCCTCCAAAAGCTTGTGCAACACCAAATGAACCTCCAAATAAGCTCCAAAGTAGATCAACTCCTCTAATATGATAGATTAGATCCTCCAACAAGTTCCAACAAGGTCCACACCTCCATAATTCAAATTTGGTCCTCCACCAAGCTCAAATGTGATTTTCACTCACCACAATGCACCTCCACACTCTAAAAAGTGGGCCCATAACCTATTGAAAACATAGGAAAGATAGAAGAGCAAAGGCACACATGGTATATTCAAATATATAAGATACAAATGAAAAAGATGAGAGTATTCTCAAACCCTCTCATCTATGTACTCTTCCAACCACTCTCCTTTCATCTAACCATATGGGATAACCATGCCCACAGTCTAATGCTCTCTATGAGGTGCTTTCTATCACATGTTCTCTTTCCAATGCTAACTACCCCACGTAGTATATCTCCTTTGGCCTAGAGCAAACTCCTCATGCTCTACTCCAACTCTTCAACATTTAATTGTGCTATTTTTCCTACTTTAGGATAGCAATTTCTTGCGCTTGATCTTAATTTTATTATTTTGTTGTTGTTGCAATGTACTAAATTAGTATTCATATTGTGTTTTTAACTCAACTTGCCTTGATCTATTTTGCTTGTGCTTTGTAAATGTCTTTCACTTTAATACAAGCGGCGTCATGAATTTCTCATACTATTGAATTTGTGTGATTTGATTTTTGCAAGACAATTCTAAGTGGTACTTTAATTTGATTCAAGTTGAATGGATGTGATGAAATTTATGCTAAGCCAGTTAGATTGAGTTGAGTTAAAATAAAAGCATACTTTACTCAATTTATATCAGTTCATGGCTGCATAACTCGTGTAGTTTGTGTTTTTAGCTCAAATAAAGTCAAATCTCCCTAAACTAACCATTAGCAGTTCAAGTGCAAAGTTACATTGATGTTGAGTTAAATTGACAGGCCTGTTTCATGGTAGATAGTAATCTACCATATGGAAGTTGGAACCAAGGATTTAGAATGTATAGGAAGTGAAGCAAATGACAATTTAATTCTTCATTTGAGAACAGTGCGAGAGCAAATAATTGAGTTTTTGTGCAACTTACAATTAATCAAGGTTTGAAAAAAATTAACCACACATGTTCACAGCAAAGTTTGTGACCAGATTTTCACAATTGTATAAACAATTGCTGCACTTCTGCACTTCTGTCAAAAATCTTAGATTTTAAATAATGAAAAATCAAGTAAAGATTGAAACATGAAACCTCACGACTCAGCATTGAACTAGTGTAAATTAAATACTTTAGAATCAGTCAAAGGTAATCTGCAAAGATTTTATTGTAGCCTATATCAATTGAATAAAGAGCAATTGCATTTGTGGTTCAGCTCACATTGCAATGTCTATTTGTATAGAATAGCCAATACATCCACCAAAATATTGATAATGCAGGCTATTTGCTAGTGAAACTTACACTCTTCCAACAGAAAAATAAAATAAGAACTAAACAAGCAAACAGATTTAGTCAAACTCCACACCTTACAATAACAATTAGGGAGCTAATTAGGGTTTGGAGTTCAACAAATTGAGCAATAGAGTTTGACAAAACAAACTTGGAGTAGAGTTTTGGCAGAGTTGCAAATCCAAAAACTAGTTTAAGCAAAATCCGCTACAACTTGCCCGTGATTAATTGCAAATACATTGCAACTTTAAGGATTTAGAACTACCAAAATTCTTTGATTTCATATAACAAGTTACAATTCTACACAGTGTTAAGCTCAATATCTCTCTACACCCTACACCACCTTCACATACAGATTATCATCGGGATTTGTTGCGCTAAAGGTCTTGCACAAGCAAACCCTAAAGATACATGCATTGCAAGGACATGGACAAAAGCAAGAAGAAACACTAGAGAAATCAAACTTAGTTGGAATCAGGTTGGTCAAATTGCAACATTGTAATCTTGATAAGCAGCAGCAAGCAAATACAAAGGTTGAATATCACAAACACCAGTGTAAGAAGAGCGGGTGAGTAACGTTTCAACAATGAGAGGAAAGAGACAATGGTAGCAAGAGTAGCAAATCCCTCAAGCCTCAAACCCTAGCTTTCTAAAACAAGAATGCAACAAAGCTTTAGGTAAAGCAAGGGAAGGAAGCTCGGCGCATTAAAAAATAACAACAAGAGAAGTGGCAAAAAGGAGTTGCAAGGGAGGTTGTCAGTAATTAAGTGAGTAGAAGCGGGAAGCAAAGTGCAAGGGAAAAAGGGCGAAAAGCAAAAGCAAGTGTAAGGTTGTTAGAGGGAGTGGGAGCTTAGGCAAAAGCATAGTGTACAAACAATTGTTCAATGTTTTCAAATTCACATAAAGGTAGAAACCCAAAGCCAATGCTTTTAAGGCTCATATTGTTGTACAAACATCAACAAAGAGAGTGGAGATAGGGTGGAAATGCACTATGTATCATCATCCGCCAGAAAATCTGAGATTTCAATTATTTACCATGGAGAGAATGAATTTGGGAATGTATAATTCATTTTTGGAATCATAGACCTTGCTCTAGGGTGGAAATAACCTTTACCAACAATTCTTCATACCCAACAAGTAGGGTATGCTATTTCCACCATAAGCAAGAGTAGGTGCTTTGAAATGCGTTCTCTTGTCTTTTGCAAGGTTGGGAGTACTTAAGTCATGCCATGTGTCCCAAAGTGAAGTAAGAAGTAATGAGCTGAAAATGGTTCGGCTATTGGTGGAAATGCATACATCTAGACATTGGCCATGAATCTAGAACATTTTTTGACTTCCATAATTTGCAAAAATTTCAGTTTTGCACATAAAATTTGCAAAATTTACAATCTCAAAATTTTAATCTTCTTACTTGGAAAAAATATTTTTTGCCTCAAACTTTTTGTAGGTTGTTGCAGAATCTTTTAAGTTAATAAGTTTGGATGCTATCACATTAGTGGTGGACCTAGGAGTAGGATACAATTGAACAACTATAAAATAGTGAGTAGATTATTGGTACTACGCTTGCTGGGAAAATTACTTGAGCATTTCCACCATGGCCCTTCACTGACTTATGTGGAGTGAACTAGGTTTACTTTATGGATTTGGAAACTCCAAGTTCTTGGTAAAATGAGAAAGTAATTTTGTGTGGTTAGCATTTCAACAAGCTTTCATGGAACATGTTTTCTGCGGATAAAACAAATGTACAAACTTTTGTATTAAATGGCAAAGTTTCAAGTTGAAGGATCCTAAAAGCAACTCTACACTAACCTTAAGATTGCTTAGGTTTGTTCCTCTAATGGTACTTGAGGGTCCCAATTCCAACCATCTCAAATTAACTTAGCACCTAACATGTTGCAAAATTTGCTTGTGCAAGAGGCATTAAATGCTCCACTATGGATTCAACAATGGATAAAGAAGCCCACAAAAGTGGGGTGTGGTTTTTAAAAGGGTCAAAGAAGGGTGTGTCTAATTTAGTGAAGTCAATTTTGTGCTAAATATTGCTTATTTCCGACACCTACATTGGTGTGGCTAATTTTTCTATTAGAATATTGAAAAATATATGACCATATTTTATACAGAGGTTTCAAAGCTAAAGAATGGTTTTTAGCATTCCGCTTAAGCCATCCACCTTCAAATCTTTAAAAAAAGGTATCTATCTTCACTAAACCATGTATGGATTAGAAAAATAGATGAGGCCAATTCATCCAATAAAATTCCACTATTGTAGTTCGGCTTGGGAATTTTTGTGGAATTGATTGGTAGATGATGGATGTTCACCTCTTTTGGAGCCACCATGGTTCAAAGGGGAAATGGGGGGTTGATTGGAGTGGTGTACAAAAAATACCTTGATTGGGATGAAACTTGCACATCAAGGTAAGCATTGGGGTATTTAGGTCTAGGAGTTTTTAAGGAATTAATCGCATGAGAATGGGTGGTGATCAGTTGGATCATGGGACTTCACTTGTATTTAAATTACTCTCATTACCTAGGTCTGATCTTGCAATGCTAATAAGTGAGCTAATAAATGAAATTCAAAACAATCCCTACATTTATTGGAGCTAAAGTAAATCCCATCATATTACTAAAATCAAAATGTCCTCTATAATATCACACAGCACCCACTGTTACATCAAATATTCCCCTGTATAATGTAATATAACTTTTCTTTGGGGGTTTTTTTTTATTTCCACAATGTCATGTTTTTATTGCTATTACCAAATGATTTGAAACAAGTGTAAAATTGAAGAGATTTTAACAATTCAAGTATTCAATGACTCTTTAAAATTATTGAGTTTGATGTGATGGTGATAATGTAGCGTAAAAAAGAACAAATTGCTAGTCAAAGTAATATAACCATAAAGACCTTTGTAATGTCACATATTCACTATTTTTGGATATTTTCACATGTTTTTTATTTGAAGACTTATTGAATTTTATTCTTTTTTACATTGTATGTAGGCTATAAAAATAGTAATAAAATTCTAATGGTAAATGCTTACAATAGCATGCGACAAGAGCTGTTGGAACTACTTCATAATGTAAATAAGCTCCTCTGATACTTTGAATACCAAGAGTGGGTTGATGCTCTAAAAGTTACAAAAATAGCCTACACTGATATGTATCCATGTAAAGTCTAGCAAAAGGTCCGGCATGGATTGTCACATTCATATCAGTAATATGTGATCCGCATCCAAGAATGTCAGCATTTGTATTATGAAATAATAGCAGTGAAGCTACATGCTAACAGAATAAAGAGCAGCATTTTTTGAAAAGATTGCAACTTTTGAGAGCCCGGAAAGTTTGAATTTTTTGCTAAAGTAAGTTTGTAGCTCCCATCTCATTCAAATTAAAGTATTAGCGTTTAAGTGTCTCGGCCCTAGGAATTCTCCCTTCCCACCGTCATGCTCTCGCCAACTTTTCATTCTCTGTCATCTTGTTATATCAATCTTGTGTTGCTCATTCTTTTTCCTTTCTTTGCTCACGCTGTTGCTCTTACCGTAAGCGCTCTTTGTTGCAAGACATTGTTCACCTAGTTCTGTAAGCTGACTAGTTTTCTAGCTTTTAGCAAGTATATTTTAGTTGGAAGAGTTGGTTTTCAAAGGCTGGATAGCCGCCCTCATACATTCAGCGAGTCATTGAAACTATTTAGGAGGTTCTTCGATCTGCTCCTCTTCTTGAACATTGTTTGATGACGCCCATTCTATACATTGCAATTGTTGCTCTCAATGCTATAGTGTTATAATCAGATTTTGGAGTGCAATAATCATGTTCTAATTTACATGGATGCAAAGACTGTGTTAGCCAATTGATTCTTTTTGACAAAGGTATTTCATAGCTTTTGTTTTTTATTAAGAGTGCATCAAATTTTTATTATTGATAGTTTGTTAGCAAGATATGCTCAAGATATGCTTTTGTTTATGCCGCCCTAATATACAAGTGTTCTAATAACAATAGCAACTTGTAATGTTTGTCTATAATAGAGTATTAGAATTAAGTCAAGTCAAGTTGAATCACCAAATGGATCCCTCAATCAGCTCAAAATTCAAGTACAAGTTTACTCAAATTCACGTGTATCAAGGAGATATAGATCTTGAAATAACTTATAGCAGAGTTTGTTAGGAATTAGATTTGAGTTGAGTTAAATTGGTTTTTCTAGTGCAGTTTACAGTAGTTGAGCTCGCTTAGAAACTCATCCAAATTTCATAATATTCTTCCATATTTGATCCACAACTGAATGATATATACATGATTACCTTTAACTCAACTCAAGTTAAAGTCTATCATGCATCCCTGACATATAATCTAGTGCAAAGATGCTTTCTGTACTACTTTAGAAAATATATTGGTGATTTAGTCTATAGTCATCAACCGTCTTGTCCGCAGAAACTATGACACCATATATAATGTTCAACTAGATTTGAGTTAAACAAAAATGCTTGATACTAGTTTGTTTGACCTTGCACCTCTTTTAATTGGGTGCTATTGAGTTCAAGGATTCAATGTATATGTTTGAAAAGATGCACCATGTTAGAAACTTCTTCTATTCATAACAAGGAGACTTTGAATGTTTGTTCTATTTGAATTATTATATATTGATTTGTGTGCAAAAACGGCACATAGTCTATCATTGATTCTTTTGGAACAATAAATAATTGGGCTACTGATATATCATAATCAAATGTGAGTATAATTGGGATCATGAGTGTCTTTGCATTAATTGGACCAATTTAACTCAAGTAGTGGTGAATGTGAGTTCTGAACTATAACTTGTTCTTTTGAATATCCTATTCCTTGATTTAAGTATTCACAAACTTTGTTCACCCTGTCTTCTTTGATTATCACAAGATATGGCGTCTTCAGCTGCAAATTCCATGGTGAATATTTCTGTTGAAGATATCTTGTAGACAATGCCAGTCAAAGTAAATCACATCCCTGACTTTAAGGGTGTACCTTGCTATGTTTGGATTACCAAAGATCTCCCTATACAATGGGGTCAATGATTTGGTGGTTGAAGAAATATGTTACACTGTCAGCTCCAATACCATTGTTGGATGTGACGGTCCCTTGGATGATTCCAAAGTGGTTGTTTAGATTTCAAGAGCTTGTCCGTCGCCCATGTTTCCAAGGATTGAAAGTACTCCTTGCATGCTTGGCCAATTAAAAGGGTGTACTTGAACAATACAAGTCTTTGGAATCACAAGGTTCACTATTGGCAAATTTGTCAGCAAGCCAGTTTGTTTCAACTATTGTCTTCTAGCACTAGATCATATACAAGTATCACTAAGATCCCTGCTGCACTCAAGGTTGTCTACACCAATGTGACATTGGCTTTTTATGTCCAGATGTTATGACGCGTCTGTCATGACGTGTCAAGACGCGGCAGGATCTGTCCAAAATGCTGATGGACCGTTCAGGTCGTAGATGATGTATGTCAATCAATCCGTCATCTAATTCATTGACTAGACGGTGAGTCTGTTGATTGGACAGCAAATTCATCAATCAGACGGCAAGTCCGTTCAACGGTTGACAAGAGCGTCCACCAAACGCACTGTCCATCCACTAGACTGCTCCCCAACATTTCCATTCTGTTGTGGAAGTTTGGTTGTTCACAAAAGCTTTAGGATTTTAGGACCATAAGAAGGACTTTCAACTATTCAAGGTCACATTTCCTTATTGATCTCTGCTCCTATGACTTGGTTGGTGTACAACCATTGCATTGGAGAGAAATCCAAGAAGACTATGTGTGGGGAGCATTTGTTGTGAGAGCAGCAAGTGTTGTTTCTACACCACATTTCATACAAAATACTGATCTTGTTATTTTTTTTTTAGGGTCAAGAAGAAGAACAAGCAATGACAATGGGCGGGGGCAAGACTCAATGGAACCCATGGTACATGCAATGACCAAATGGAAAAAGTGCATGCAAGTATTGTGGAACTATCCTAAGTTATCAAAAAGATTGTCTGCTTTTCCATTTGGGGTACAAGGGAACTAATAACCTCCTTAGAGTGAGCTTGTGCAACAAAACCAATGCAGGTGTGAAAACAATGTTTTTCAATTGTGGAGGACATGTACCTGCAATGTCAATGGGTGAGAATGAAAATAATGTGGAAGTGACATCACCATCAACAACCCCAACGAGTGCTATACATGGAAAGCGACAATCTAATGCTTTAGTCTCAGCAAATGAAGGTGGAGAAAACTATGAGGGATAATGCTCCCAAGTACAATCGTTGGAGGCATCCGGCCCTAGTTTACCCGCTAGTCTACCTTTGAGGCAATTATCTTTACAAGAAGGAATGAACTCCTCAAAGTATCAAATGCTAGACAAGAAATGGGCTAAGTTTTTTTATGAAGCTAATATGCCATTCAATGTAGCAAAGCACCCTACTTTTATAAATGCAATGAGATCTACATTGAATGCAAGGGTATTGTACAAACCTCTAGCTTATCATGCAGTTTGTACAAAACTTATGGACTTTGCAAAAGACAAAGTGGTCAAACTGGTAACAGAAAAGATAAAGGGACCAATCCACAAGTATGGCGTGATAATATGCTCTGATGAATGGGACAATGTGTCACACCAACCATTGATCAATATCATGTTGGTAAGTACAAGTGGAGAGGTTTCTCTTTGATCTGTAGATACAACAAGTGAAAGCAAAGATGCTACCTATGTGGCTAATTGTATGCGTGCTTTCATTGAAGAGGTGGGGGGACAAAATGTAGTACAGGTTTGCACAGACAATGCAGGGAGCATGCACGCAGCCGCAACACAAATAATTTGTTGGTTTCCACACATTTACTTTCAAGGTTGTCCAGCGCATGTGCTTAGCCTTTTACTTGAAGATTGGGAAAAAACAAGATTGGATATCAACAATTGTGGTGAAAACAAAGGTCATTATAAAATACATTCACAAGTATCACATGCAACTTTCAATCTTTTGTCAACATTCTCCCAATCACATGCTTAAAAATCCAAATGACACGCGCTTTACAACCATGTTTCTTATGATCAAGTGTTTGGTGGAATTAAGAGAAGCCGTGGAATTGACTATCCATGATCCGCAATGGAATGAGTACTTGAAGAAATTGACAACAAATGAAACGTGGAAAAAGGCAGAAAGTGTATGACGACATGTGCAACCAAATTCATTTTGGAAGTCTTGTTTGAACTTTGTGTGCATGGTGGAGCCTGTCTTTGTTGCTCTTTGAGAGTTTGATGGCAAATGCCCATGTATGGAGAAGGCATGGCTTTTGATGAAGAATATGGAGAAGAGTGTTTTATATTTCAAGGATCCACCATTCTTATCACCAACGGAGTATGCAGGTTGGTCTGAATACAAGTTTTACACACGGTGGGATATGATGAGAATAAATCTACATTACGCAAGTGCTCTATTGAATCCCTTCTTACTTGATGAAATTATACTAATGGACAACGACTAATCACAAGTGGCCATCTTGAGAGTACTACGCAAACTATCGATTGGAGACCAAGCATTGCGTCTGCTTTAGTTGAGTACAAAGCTTTTTGAGAGGGAAGAGGGATCTTTTCAGTGAATCCCTTGACGTATACGCTTTAAATTTGGAGCCCCATGAATGGTGAGATCTTCTTGGGGCCCCTGCTCATACACTTGCATTGATTGCAAAAAGAATCCTTGCACAAATGTGCTCTGCAACATCATGTGAACATAATTGGAGCATGTATTTGTTTGTTCACAACAAGTCTCGCAATAGATTGATATCAAAGTGCCCAAAGCAATTGGTTTACATTTACACCAATCCCAAGACTCTCAAAGAAAGGAAAGCGGCAAATCCAACATGGTGGTATACCAAGAACATGATATCAGAAGACTCCATGACAGAAAAATTTGATGGTTTGGACCTTGGGTCACTTCTCTCTAACCTTGACGATGATGACTCCAATGAAGACAAGGACCCATTTCCTAGAAGTAGTGGGAGGCATGAAAGGTGTAATCTAATAGATAAGTCTGTATTTGACTTCAATAAGGGAGATAATAATGGCAATGGCTACAAAGGACACAAAGAGTTTCCACCACAGATGCCAAATACATGGGCTGTTGGTCCAAGCAAGGTATATATGGGAGAGGACGTGATGGCACAAACTCCGCCAAGTCCAGGCCCTATTGATGAATGTGTGGCCATTGTAACAGATCTAGATGGCATTGATGTTCAAAGAGGACGCAACCATGATGTGGTTGGTTCACCATCTTTGCCTATTCAAACCACTTGTACAAAAAGGCCCTCTCTTACCCTAGATATTGACATGCCCCCTCCACATCAAGACTCAATTGGAGTGCAATGTCAAGTGCCAATACTAGATAATCCACCATCAAGGCCTTCTACTTCCAAAGTTCATCCTTGTGGACCAACTTCATCAATAGACACACGGTTGACTAGTCTCTTTCCACCTTTGAATATGACAGAGCATATGACTGCAAACTAGACTTTGTCACACCCAGTTCTACATCCCAATACTCAATCTAAATGGCTACATCAATAGGTACTACTAGTGAATACTTAAGTAAAAGAATAGGCCAAAGGATGAGAAGAGAGCAAGGGGTAGCCCAACCATTTGATATTGTAGGGATGCCCAATACAGATGGTGTTATGGATGCAATTGGGCAAAGACCAATTTAGATAGTGTCCTCTATTGTTTGCCATCATCTTGACAGTCATGCCCCTAATCCCCATTCTAATTCCTCAAGTCAAAGTGGTAGTGCTACATCCAACAACAATGACGGATCCATTGGTGGTAGTGTAGGCGCATCCGGTGAGGTTCCAAGGGATAATGATTATAGAGCGCCGCAATAAGGTCGAGCAGCAAGAGTTGGCAAGAATGACACAGCTGTAAAGATGTTAATGCCATTAATCATGTACGCACTCTTGGGCATGGAAAATGTTGAGTGCGTCTATGTGAAAGAGAACAATCTCTTCATATTCTAATATGCAATGAGTTATTAGGCTCACTACCTTCCATGCCACTTTTGGCATTAATATGAAATACCCCTCTCGCTCCTATTCACTCCCATGAATTGATTAAGAACTTGCATAAGTACAATTAGTATCCATTTTGAACAATATGTCCATCTTTTTATATACTATTGTAATATACAATTTTAGTTATCAAATACTTTATAAAAGACCACTTCTGACTTATTTTGTTCCTTGCAAAGTACATGGTAGTCACAAATTTCTAGTACTTTAGGGTGTCTTAAAGGTTTGGGGTTTACTGAACTGTAGTCAATACAAGGGTTTAGAAGTGTAATCCCTAAAGGACCAAGCCCTTTTTCCTATGCAAATCACTAGTAACTGCCACTTTTAGGAGGTATTGTAAAAAGGGATTTTTTGAATTTTTTTTAGTAAAAGCAATTCTACAATCTTGCCCAAACCAAAAGTAGTCATGGTATTTGTGGGAAAAAGATCAGCTCATTATTGATGGAGAGGAGTGACAATTGTACATTTGAAGAGGAAACACAATTGATTTTTTGTGGTGTCTAATCATTTTTGTAGCATTTGGTAATAGTCTTTGACCACTCTTAAAACCACAAAATTCCTCTACCCTAAGTTGCACTTCATGTTATCCATGCAAGACATGAAGTTAGGTAGGCTTGTGAGAAATCTCAATACGCTTGGAAGTGAACCACACATGGTGCAAAAAGAAAAAAAAAGGAACTACATAGTGAGTGGAATCACCAGATTGTTTAGAAATCTATTATTGAAAGCAAACTAGCAAATCCCAACGGTTATAAACTTATAGTGCTGTGATAAACAATGTACTTCCTGTGGTTTAGTATTTTCACTAAAATATTGAAAATTGAGTAAAATAAAAGAGTTCAATGTTTAATTTTACAGTACAAAGTCCAAAATTGCTTGCACCCAATAGTCCTCATAACTTTTGTCTCATTCATTGAAACGGACTAATTCAAAGCTTCCCACATACACAAAATCACAAAGATTACATTTTAGAATTTGTTTCAAGGAAAATTTAACCGTAAAGAAGTTCTAGGGCTTCTGCAGCCTTGGACAAGTGGTCCTCTCCTACTTCTCATAGATTCATGCATAACTTTTTCATCAAATTCCAAAAGGATGGAAAATCAAGATGCCCACATACATCTTTCTATTCCACGCCTTTCATAAAAGTATGAGAAGATCACACCAAAAGGTTTAGCCATAGGGTTTATGTTGAAGTCCAAGTTCTCCTCAAATGGGTTAAAGCTTCAATTTGTAAAGTTCAAAGCACATATTGTACTTCTAGTATTTCCGTTCATCATTGTAAATTTTAATACAAAATTGGAGCTGTAATTTACAACCAAAATAATATACAACAAAATCATTCATTACAAAAAGGCAAAAACAAAACAAAAAATTTCATATGTATGTATATGAAAAGGAAATCAGTGAACCATACATTGAAGACAAAATACAATCACTGCTACGCGTGTTCTTTTCCATTACTATAATACATGCAAGTGCTATGGAGTACATCTCTAAGTTTGCACTACAATTGTGATACACAAGTATCTAGTCTTCCTTCCTAGCTTGTTCGTCCTTCAATTCTTGTTCTTTGCGAGCCTGACGGTAGCAACTTACAGGTGGTGTCCAAAATGTTGGAGCACCACTAAGACGTTGTACAACATGTGTCACTGACCATCGTTGCTGTGGATCCTCCTAGATCGATTCACCCAATGATGCCTAGAATATAGAAAATGCCGTATTATCAAGAATCATCTCTACATTTTTGAGGTCTTATTTCCATACCTTTGTTGCAATTTCTCCTATGCCATATCTGTCAGTGTGTATACCAACACATGGTGGCTTCACCGCATAAGTGGAAGATACCGTAGGCCTTGCCTCCCCACTCAAGTAAATCAACTCTAGTGCCATGCACCAACATTTATCTTTTGTCTCTTGCAAAAGTCTAGGACTTTGGAAATGGTACATAGAAAGTGTTTCTTCATTAAAGGCAACTACTCATTCCCAATCGCATAGCCCAATCCACACAGTTCTTCCATCATCATTAGGAAAGTATAGCATAATGTTCTTGGGAGTGATGTTGTTGTAGAGTACTGAAGATTGCTACACAGCATCCATGATGGAAATCAACGCCCATGCAAGTTTGATGCGGTTGCATCTATATGCCATAATTTGTTTTGCTTCTTTCTTCCCTTGTGGTGTTGCGTAATAAGCAAGCTCTCCAATTTCTTCGTGATCTTTGTTTTTATAATCCAAATGAAACATGGCATCCAAAGTACCTCCATTCCACCATTGAGAATAACACTCCATAGTAGCAACGTTTACAACAAAGAATTTAATGACTCCTAGATGATTGCATGGGCAAACCAATGCCTCAATGGACTTCTCCCTAGACTTTTTCAAGTCTCCAACGTGTAAGGATGTCTTTGCCACCAATTTCATTGTCTTAGGAATATGCTTTGAATTTTGGAGCCTAATTTTACGCACCCTTTCATGCCCCTCCTTTACGCTGTGGCCAGATAAGGCAACCACCACCACTCCTCCAGCTACCCCTTGACCTATGAACAAATTTTGACTCTGTTGAAGCCATGGAGTATTACAAATATTGTGTGAAGAGAATCCACGCACAGCATCATGCCACCAATACACCTTTTTGTGCAGCAAAAACAACGCTTGCTGAGTTGGGAATACAAGCCCTTTGAAAATTTTTATGGTCTTGGCGACTTGGACAAGGTTGAAACACATGTTGTCACTTGTTTGTCAAGTCAACAATCAATCCCTTTTTTTGTATGGTCTGCCAACCACTTGTCCATGTTCATTATTGTATGAAACATGTGGTGGAATTTCCTCTTAATGGTCTCCATTCTTTGTGTTCCATGTGCAATGTATGTCTTCTCCAACTGCAAGATCAAATATTGGTCATAAAAATTCAATGCCCCTTCATGCAACGTCTTTGTTGCAATCTTTTGTGGCCACTTCTCCAAATTTGTAGGTTTGTGCCTCTTCTATTGCTTTCATTTGTTGCCCTTCAAAGATTCTCCAACACCCACAGCTTTGACCCCTTCAGGTCCTAGAGCCACGGCCTCAGATACACAATTTGTAGATTTTGGAGACTCTTGCTTTACTAAATCTCCAATGCTCGTCATCCATGCATCAACCTTTGCTTTTAAGAAATCATGCCCCTCCAAAGTAATAAAAATCAGGCGTTATAAGAAAGGAATTAGGGTTTAGGGTTGCACAACGTGCAAAACTTCTCCCTTGCACCTCTCCTTCACATGAGCCCCTACTTAAGCACCTGCGCTCCCAAGCAAGGATTGGAACCAATCCAGGATAAGGAAGCACCGTCAAAGCAGGCGAGACTCATGGAAAATAGAACACCACTGAGCCATATGTACGCTGTTGCCGTTGACGCCCAATCAGTCAAGGCAACGGGAGGTCCGTCCAAATAATGGCCAATCCGTCAAGAAGACGGGCAATACGCAAAGGCGACAGCTGGTCCGTGGGGGGGACAGGCAGTATGCAGAGGCAACGGGCAATGAGTCAAGATGACTACCAATCGTGGAGCGGACGGCCACTCTGTCCAGGTGACGGCCACTACGACTTGGAGATGGGCAATCTGACTAGGCAACAGCCAGTCTGTGGAGAGGACGGCCAGTCCGTCTAGACAACGGTTCATCCGTTCAAGCAACAGCAAGTACATCAATGGGAATTGGGAGATGGATCCGCAGATTGCACAAGCAATATTAGTGGGGACGGTTAGTCTGTCTAGCAATTGTTGGGACATCTGTCTAGGGGAATGTTAGCCTCTGTAGCAAAAGGTCGTGGAAGCCATCCAATGAATGAGAAGGCCATCCATCAAATACCCTGTGCAGACGGTTGGACCAGCCAGTTGATAGTGTATCCTTGGAAAATCCCTCCACCTTGCAACGCCAATTGACTCCATAAAAACATTGCGCTGGTAGCAACACTAACTCCAAATGGTATAGCCACTGACATTGGATCAATGACAGCTCCAAAAAAGACTATGTAACCCTCAACCTTCCTAGATCCAGTGCTGCAAAATTCAGCCCAATCCTAGTGCTTTTGCTAATGAATTTGATTGAACCCCTTCATCCTTCCTAACTCACATCTGCCAAAAAGTGACTCCCAAAAGGGTCACCACTCATAACAACTCCAATGCCTCTTAAAAATTAGTAGAAGGGACTTTATCCTTGCACATAATCCTAGTGCAAATTTAAGCCCCATCCAAGCAAATGTGCTATAGAAATACAATTGTCCACCCATTTGGCCACATTTGTAATTTGAGATCCCAGTAAGGGGTCCCATGGAATTTTGTGTCAATTAATTCCAAAAATTATCCCACACATCCGCCACCCTCATTGGCACTTGTGGTCCAAATTTCAGCTCATTTCTAATGTTTTTGCTTGGTGTTTTGAATAGAATCCCCATTAATCCACCCTTGAGCAATTTGCCTTGAGGTTATGGGTAAAAAAATAGACGTATCTATGCAAATGTTGAAAACTTTCCATCTAGGGGCAATGGCAGCCATCCAAGTGGACGAACCGTCTGTCTGTTGAGGACGTCAAGAAGCGACTGGGGCCATTGCGGCCGTCAAGGCAGTCGAGTAGCAACACGGGCTGTCATGGCCGTCCGATGAGTCCGTGTAGACCAAATCACAGCCCTTGAAATGGATGGACCGCCCGTCCATTCCATACTTCAAGGAGCATCGCGATTTGTTGAAATTGTCCACTGAGTTCGTCCGGGGGCAATGACAACCGTCTAAATGGACGAAATGTCAGTCTGCTCAAGCCATTCAAGAGCACAAGGGCCATCCAGACTGTTGAGGCCTTTGAGGCCATCTTGATGCAATCTCAATTGTCAAAGTCAACCCTCGATACCATCCATCAAAGCCGTCAACTACTAGGGACGGCATGTGATTTTCCATGATAACCAAAAGAGGCTAGAGATGGCGCCGCAAACCTATGGATGGATTGTCGAACTTGCATCAACGCCCCGTTGATGCCCTAACCGTTGATGGAGGGGGCGACCGTCCACAGCAACGGTCCAAATTTGGGATTTGTAGCACAATTTCACCTTAACTACCGACCCAATTATGTTGGGTAAGTAGAGCGTATAAACTAAGTAACTTTTTTCATTATTGTGCTTCCTCTTTTGAATTGCTTTGTCTTTGCTTGAAAAAACTTTGCATTGCAATTTGGAAGGAAGTATTATACACGAGGCATTTCTCTTGCCACATTTTAATTGCCATCACGCAGTAGAAGGCAAAGCAAATTACCAGTTGTATCCTCCTACACACTATGTTTTGTATTGTGCAAGTAAAAAAATGGCGACTACAAACTCTCTAGTAAGTTCAAAACACAAAGGTGAACCCCCAATTAGGAAGAAGGGAGGGAACAAATTGGAGGTGGATTGGAACACATTTTGGAATGTCTAGGTTTTGGCAAAACTTGGTTGGGAACAGGAAGTGGAACCTTGGAGAAGAATGACAAGTCAAATTTACATTGATTGGGCCTACATTAAATTGCCATTGGGATTTTACTAGGTACAAAATGCACGTGAAATTGGGCACGACAAACATCAAACTTTGCTAGCACCTTGCATTCAAGAAGAGGTTGACTGAAGTGACATTGGCACTTTGGGAGGAGGTCACAAAAAAGGATGCCACGCTCTCACAATGTCAAATGGTCTATGTGGAGGTTTTTCTAGGGAAAGATGTGGATTGGAGAACCTACCAAGCAAAGAAACAGAAGAACCGATTTCCAAACAAACATTGCCACATTCCTTCAAATCCCAACGTGATATTGGAGGAGGTGGCACATGACATGGAAGATATCTAGCCAATGGTGCAAGAGATTCCGGCAAATGTAGGGGTCCAAGATGTAGAAGATCTACATCAATTGAAAGGTCTAGACGCAGATGTGAAACTACTTGAAGAATGTATGGTTGAAGGAATCAATGTAGGAAATGATCTTGTGGTTCCAACAGCACTCCATGTGAATTTGCATGCAATTGTTCGGCCGCAGCAACTAGATGTGGCTTGAACATGATTGGTGATCAAGGATCTATTAATAGGGAACTCCAATCATTGCGTGAACTAGTGTTAATGTTGCAATTGGAGAAGGAGGAAGCATTAAGGGCACATGCAGCAGATTGTGAAGTGCAGAGAGCAAGAGTGAGGATCATCATGGAAGACAATGACAAGTTTGCTGCCCTCAATGCCGACCTTGTATCTTGTGGAGAACAATTGAGCAATGAAGATGTTCCATCACTCAATGACATCATGGCAAGTGCAATGTATGCTACAGACGACAGAATAGTAGGCATTAGTAATACTACTAAAGTTGTGGTGTGGCCTAGACAACCTTCTCGCCTCCAATTTTCCAAGGTGAAAGTTCTAGTGCAGCACAAGAGAATGCAATCCAAGGTGTGCGAGACTTGGAGGGCCTACATTTGATGCCATGCGTGCACGTGTGAGCATGCAAAGGCACAGGTTGTCAGTACAAAGGGCAATCATGGAGCAATTAATGATCTCCATGCGTGCTCTAGAACTTTGTTTCAAAGCAGCTGAGGAAAAGGTGGAGGTTAAAACCGCATCAAATATACAGCTACAACAGAGATTGGACCAATTAAAAACCCTTAATGCAAGCTTGCTCCAAAGTCCTGAAAGGAAGGGAATGCTGCTCTCCATGTGGAACATGAAGTTGGCTTGCAACATAGCAAAGAACAAAGCCACGCAAATGCAGCAAGAAGTGAGAAAAGTAGTTGCAAAATTCAACGATGGTGGTCATTGTTATTTTGGCTTGACATCATGGCCTCAGCTTGAAGAGATGTTCCTCAATACATTGCCAATAAACCGCACCAATCAAAGCATTCATTTGACTTCATACCCAACTTTGGAGTTCTAATATGACATTGCATGTTGTAGGTACTTGCTTGCTGGCCAAGTAGGCAAATCCTCATTACTGCGGCCTGATACCTAAGACTTTGTAAACAACAATACAATATGCATTATGTGTCAAGAACCTTTTGGCCCCAAGGGTGGATGGAGCCTCGAACCGTGTTTGGATATGTACCATCTAGGGTGTTTCATTCCTCCCATGGTGACAAGAAACGGATGCTTGAGTTGGAAAGCCCCCTTTCATCGATGGCTGTACAAAATGTTTGGCCTCAAAGGCCACATGCCAATTCATTACGAGCATGACAAAGATAATTTACCAGGGGCATCAAATGCATGATATTGGAAGAAAGACTTGACATGGCTCTGGAAATGGTCCTTGGACCTCTGACATCTACTAGCACAAACCTTGGAGGCTGCTTTTTGATGGCAAAGTGAGGCCAACGTCACGGACATCATCAAGGAGGTGATCAGGAGATGGTGATTGTTAACGTTGATTATATGCAACTCAACTTGTAGGTGGACATTGGGACACACGTCAAGAGGTTTTTTCACACAAACACCACCCAACTGGCCTACTATTTGACAACCAAGGTAATTATATGGGATATGCTGGTGATTGGAGTTTTGAAGAAGAATTGGCCCTCATTGAAGCAAGTACGTTCCACGAGGCTCAATTAGTACATGCTGCATATACCTACATCTACAATCAAAATGAAGAACAAACAGTTGCGTTGTTTACGAGTTTGCAATCAAACAATAAGTTGCAAAGGTGTTTGAGAGAAGGCATAGAAATAGTACATGACATTGTAGATCTAGGAGGTATCTAGATTTTGTTTATTTTTGGAATGTTTTTGAGAAATACCATAGCACAAGGCATTGTGATACGACAGGATGAGTAAATCGTTTCTGTTGGAAATGAGTGCAAGAAGTTCAATAGTGTAGATGCATGTAATTAAATATTGCAATTAGTACAAAACAAGGAATCAAGAAGGCCTATCGGATTTTGTAGCACTTGTATTTTTTTAAATGAAATGAAGTATTTACATTTTTCTATATCTTCTCCACATACTTTGTTGTACATTCATATTCTTGTTGCTTGTATAACACAAGGAGATTATTTCACTTTTCTACATATCAATGTAGTAGAAGAATGGAAATTAGCACCTTGTAAAACAACCACATGAAGTGATTTGGAATTACTACATGTATTTGATGTATTTTACCAACATGGCAAATAACCCATTTTTACTACTTTCTTCCAAACTCGACAAAATGCAGCATGGTGAACCACAGTTTTTTTACTATTTTTTTGCAAAGGCAACTAATACAATATGGTGAAAGTCACATTTTTTCTACTTTCCCACAAACTCATCATATGATAATTTGATTTATAAAATATGGGCCAAAATTTTGAAATTTTGGTTTCATATTGATATACATGTGTAAATACCATAGTTTGTTTAGCCCAAATGAGAAAACCTTGACATTCAAAATTAAATTGCAAATTATATAGCACTTCAAACTTGAAGGACTGAACACCCATAACATTATATCCAAATAAAATGTCTTGGTGCATGAAAATGCTTTCAGTACTAATCACAATAGGCACTATTCATAAACTCCCTAAACAACTAATCCATTCAGAATAGATAAAACATACTAGTATTTATTTTGCTAACAAGACTTTATTTCAATAAATTTTCACATTTTTATATTTTATATAGGTAGCAAGGAAGAAGGCTACTAAACCCTAATAAGAGTTTCAAAGAAGAAGAAGTGAGAACTAAAAGTACTTTACAAATGAAGCTAAACTTTAGTTCCAACAATTTCTTATATGATTTGTATATTCATATAAAAATTTGTATACATAAATCAAAGTCAATTTTTTATATTTTTCCTTGGATTTTATGAAAACCTTCTATGATTTTTGCTCACAACTTCTAAATTATGAGTTGTAATGTGAAAGAAATAGTTGGAGGGGAATCTTATCTACAGTAGCCAACCTTTCTTGGTTGATAATTGCTTTAGAACAAGAACTTCAGCATGCTAAAGTAGCCTCCAACCTTGCAAAACATGACAATAATATGAGTTACAATACAAGTACAATAATAATTATCTTTTGGACATCTAGCCTAGCATGTGGTGTGTTGCTAAAGGCCTATGGGGTTGTACTCATGAGGTCTTGGGTTCAATTCCCAGCCCTTGCAATTCCTTGCAACCCAAAGGAGGTTCTAACATGAATCCTAACAACTCCAGCTGCCAAGCAGGGTGAAAGCACACTACGATTTTCCAAAATTGTAGTCACGGCAAAAGTCCTGCATGTGTAAAACCTTTGGATTCAATTTTGTTACAATATTTGTCACTTTTTTCCAAAAAAAAAGTTTCAATGTATCAAATTTCTTAAATATCAAAAATGGCATAACAAAAATTTGATTTTCATTTTTTTATTCAATGCACAAAGTACAAATATTCAATGTTTGTTCTGTCACAAATTTTGGTTTAGCATTGTTGTGCTTAGTGTCTTAAGCTTAGGATTTCTTTTTTGAACTTCAAATAGCTAAGTTGAATGTCCTAATGTTTAGATACAGTGTTTTAGGGTTTAGGAAGGGTTTGGGAAAGTTCATATGAGAATATCCTTGCAAATATGTGATTTTAGTATTAGGCCCAAATTTTGCCTTGAAAGTGATTTTTATTTATTTTTAAATTGAGAATTGTATAAAAGACCCTTTTGCTTAGATGGGCCATCATTGAATTTTGGTTTATTTGACGTTTTCATGCTCCGTTTTTCTATGAGGGATTTTTGCCTCATTTTCAAGCCTAATCCTTGGAGAAGCCTCTAGGGTTTGCCCATCATACATGGAATGTATTGTGCATACATGTTGTACCATAGGGACCAATAGCTGTTCACCACAATTCATCTAAACTAGTAGTCATTTGCAACATCGTCTAGTATATGCGCTGACGCTCGCTTTTGCAGTGACATTCCATTTGATGAAAAGTGCGGCAGTACTCTAATTTTGTCTTTTCTCCATTAGTCTAGACAATTTGAATTTGGAGTAGCTAGCTTATTGTGAGCGGTAGATCAACTTCACACCTCCATTTATAGTTTGCAATTTCAATCCAAAGAAGCAAAGAGTAGATTTTTTTTTCATGAGTAGAGAACATGAAAAACTGTAAGTTCATTGGAGGTACTTATTGCTGAATGTTGGAGGTGATTGTTGGTAAACGCATCAACGTCAATTTCCGCAAAGTTTTGCTCTAATTCACTAGCTTTCAATTTTGACAACATTGTTTTGTTTTTGCCATGAGCTTTTGTCTTTGTTGTCAATAAGTGCAACATTTTGTTTTGCCATAAGCTTCTATCTTTGTTGTCAACAAGCACATTGTTTTGTTTTTGCTGTGGGCTTGTATCATTACTGCCAATATAGCAATAGCTTAAATTTTGAAGTTTGCATTAGGCATATGAAAGGTTTGGAGACCTGCTGCTGGCACAACCTTGGGATTTTCGCTTCAAGCGGAGTTTCCTACAACCAATGTTTTTGAGAAGAAGAGAAACTCCACTAGTACATTCATTGTACAATATGTACTATTTGTTAGTACATTTTGTACTTCCTTAGATACACACTATATAGAATCCTTTTACAATAAATCTTGCACGATGTACATTGTTTACTCCACTGAATATTGCCAGTCTTGAAGTGTATTGGACGGCCAAACTGAAGTACATTAATTATAATTTACTTGAAGATTCCCTTAATTCTTTTATTGACTTCTTATTGTTTTGCCGCCTTTGAAAACAATGGGGTCCAACAATGAGTGGGTGGTTATGAGTGGAGGTTTTTCCAGGGAAGATGATCACTGTAGTACTTTTAGCAATGACGGTTTCTTTGATGATTATCTGGCTTCTACCTTGCCACAGGTCAAAGACAATGTCAAACCAAACTTGGAGAAGAGTCTCTTGGATAAGGAACTAGAGAAGTTGGCTTCTCTGAAGAAGCATCCTCCTCCACACGCTGTTGCTACGGATGAGTTCAAAAGCAAATATGGTTTGCCATAAGGTGGTAAAAACCCACATAAACTTTTAATTCCACAAGACCTCCTTGAGAAAGACATGAACGATGTATTTGGAGTGGCAAAGGGGAGAAATGGAAGAGTTGGGTATTCTTATGCGGAATGCAAGGATGAAGATGTCATTGCTTGTATTGTTGAGATTTTCCACTTGTGTATTTACATGATTTGCCAAGGTCTAAGGTCATAGCAAAACAATTTGCTAGGGATATAATTATGGAAATGATCAAGAAGAAACCTATTAGTTGAGCAGAGTTTGCTGGATCATCCAATAGAAATCAACGGAGTAAGTGGTTGAAAAAATTTTGGTTATGTTTGTCTGTTGTGGCAAGCATCACTGGTTCTAATAAGGACAAGGTGTACAAAGCGGAAGGCATTGATGACCTCTTCCACGATCCCACTACCAAACTTTGGATGACTAAGTACACTGTCAATTTGTTGTACAAGATGGTACAGAGAGCGTACAAGACGGTACAGAGATTGAAAAAGACATTGCCAAGCTTATGAAACTAGTGAGGTTTGTGGAATTATAGCTACATGCAGTTACAAAGGACTATATCAGCGCTAGGAAGGAGAAGCGCACTTGTCTACCAAGGCATCACAAGAAGAGGGGGTGCTGCAAAGAACTGAAGCCAAAGTTTTGAAGTTGCACAAGGTTCATGAAGCTGAGAACACGGAGGTTACTCCAGATAGAGCGGAAGCGTACAATGAGATGATAAGGGATGCAATGCTTGATTATGAAGCAGCCACATTAGAATTAAAAGAATGTAATGTGAAGCATGAGCAACTTGAAGCTTGAGAGATGTGTTTGAGGAGGCAGTTTGGTGCCTTGTCATTTCAAATTGCTAAAATGAAGAGAGGTCACATTAGAGTGGATTTGAGACCAAGACCTTTATGCTTTCAATTTGACCCCAAGATGGTTTGTGCATTTGACACCATTTGCAAGACACCCTATGCACTCTGCTTTAGCGGATTTTCCCTCAACAATATTATAGTGTGCACATGTGGCCATTTGTATCATCCATGGTGTGCTGGGGTGTGGTTTTGAGATGCTAGCAAGTGTGCAAATATAGCTTGCAGTAAAATAGTGCATCCTTCTTGGTTTAGGAGTTTTGGATTTGACAAATTACACGCACCTCTTCAACAATTGATGCAATCTTTGGAATAAGAGGAGGAACAAGAGAGGCTCCTTGAAAACTTGACAGTGACAACTCTTGATTGCCATCCACTTATCGATATGCAATTCTGACTTGGTGCATATAGCCATATGCAATGTTGCAACTGGTATATTATGTAGTACAACTAGTATACAACTTTGTACCATCAAGTATATCTTAGTACATAAAAGTCTAATACTAAATACAACCTCTGTACAAGTGGTACTCCAGAGTAAAAAAACATTGGCATTACGTTAAGAATTGCAAAGGGTTGTCTATTGATTTGTGGTCTTTATTTGCTAAACTGCAACCTGACTTCTTATGTATTTTTGTGGTTTAGATCTAGAGAAACTATACCAAGAGCAATCAAAGAAATTCATGGTGTCATGCTCTCAAAATTTGGTTGACTCTAATATTGTAGATTCTATAGAACGCAAATATTCCTTGCCCAGCCTTATTGGTGGGACTAATGGGTCAATTGGTGGAATTGATGGGTTGCAAAGTTTGGACTATGGCAGTGCAGCTGGTAGCAATCAAAGTTGGGCTAATTCTGTCCAACGTCCTTTATTTGTAATGTCACTTCCCCAACTACCATATACAGATGAAGTGAAAGAGCCTATTCAAATTAGTCCTGAGGTTGTAGAAGGAATTGAGGATGCTATCATAAGGCCTGTTGCAGGAGTGGTTTCTAGTATGTCTTGCAAAGAAGGAGTTGAGGCAGAGCTAGAAGAGCGTATTTGGAAGTTGAAGGAGGACAATGCAAAATTTGAAAGAGTAGAGAAGCTAAAACAAGAAGCTGAAGATTTAGAGCGCCGCCAAAAATTGAGAGAAGAAGCATCGATGGCAGATGGGTTGACTAGGGCGGTGGTGAAGATGCCGCCACCTCCATTGCTACCTCTAATTGACACTAAGATTGCAATATCCAAGCGGAAGATCCAAAGTGAAATAGCTACAAAGGAAGCAGCAAAAGACATACAAGAACCATAGAGGAAACCAAAGAAACCCAAGAGGAATCCAAGGATTACCCCACTTGGTTAGAGTTATGGTTGCATTTGATACAATATGTATTGATGTGGATGCAGTGAGGAACTCATTACGTCAAGAATAGAATATTATATGCTAGGCCAAGTCTTGGCACTTATGTTTTTTGAGATAGTATTGAAATTTTAGTATAGACTTACAATATCAATATCATTTAATTTGTTATGTGTTTGGGTCCCTGTATGTCACACATTTGCAAATGCATTCAAGTATATATAGTCATGACTTCTCAACTTTGTTGGGGACGGCATTGCAAATATAACAAATGTCCTCTATGTATTCACATTATGAGAGAAGCTATGAAATCCAAAGAAATAATTAAGATGACCATTTTGGTCCATCATTTGACACTCCTGGTCTTGTAGCACTCTCAGATTTTTATTTCCAATTCATCTTGCAGCACTTTCAGTTCTTTGTCTCCATTTCATGTTGCAATGCTCTTAGTTTTTGGAGGGATTGGTTTGCCTAAGCTGTCCAAAATTGTCTGACATCAGCGACAAATACCTTGTAAAACACAAACTAAATTAGTGTGCATTCTGATAATTTTGCCCAATAGTTTTGCATAATGTATTGGTTTCTACTTAGTGTACCAATTTGTACTTAAGGAACCAATGAAAGTTGATTATAAAGTTACACTATTGCAACACAATTTTAGGCATTAGTTAATGGATGCTTGTACAATTGCAGCTACATTATATTGGTATATATCAATATCCCTTTAACAAAATATTCTTGCAAATGTGCCTTCTGAGTTGGAATTGTGGATGTTTTATTGGATGTATGGCAACTTCTTGACTTTGACACATGGGTTACTTTTGCAAGGAACAACTACATGCTTGCAAAGGGGTTAATTTTGGGTGAACCAAGCGACAATTTGCTCAAAACAAAAATAGTGAGATTGAGGATGAATTTGTGACTTATAGGTTGTATCAAGGAAAGTACTTTCCATACATCTTCAATGTAGGGGACCAGTATATGTGTACCACTAGTACTGTAAATCAGGACTAATCTGCAACTATGTCTAGGTTCTGGAATAGCTTTATCATGTACATTCCCTTCTGCACATTTCAAAAAAATAAAAGGATACTCTAGAAGTCCCGGGATTCTCTTAGACAAGAAACTGCTCATCTTGCTAAAAATTGGCCTATTTGATGTGTTCCCTCCAAATATCAACTTGTACTACAAAGCCATGCTATTTAAAGGCGGTTTAAAATAAGCCACGTGTTTCTCTTCTCTTGTTGTTTACACAAGTAAGAACTAGCATCCAATGTGCAAAGATAGGATTAGTATATGTGTATGATAACACCATGTTTTTATTATTAATGGTTGCATCTTTGCATATTCTTCCTTGTAAGAAACAAAAACTTCTCTTACTGATTATTATCACCTAAACTTTGGATTCCACATCCCGGTGCTTAAAGTAAATTCTCACACCATATTATGAAGGGAGCTCGTCACACCACACCATTTAGAAGATGACACGTGGACAATTTAATACAAATTGACTTCATTTAGGTCAAATCTGATCTTCATGTAGTATATGGTTACTTTGGATTTATGAAATACATTAATAGTTAAAGAAAAAAATGTTTTTTGGTTTATATAGTTGATTGTTCTCTTGATAAAAATAATAACATATGTTTTTGATTTGAAATGTTTTAGTACGGACTTCCCAAGAACAAAGAATCTATTCTTTATACACTTTGGTTTATTATCAAATTTATAAAAATACAACTCATTTGTTCATCGTTGTATTACAATTGAGAATTCTCATTATAAGAAAAATAATAATTATCCATGATTTATTGTTCTCTTCAAAAAGTCTGAAAGCTCTATTGTTTATTTATTATTGTTGGCTAAAGCTTATAATAAAAAATATAGTAATTACTCATGGTTTAATATCATTCACTACTTCCTCTACACTGAATATTGTGTTTAGGTTGCTCCACAGTGATTTCTTGGCATTTCACAGTAGTCACCACTAGTAGAAATCTTTGTCCAAATCAATAATAAATCAACAATTTCTTGTTGATTTGGATACTTGCACATGCTACTTGACTAATTTAACAGAATTCTGTAAGAAAACTACCTAAATTTTGTTGTTTTGAATAGTACTAACTAAATCAGTAGAAACTTTAAAATATTTAAAATATTTAAAAATATTATTGGAATCTTTTAGAATGTTTTAGAATCTTTGAGAATCTTCTTAGAATCTTTGAGAATCTATTTATAATCTTTTAGTATCTTTAAAAATC
The DNA here is from genome assembly GCA_963920765.1 of Ulota crispa. Taxonomy (NCBI): domain Eukaryota; kingdom Viridiplantae; phylum Streptophyta; class Bryopsida; order Orthotrichales; family Orthotrichaceae; genus Ulota; species Ulota crispa. Next base: position 20,978,636 of record OY987249.1, on the reverse strand, counting down.
TTTGAGAATCTTTTTAGGATCTTTTAGTATCTTTAAAAATCTTTGAGAATCTTTTAGAATCTTTTTAAAATCTTTTTAGAATCTTTTAGAATCTTTGGGAATCTTCTGAAATCTTTCTATAATCTTCTTAGAATCTTTAAGAATATTTTTGAGATGTTTTTAGGATTTAATAAAATACTTTAAAATCTTTGTAAAAGTATATTCTTCCAAAATCTTCTTAGAATCTTTTTGAAGTTCATTAATATACTTCAAAACCTTTTATAAATAGAAAAGCCTTTAGAATATTTTTGGGTTGCTCTTGGAATCTTTTAAAATTATTTTTGGACTTTTTTAAAATATTTTGAAAATTTTAAATATAAAAGAATTCTTCAAAATATTTTTAGGATCTTTTAGAGTTTCTAAGTTTCCATTGTACATTGAGTGTTTTTTTTCTTCATTTTTTACAATTTGGTATAATTTCAAATTAGCAAACTTTTAAGTCTACTAAAAACATGACCAAAACAACAAAAAATCAATAGTTTCTTGTTGATTTGGACACTTTTGGACACAACTTGACTTATTCAGCAAAATTTTAGATAGAAAGTACAACATTTGATTATTTTAAATACTACAAATTTTTTTGAAAATATATAAAAATGCTCCTTAATTCTTTCAAAAAATCAAATACATCTCTCAAAGATTAAAATTATCAGAAATACGCTTGGCTTTCTACAAGAATATCAATTATATGCCTAAAATTTTGGAAAAGTATTAAAAAAATGCTCATTAGCAATTTTGAGTTATCAAATATTATTTGTGATACTTGAAATATATTCTCTACCTTTGATTTTGTGTAAAACTGCCAATTAAATTGTTATACTTGGATTTTGAAAAAATCATTGATATCCCTAATTTTCTTGTGCATTTTTATTGTAATTCTATTTGAAATATTACATCAACAATACAAATCATTATGCAGTCAATGCACTGGTTTTGGCATTGACAAACCTTTATGCAAAAATCGTATATAGAATTCAAACAACTTAACTGTAAGGTTAGTTTTGCATTCAACTTGCTTTTCCTTTTAAATGTTTTCATTGTCATCCTAGTAATTACAACAAATTGCAATAAGAGACACTTGGGGGGAGGGGTGCACTCTCATTTATTTAGCTAGACATGTGTAATTAAGTGAAGGGTCTTTTTAATTAGAGTGGTCCTAAATTTTAGACATGGCTTTGAAATAAAATAGGCTCATCATAATAGAAATAACATCTGTATAAATAATGGAGAGTTGGAAATAATAATGATTTAAAAAAAAATCTACAAGAGGTTAGTCAAAAAGAATATTAAAAAACATGAAGTTTATAGAGCTACAATATTGTAGAGTTTTATTTTGTGACAAGTACTCAATGTTGGTATCTAATAGAGGAAATTAAAATAGCAATGAAAACCACAGCTTTTTAGATGTTTCCTAGTTCATTTCTAGTTTTCTAATTGAAAAGAATATATTTTTGTTCAAAACTAGATTTTGCTTCTTTTACTCTTGCATTTTGGATTACTAAATCCAAACTGTGTCATATGAAAACCGCCAAATTTTGAAACAATACAAATGCTTCATGTTGTGTTTAGTAACATATACTAATGTTGTAGAATAACTCTTTTTCATATTGAATTTTGATTGCACTTTCATTTCAATTGTATGATTTGTTTCATTAAAAAAGATTTAGTCAGACAATGGACAGCAAGTTCAAGATAGCGGTGTCAAATTAGGGAGTATTCAAATGTTAGCATAGCGCAATACAAGTTTGCTCTGGGCTAAAAAAGATTGCTAGGTGTGGTACTTAGCAATGAAAAGAGAACATGCTGTAGAAGGCACCTCATAGAAAGAATTTTATCTTGGGAGTGGATATCCCATATGGTTAGGTGAATGGTGAGTATCTAATAGAGTACATAGATGAGAGGATTTGAAACACTCTCATCTCTTCCATTTCAACTTTTATAAATGTTGAGTTTATCAAGTGTAAGTTGGAGTATGTGCTTAGAGTTATTCAAACTCTGGGCTGCTCTTTGGCTTTTATACAACAAATTTCAACTTTTATGTAATTTAAATGATGAGTTTATCAAGTTTAAGTCTAAGTACGCGCTCAAGGCCACTTGGGATGTGGGTTGCTCTTCAGCTCTTACGCGTCGTCCTCCAATTTTTTATGCACATATATATTTACGGTTGCTACAATAATTTTCATAAAAAATTACTTTATTAAATAATTTTTGAAGGGATTGTCAACAACAATGAAGCTACAAAAAGACAAACTCACAATTTCCAAATCATAAACCATGTGAAATCTAAATATTTGTAGAGTTACATGGGCCTCTAAGTAGTCAAGTTATGAATCTTGAAGTAACTTACCAAGGTAAGGCAACCTATTTGTGAAGGCAACATGAATGCAATATTTAGTGTAGAAGAATAAAATTAGTTTTCTTTCTTTATCATATAATATTAAAAATTATGAATTATAAACACCTCTTATCATGGATTGATGTTTTTTTAAAAGAATAACATTTTTGCATTGATTATTATTTTTAAATGTTTTATTCATAAAAATAAAAGCAACCATAACTTTTATTAATGTTAAATATTTTCTTTGTTGAATGAGAACATTCATTATTAATTTTTAATTTTTCATGTATCATTCTTTTATAATTATAAAAAAATAGTATGTATTGTTTATTATGGTTGAGTACTATTTGATAAGAATATCGATATGCATTGTTTTGTTTCATAATTGATGATTTTCTTTTATAAAAATAGAAGTACCCTATTTTTCCATTTCAATGTCTCTAAGTATTACATATTTTCTATAAAAAAAAAACCTACTATTTCTCATTATTATTATTTGTTAATTTCTTGAGTACTTAAGGGACCTTAGGGCATAATATATATGGTGCCGTATGATTGGCATTTGCTACTAAAATGAAGTTTTAATTTGGAATGTCTAGTAGGTCCCTTCAACGGCTTTGATCTATTCTCCAACTTTGTTGATCTCAAATGTAGTAAAGGTGAGAATTTAATCCAAATACAAGAAAAACATCTTGTATTCCATTGGTTGCAGTGGCATGTTGTGTCTTTTAGGAGTTAAGAAGAATATGAATACCCATTATTTGGGTATAGGGAATCAAATGAGTCTTTCTTTAATATAAATGTAAAATGAAGAATACTAGTTTGTTTTCCTCATCATTTCTAAATTATGGTTAAATGGTATATTCCTTACAAGAATGATACCACTAGTTTTATTTAATACTTTCATTTAGTATTCACTTTATGAGAATAATAATGTTCATGAATCAATATTTGGTTTAATTTTTCTATGAATTCTCTTTACAAATATAAAAACATCTAGAAGGAGAAATGGAGGGGCCATTTGGGATGGGATATCAAACATGTCTGGACTGAGGTTAAACTTGCACCGTGAGGTTACCTTAAGGTAACATGGGTTTGATTTTGCTTTTCTTTTGTTTCAATATCCTCTTTATAAAAAAAACCCAATCTTTTAATGTTTTAAAGTAAAGTATTTCTTTTGTTTTAATAAGAATATGCATTTTTTAGATTCATTATTGATGAAACATTCTTTCATAATAATAAGAACATTTTTTATTTTCATTTTAATGTTCTTGCATATAATTTTTCCACAAATATTAATACATACTATTTTTCATCATTACAATTTGTTTGTTTTGTTTAAGAAGAATATGAACACCCATTTTCATCTATTATCATGTTTTCAGTTTTTTTTTAAGCATAAGAATACCAATTGTTTTCACTATTATAATTGAGTACTTCTCTTATGAGAATAGTTAGGAATTTTTCTTATTACATTATATTTCTATTTTTTTCCTAGAGAATAAAAATATCCGTTATTTCATTATATTACAAATGATTATTTTTGATTTGATAATAAAAGCATTGGCTATTATTTCTGTAACACGGTTTGGTATTTTCTATATAAGAATGAGAATATAGATTTTTTACGTTTAGTGTAGTTGTGTATTTCCATTACAAAGAAAAGAGCAACATTCCATTCATTATTTTGGTTTAGTGTATTCTTTAGAAGAAGAATCAGCATTCATTAGTTTGGTTTAGTTTGAATGAATAATATTTTTGTAAGATCAAGAACATCCTTCTTTTCTCTTCATTATATTATGTTTCATATTTCAAAAATATAAAATAAGAATATGGATTTTATTACCTTATTATGATTGAGTGTATCTTTATAAGAATACAAGTTTCTAAGTCCATTGAGCAAAGTCGAGTGAGTTTATAAACTTATATAAACATAGATTCCTTTTAGCATCTATTGAGCATCCATGTAGCATCCATGTAGCATCCAATTTGCATCCACTTAGCATCCATTTAGCATAGGTTAAGATTTAAATTTAAAGTAATTCATTCATAACTCTTGCACTTTTAATTCCATTTATAAGTTTTGCAATTTTACTTTGTCCAAGTTTTACACTTTGGTTGAACATGTACTCTACTCTATATTTAGTTATTTTATTTGCATTCCACTTTATTTTTAAGTGAAAATTAAACTAAAAATGGGTTCATCAAACCAATACACACATGGACACACACATGTACCTTTTTTAATATTATAATAGAATAGCACCCATTTATTTGGTTAATTATCAATGAGTATTTCTTATATAAAAAGAATAACACCATTTTTTATCATTACTAGTTTCCATTTCTTTTTTAAAAGAATTAGAATGCTTAGATCTTTTACTTCTTGTTTGTCAATGTTTCATTGCATAAGAATAATTACACATGTTACTTCATATAAAGTGTTTTCACTTGAAAATTAACCAGTAAAATTTATTTAAAAATTTGAATGCATCATTTGGAAAAGTCATAATAAGTTCTAGTGTACATAATTTACATTATTTCCTTGCTTTGAATTGTGGTAATTAATTTGGCGTGTTTCTTAGAGTCAACTTGTCATGTCCATTCATGATGCAACTATTGATACCCGATTGGGAATCCAATCATGTGACGTCCACATGTGAGGTGATTGGTGATACTCGGTTTGCAATCCAACGACAACCAATGATTGATGAGAGTTTGCTAAGTTGGAGAGCGTTCTTTCAAAAAGAGTGGCTTTTGTTTTCAGCCTTTGTGTTTTGCAATGTTGTTGTTCATTTCAAAGCTTTCTTTGTTTACAATCCCTACAGTTGTGAATAATTTGCAAATACTGAATAGAGAAAGTTACAAGTGGAGGATTTGGTAAATCGGCAAGCTTAGAGGTTGCTACACCTTGCGCTAAAGAATTGCTGCCACTCCGTGCAAGAAAGTCAGCTACATTTTCTTTTGCCTTGTGCCATTGTTTTGCTCTAGCAACCTTCATTTTCCACTTCAATGTATTTTGTTTTGCTTTTGTATTGGACAATGCTACAATTAGTGCAGAGCCATCTCAGTGGGCGTTTATTTCCTACTTGACTTAGGGTGGATTTACTTGTGTCAAAACATTAGTTGAGGGAGTGAACACGCATTGGATTCCTAAGTACTTGAGCAACTCTGCTAGTTTATTGCAATTAACGTCATGGTGGTGCTTTTGTTTTAGGGTGCAATTTTCTTCAAGGACCAAGGAAATCATTAAGTTGTGGAATCAAACAAGGTTGGAAGGAAGGAATTGAAGTGCATGAAGGCTGTCCATCTTGGTGAAACCATTTGTTTGAGTAAGTGCTGTGCGTAGGATTTTTTTCATATTGTTTTTGGAGGTGTAAAACTCATTTTCCGGTGCGCGTTCATTATTTTGCAAAAACCCTTACATTTCATTTTGATGTACTATTAGGTTGTGTCTTGCATTGCTGTTCTATTTTTTCCCTCTTAAAGATAATTCTTTGCGTTTAGGGCTTAGATCTCCATCTCATAGTTTTTTTTTTCTTTTTTTCAATCACATGAAAAATGTAACTCCAAAATTTGGGGTATAGAGGAAGCTATTGGGCAACCCACTTCCCAATTCTACTCTAAGTAAAATTTCTACATGTTCTATAGTCACTTGTGTAGTTATTCCCCACCTTTGTTGTACAACTTTTGTACTTGTTGTACTAATTCTGGATGTTCAATACTCGTTTCACAAAAATTTGAGTGAGCCTTGACTGCCTCATGTCTCTCCTTCACTATGAATTTGTTGTACTACTGCGTATTTTCACTGAACTTGCACTTCTTTTATGCATTTTTCCTCTACAAGATAACGTTTTAGGTTTAGGATTTAGATTTGTAGGAGATTGTTTTTTGTCATTTTGTTTATGCTCTAATTGTATGCATAAACACCACTTTAGGGCAAGAAATGACAAAAGTTAGGGGAAAAGGGTCTGCCTTGGTAAAGTGGACTCAATTGCAAAGGGCAAATTTCTTATTCAACCTACGCAGTGGTAATGGAAGTAGTAGTGCTACTCAAGAGCAGCAGTCTGTGGTAGATGCAGTGCAAGATGATGCCCTCATAGATGCATAAAAAGGGGACGGCAAGGAAATCAAGGAGGGCAAGGAGGGTGAAGGGGGTGAGAAGGTTGAGGGCAGCGATGGCAGCAAGGGGGCCAAGGGCAGCAAGGGGGCCAATGGAAGTGAGGGGGCCGAGGGCAGCAAGGAGGCCGATAGCAGCAATGGTAGTGATGATAGCAAGGGGAGCAAGGGGGATGAGTCCAGCGACAATAGCAAGGGGGGTGGGGGGACGAGGGGGCCGAGGCAAGTGAGGAGGGTGAGGGCAGCAACAGCTGCAAGGAGGGCAACGAGTTGGAGTTGGATGTTGACAAAGAGTTGGAGAAGCTCTTCGATCTACCACCATTACTCACCAGAGAAAATTTTGTGAACAAGTAGAGATTGAAGGACAAAGGCCACTTGCCAAATTGCTTAACAAAGTGGCAAGGCAAACCTTTTGACGACAAGAAATGCGTTGCTTTATTTGGGAAGCCTGTGGGGAAAGACTGACGCTATGGATATAGTTGGAAGGAAGTGAAGTCACAAAGGGTCCAAACTAGGATCAAAGACCTCCTACGAGCGCTATATCAACAAGGAGTTCCTTGATCTTTGCTTCCGCATAAGATGGCAAGGGGGATCATTTTGGAGAATGAAAACATATCGGTGAATTGGGTTGCTTATGGAGAAGCCACAAACAAGACTCAGCGCTCTAATCATGAGAGAAATGTCATTTGATTGCAAAAGATGAATAAGATGAAAGAAACGGTGAAGGAACTAGGAAAGGTGGGTCAACAAACCTGGCAAAAACTTCATGTGGACAGAAGAGAGCTATAATTGGAGATTTGCAAGGGGAATGGGAGCTCAATGGGAGGAATAGTGTTGGAGGAGGAGGAATGTAAATCCAGATTTGAGTATTTGGGGCCGTTGTTGGTGGTGGAGAACCTAGAGCTTGAGGCTTTGTTGGATGCTAAGTGGGAGTCTTCTATAGCAAAGGAAAAACACAATGAGAGTTTAAATCATCACAAAGGGACACTGAAGATCATGAAGGTGAAGCTGAAAGCGTTTGAGAAGTAGGTAAGTGCATCAACAACTAAAATGGTGAACTTGAAGTTGAAGGAGAAGGTGGATGCATACAAGAATTTAGTACTTGGCATATAGAACACAGTGAAGAAGTTGGAAAAGTCCATCTCCACCAAAGAAGAGATTTTGAGACTTGAGCAACACCAAGTTCTGTAGATGCAGATGCAGGTTTGTGCTTTACAGGAGGAGCATGCTTATTTGGGGCGTGCATTGTGCGGGTTCTACTTGCAACCCTTACTGATGGTGTACGGCTCATGTGAAAAAGGCAGCGGAGAAGAATCTTTGTGTGCTCTATGCGCTTTTCCCTTCCTCCATTTTGAGATGGTTGTCTTTGCATGTAGACACTTATATCACCCATGGTGTGCATTAGTGAATTTCAGTGAAGGCATAGAATGCTCTACAGTGGATTGTAAAAAAGCTTAGCCCAATGAATGGATCATGAGCTTTGGTTGGAGGGGTGTACGTGGCTGTGGACGTCTTGGAGGTGGGAGTGAAGAATGGACAAACTTGAATGCAAAGTGTAAAACTACTATCATTGGAGGATTAGCAGATAGGAGCAATGCAGCAACCAAATTTTGTATAGCCATCCAACAATTTAGAGCAGCCACCAACAAAAAAGGTGATATTATACAACTGCGTTATGATTTGTACACATATGTATTAATTGGTACATGTGGTGAAAGCAATTTATAGATTTGTGAGGTTTAGGTGGTTTGTGCTGCTTGGAATTTGAAAATGTAGTTTCTATAATACTCATTGTATTGTTTGTATCATGCTATATATGTCTTGTTTGTATAGTTTTTTAGTATTTCTTGTATGTTGTTACCAAAAGAGACTTTGAAGATTATGGATTTGTACTATATGTTTACCACTACCCTTCCAATTGTATTGTCTTTAGTTTTGAATTTCAAGTTTGTACGCATTGGTAATGTTTTGGATATGTTTTAACTGCGTTTGTTTATGGGTTCCCTACTTTGTACTTCATATTCAATGTACTCCTGCTTGTTGTATCTCTTGTAGTATTATTAGGACAATTTGTAGAAATTTAGGTGTTGCTAGTATTTACATTGTTGGTGTGGAATTTTGCAATATGTTTTGTTCTTATCTAGATTGTACAATTTGTACAATATAGATGTACATATTGCACAAATTTGTACATTTTGTACCTTGACCAATAACATGTTGGTATTTTTGTATCCAAACTATATACAAATATGTTGTACTGAATTGAAAATTCATGTTTGGGTGCAAGGCTTGGTTCCTTGGATGGAGAAGTAGGGAGAGGAAATTCTCCGCTAGGAATAGATAGCAATAAAGAGCAGGTTCATGACAACCACACTAGCAGAGAGTTGGAACCTCCATTGACGCTACAAAAGCAAGCGCAGGCAACATTAGTAGGACTAGCAATACCTCCTACACAAATAGCAACTGGGTACTATTTTCAGATCTCTAATTTATTTGATGATTTTTTTGTGTTTGTGATGCATAATCACCAAAGTACATTGCATAATAGGTTGACAATTTGGTATGTTGGAATGTAGGATGGAGACACTTCCATTCACTTTAGCCAGTACCAAAGAAGGTGGAGGTAAATTTGTGGTGCAGGGCTATCATGACTCTTTTTGTATTAGTTGTGAGGAATGTACTAGAGCAATTCAAAAATCAAGCCTACACACATTTGGGTATGATTCTCTAACCTTCCCTATTATATACTCTCTCATACAATGTTTTTGTATTTGTATATTTTAATAGAGATGTAAATGTGTAACATAAATTCTACAAATAATTCATATGTGTTTGTTGGGATGTACAAGTGTCTCTTGGGATGCAGGGGGAGTTCAACAAAGAGACTTAGATCAACACCCACACATGAAGCTTAATAGAAATATGCCATATTTGATAGGTATTACATCTTCAAGGAATATGTGCCAAATGTACAAAGTTGAACAAGTATAAAGATGTGTTCTATTTGAATTGTAAGGTGTAATGGAGAGATGTATGTTTGGTTCAAATATTGTACAATTATTGTGTTTACAATCAAATTACTATACATTTGTAAGAAACTATACAAATTTGTGAATTTTTTCTTTTTGGAATGTAGAAGCAATCCAAGAAAATGTTGTTTGTGTACAAACTTGTACACTTGGTTCTATGTGGAATGTGTAAGCCGTTTCAATCAAGAAGCAGGAGTTACCAATAAGGACTAGGATGGTAATCACAAGGTGCATGGTGATGGTGCTTGTTGCTCTAATGGAGAACACTCTGGCAAAGAGGGGGCGGTTGAAGCCACTGCGGAACTAGCAACCCAGTGCGTAGTAACGCTCAGTGAGGGAGGTGTTGGAGAAGCCAGTGAAGGCACATGGGGTGTTGGTGATCAAACCATTGGTGGAGTTAGAAGAGAAGGTATTGGTACTGCTAGAGTTGGAGAGAGAGAAGGTGCTATTACCAAAGAAAAGGTGGATGACAAAACCCCTAGAGAGGGAGTGGAGGCAAAAGTCGCTGTAGGAGAAGGGGCAAATGAGGTTGTTGAACCACCACAATACCCAACAAGATCTGGGTAAGATATTGTTTGAGAGCTTTGCCATTTTATGTACTCTTCTTATGCTCACAAGATACATGCAATATGTGCAATTATATGACATGTGTGGTTTTCTTTGAAAATTAGGGGGAGGAAACAAAGTTCTACAAATATGGGGAACCAAAAGAATAAGAAGCCCAAACAAATAAGACCCAAAGTGAGCAAATTAGCACTAGTGAATTGGGCCAAGATCCACCTTCTCGCCCTCTTTAATGATTAGTTTGCAATTCCGTTCATCAAGACTATTAGATCTGCCACTACAAGCTTACATATTCTTGAAGTTGGATTTCTGTCTCTAGGAACAATTGTGGTATGATGCACAAGACTTGTCCAACAAATTGGAAAGAGTTCCAATCACGATGTGTGTGCCAAGTATGGAATCCCATGCTTTAGAAGAATTTAATTACTGTCATCAGTCCAAGCTATCTACAGCTACATCTGAGAAGCTGGCTGAAATGAAAATGGAATCCCCCGCTTCTTGCCAATGTGGTGAGTGTGCTTGTTGTAGGCATGCATGCTGCTGTGCGGTGAAGTACCTTTTGTGCTTGTGCTTGGCATTTGATAAACAAGGTCGTCTATAGAGTTTTGTCCTAAACAATAGGTGAGAACATCACTAATTTCATAGCAATTTACAATCTTTGCTAACTCACTATTCATTCTATTTTAATTTGCCATGTACAAATATTTATCTTGTGTAATAATTGTGTAGTGATTTGTACGCTTGGTACTAACTATGTATTGATATGTACACTTAGTAGGTTTTGAAGGAGGAGATGGTATTTTGCACTGTAAAATGTTGTGAGGGGGAAGGTTTTGCATGCCCTAGTCATATCAGTAGGGTTTTCCTTCACGAGTGCAAGGACTTTTGCAGTTGCGGTGGAAATAGAGTTTTTTAGAGGGGATTATGCATTCCCATTGACGTTTCTAGACTGGAGAGAAGGGTTGGGACTACAAGGGAAGAAGCACATTTGGAAGGAGACTTTTGTCTTTGAGTATGTAGGAGAGATAATTACAAACATAGAGCTCATGCAGCGGAGGGCTTTTGCAAAGTTTGGGAAATCTAAGGCATTCACTCTAGCACTTGACATTGATTGGAAATCCAAGCTGGTGGTGACCAATGATGCAGCATTGTGCATATACAACACTATTTGGGGAAATGTTAGTAGATTTCTAAACCATAGGTATTTTACATACGTATACCTATTTATTATGAATTCCATTTGTTGTGACTATTATTGTGTATGTTTATGGTTCATGATTCATGACGTTCCTAAGACTAGAAGAAGGTTCAAGATTCTTTTCCTTGCTAGGAAAATTGATTAGAATTGGGATTATCAAAGGTGGATTATGCATATTTTGTAATTTACTCATGTAATTATTTTAGTAAGTTGCTAGCAGGATTTGTGACAGTGAACGGTCTTGTTTCTCTCCTTTGTATCTACTTGTATACTTTCTATTAATTGTGCTCTCTAAATTTAATGGTAAGGAATTGTATATTTATGTTTGAACATATGGTTTTGAAAGAATTCTAGAGTTGTGGGGAGAACTTTTAGATATTGGAGAAAAATCTGCTGAAACGTTTTTTTCCAAGTTCTTGCAAATGACGTGTTTAATATTTCAGTAGATTGGTTGCTTGTTGTTTAGATGTGAAGATGCCAACCTCATTGACGTGCCCATCAAAATGAGCTGCATGGACCCAAGAGTTTACCATGTTGCATTCTTTGCACAAGTGGATATTCCACTATTGGAAGAGTTGAAGTGGGATTATGGGTGTAATTTTGAAATGCCAATTGGAGATGTTGTAGTTCCGTTTTGTTGTAAGTGTGGTAGCACTCACTGCCGTGACAAAGGAAATCCCCTAATTCATTGAAGCATCAACTTGTTATTGTCATGCCCAATATGATGCATTTGTTTGGTAGAGTTTTCATGAACTAACTAGGGTTGGGTGTGTATTTGACATTATAAAACTCTTGTTGCAATATCATGTTATAGGAAGTTTCATATGTCTAGATACCTACCTATGGCATATTAGTATTAGAAAATAACAACATGGAAGACCAAACGATTTGCAAAAAAAACAACATTGTGTTTCTTTTTGAAGTTGTAAATATTGTGTACAAAATTGTACGCAAAGTATGGAATAGGACGCATGGTATGGAATAATACGCACAGTATGGAATCATATGCACAATATGATTTATGCACGTGTTGCAAATAGGAGAACACAAACATTTGAACAATATGTATTAGTATGTGTATTTTATTATGATGTGAAGCATAGCAATGCACACAATGTATGGATTCTCTAGACTAACTTTGCTTATTTTTACGCAACCATCTAGACCTTCACTTCAAAACCCTTTTGACAGTCTTGTAATAGTTGAAGCAAATTAAAGCTTTGTAAACATGTCCCACAATTCAAGTTGTAGAGGAACATCCACTAGTAGAAAATTCAGCACAAAATTAACAGAATTTCAACCAAAAACTGTTGATTTTTTCTGTGAATTTGGTCAAGTTGATTTGGGTACTTTTCTGTTGATTTTCTGTTGATTACTTACAGTTTTCTGTTAATTTGTTGTTGATTTCTACTACGTATTTTATGTTGTTCAATTCTATTTCTTTTCATTTTTAAATTTTTTTTTCATAGAATTTGTTATTATTTTACGAAAATGTGAACTTTTTAGGAGGATGGGCAGCTGCCCGAACTTTTTGGGCAGCTGCACGAACTCTTGGGCAGCTGCCGACAGCGGGGTTTGAACCCTCCACCTCTCCTCTCACACTCCACAACCTTAGCACATTCTCAAAACCACTAGAGAATGTGCAAATGCACATGCATACATTAGGATCTTAATTCTATTTGTACATTAAATGTTCATGTCTTTAGTAATCCAGTAGACTTTGGAGGCTATTTCCGCCCATTAAAGGACTTTTTTTCAAAAAACTTAGAACTAAGAAAAATTGGTAAATGTGTTTTTCTTTCACCTCCAACAATTTTTTTTGGATTTCAATCTTTTTATCAAAAGTTATGAGCTAAAATCAAAGAAGGTGTTTAGAAATTTTAAAAAAAGTGTTTATTTCCATCCTTTTGATTTTGTTTATAATTTTTTTTTGGAATTCACAAATCTCATAAGGATTGTTGCAGGCAAAGGTTGGATTCATTAATAAATATTCTTTAGTGTTAGTTTTTTTGTAAAAAGAACCTTATTTTGTTAAAATAGCCTCCATAGTTTGATAGCTTCAAATAACATGATGTCGTGAAAAGTTACGAAATTAAATCCTTGCAATTATAAAATCAAAATTCTATTGACTTTTGAATAGTTTTGGATATTTTTTAAGGGCATTAATATTTGAACCACACCCTTTGAACTACTGTACCACACCCTTGGGGTAAATTTTAGATTTCTACCATCAAAAATTTGAGTTTGAGAATTTTGAATTCAAACTTGGACTAAGAGACCATGGTATTGTCTAGGACCATAAAAAAAGTTGCAATTCAACAACACCCAATGAAAAAGCTTATCTTTTTTTTACAAACAAAAGTAAAATTAACAATTTTCTCCCTAACTAAACTTTTTCATTGGGGGTTGTTGAATTGCAACTTTTTTTATGGTTCTAGACAATACCATGGTCTCTAAGTCCAAATCTGAATCCAAAATTTTCAAATTCAGCTTTTTGATAGTAGAAATCTAAAATTTACCCCATGGTGTGGTATAGTAATTGGAAGGGTGTGGTACACATATCAATTCCCATCTTTTAAAGCTTATTAAAATATTTTATAAGATTGTTTTTTTTTTAATTCATTTGGTTAGTAATAGAAGGAAAAATACTAAAAATACCCTTTAAGTCTTTCAAAATATCAAGTTTACGCCAAAAATATGTGAAACATAAAAAATAGTCCTTATTTTTTGTAGGAATATCAATTATACTCCTATTATTTTGGAAAATTATTAAAAAAACTCTTCTATTTTGAAATTTTAAATATATCCTTGTATTATTTGAAATATAAAAATCACCTTTGGTTTCTTGTAAGAATTTGCATTAAACTATACACTTGGTTATCATGTAACACAAAGATATTTTTGGTACTTTTAATCCTTAAGGGACATTTATGATTTCTTCAAAGAATTGAGGAGCATCATTTATATTTGTTTGTAAAGAAATTTTGATATTTAAAACAACAAAATGTTGTACTTTTTATATAAAATTTTGTTGAATTAGTGAAGTTGTGTCCAAAAGTATGTAGATCAACAAAAAAATGTTGAGTTTTTTGTTATTATGGTCATGTTTTTACTTGACTTTAAAGGCTGCTAAGTTTAAATCTAACCAAATTGTGAAAAGTAAAGAAAATAAAACTAGTCAATGTACACTCAAACTTCTAAAAGATTCTTTTTTTTTGAAAACTTCTTTTATTTTTTAAAACTTCAAAAAAATTTAATGAGGTCCAAAAAGATTTTAGAAAGATATAAAAAAAAAACCTAAACTATTGTGATAGTTTTTTTGAAAGTATTTTGATGATTTACAAAAAGATTCCTAAAGGACTCTAATTCAATCTAAGAGATTCTATTTCTATAAGTATTTTGAAGTACTTTAACAAATTCCATAAAGATTTTAAAAAGATTCTCAAAGATTCCAAAAAGGTTCTTGAAAATTCTTAGAGATTTTCAAAGATTTTTTGAATTTCAAAAAAGATTCTCAAAAGATTCCCAAAGATTCTCAAAAGATTTCCAAAGATTCTCAAAAGATTCCCAAAGATTCTCAAAGATTCTCAATTGTTCTCAAACATTGTCAAAGATTCCAAAAAAACTTGAGAAGATTCCAAAAGATTCCAAAAGATTCTCAAAGATTCCAAAAAGATTCTCAAAGATTCTCAATTGTTCTGAAACATTCTCAAAGATTCCAAAAAAACTTGAA
The DNA here is from genome assembly GCA_963920765.1 of Ulota crispa. Taxonomy (NCBI): domain Eukaryota; kingdom Viridiplantae; phylum Streptophyta; class Bryopsida; order Orthotrichales; family Orthotrichaceae; genus Ulota; species Ulota crispa. The sequence goes on along the minus strand of OY987249.1, from coordinate 20,963,616 downwards.
AAGATTCCCAAAGATTTCAAAAGATTCTCAAAGATTCTCAAAGATTCTCAAAGATTCTCAAAGATTCTCAAAGATTCTTGAAGATTCTCAAAGATTCTCAATTGTTCTCAAACATTCTCAAAGATTCTAAAAAAACTTGAAAAGATTCCCAAAGATTCCAAAAGATTCTCAAAGATTCTCAAAGATTTTCTAAGATTCCAAAAAAACTTGAAAAGATTCCAAAAGATTTCCAAAGATTCATGAAGATTCGTAAAAGATTCTCAAAGATTCTAAAATCTCAAAAAGATTCTTAAATATTCTTAAAAATCATGAAAAGATTCTCAATGATTCCCAAAAGATTCTTGAAGATTCTTAAAGATTCACAAAATATTCCCAAGAGATCTTCAAAAGATTTCAAAATTTCTGTTGATTTAGATAATGGTATCCAAATCAACAGAACGTATTTAGTTTTTTACAGAATTATGTTAAATTAGTCAATTAGCGTGGGCAAGTGCCCAAATCAACAAAAAACTGTTGGTTTTCTGTTGTTTTGGAAGGAGTTTTCTACTAGTGATCAAATGCAATGCTGCTTCTCTAATGTATTTTTAGCCGTGTTCAGCTCCGCACATGCTACCGTCATTTGAACAAGATGTTTACTGTATTTGAGTTTCTCTTGTTAATCCACCAATTGAGCCATGGACCACACACGCTCTAGCAGCTCCAAAATTTCCTTTGATTTTTCTAGCAAATGCCAAAAATAAACAATAGCACCATAATTGGTGAACCATACAAACTATGAGAATCACGCCTTAAGTTTCTCTAATTTTAGAAGATGAAAACTACATGGACAATCTCCTTAGAGATGCTGACGCCATACAAAACAGACAAAGTGATGCCCAAACACCTTTACTTGAAATGATAAACCAATGCAAAGTAAAATATTCATTGTATATCATTACCTTTAAGAACAAATTAGGAAAAAGGTTCTAGTTCTAAGAGTCCTTCTCAAGCATTAAACAAGCTTGGAACAACTCTTTCACAAATAACTACAAACAAGAAAAAAACAATCTCTTGAATGGAAAACAAGCTGCTGATGTAGCTAACACTAGTTTAAGCTTGTACTATACATAAAATAACCACCCATTTGCAAGTGATTGTGAATGCTAGTAGTGAACTCTAGTCTTTTGCCCATGTATCTTGTAGTATAGTCTCCATGTGTTTTTGCTATGACAATTCAACCTCATAGTGACAATTCAACATCCTTGGTAATTGTCACTCTTATACTCTTGCAAAATGGTACAACTTTTTCTCAACAATCAAAGCCACAAATAGCTTGAATCAACAATCATTACTTTTTTTGTATTTTGCAATGTAACATTATGTCCAAAATCACCATGAAAGGAACCCCACATTTCCAAAAAAACATGCTCAACATGTCATACCACAATATTGATAGCAATAAAGACCATACATGGGGTATGGCTGGAATTATGTTCACAACTGCCAAAAATTACTTATTTGTCAAGTAGTACCCACTATCCAGACATTGCAACAATTACTCATTTAAATAAAAGATATTTTTTCCATCAAGATTGATTAGTATTACTGTGAAAATTAGAAGTATAACATGTCAATACAAACACTACAAACATTGCAATTGTTGAACTAAATGTATTTCACTAACTTTGAAACATGAATCTTGGTTACAAATAGTATTGTTTGTACTGTTGATACCATAAGGTGGTATTGCAACAATCTACAAACACTCATTCACTTGAATCCGCTAGTAGTACAAATGCACTTGTCATACTATGAACACTGCAAACAATACAATTTTTGAACTAAATGTATTCTAACATTTCTAAATCTTGAACCTCGGTTAGAATTAGTACAGTCAATACTATTGGAATTATAAGATGGTAGTCCAAAATCACCCACATTCTTTCTACTTAGCACAACTGATACAAATGCAATATTGTTCTAGTACAACTAGGTACCCATTGTAATAAGACTTGTACAAGAACCATTACAAAAATTGATGATGGACAAGGAGACGAGGTAACTTACATTGTGAATATGCGTATTGTATGTCGTGAACCTAAACTCCAATCCTCCCACTGTATAGAGGTTAAGCAACTAAAATTTGAAACGTCTATTGTACTACTTGAAGGATAAGACTAAATCCATACAATACGCTCATTTCTCGAGATTAACATCCCTTCAGTCCATCAAATTACAAAAGAGTAGTTTATATTAAACCTACATTGGAGCTCAACCTGATTCAATGCAATAATTAAATACAATTGGTATAAAATAGTAAGATAATAAATAATGCATTAGAATGTTAAACAAATCCCAATATTATTGTCATGATTAAAGCTATGCCGAATTGGACCAGGATCATTTTGAACTCCTCAATTACACAATGTGGAAAATGCAATATTAGAACCGCTGCATTCAGTTAAAGATTGCATTCAAGCACATTGCCAATGATGCCCTCATACTGTCCCTTGAATGGAACCATTTTAAGATTCCTACATTTCAACAAAGTACAAACAAGGTGCTCATTAGTAATAGGATGGGTGCATTACACTACAGCACGTACAATAAATAGAAGAGGAGTGGAAAACTTCTAGTCTTGTGTCCTTGAATGAAGTCACAAGGTAAGTTCAAATTTGAGTGGTATGAAAGTAATAGGAATTGCAAATACAAACCTTCACATACTCAAGTTAACAAACCCACAAGAAATTGTAGAGGCTTCTATTGCCATAGCTTGCCCAAACAATGCCTCACTGCTTTGGATAGTAGTAGTTCTAGTGCTGCAAAGTCCTAGATAATACACAATGTTGCCTTGCTTCAATGTTGGTGTTTCTGAGACATATCTGTCTGTAGAAGTAATTGAAGAATCAAAGTGACAACTTACATTGGACAAGGAAGGATCTATAGTACTAGAGAATGAGAAGTAGCACGTGATGCATTGTTGAACAAGCCTAGAGCTACAAAATGGAAAATAATCTGTGATGCATTGTTGAACTAGTGAAGACTTCAAAGATGGAGGGTAAGACATTGCACAAAAAACACTTCAAAAACCCAACACCAAAAACAAGAAAATCTAAAAAACCTCTAAGCGTCTCTAAATTACCAAGCACCAAAGCAAATGAACTGTTGAAGGAGACAAAGCATTGGCAACTCTGTATTCTACTGAAATCACAATGACCAATCAATGACAACATTAGAAATTGTGAAGCATAATATTGTAAAGTCAATCTAAATACTGTTAATGCGCCTTCCAAGATCATTTGGAAAGTACAATGGATCACTACATTGTATGGATAGAACCAACCAAGTACAAATTTGTATGAAGAGTACAAAATTGTACTAAACCAAGTACATTTATAAAAAGTATGCAATTATATAGTGAAATTATTGACAATTTCCGGACCATGCACAAATTTTTTGTGTAGTGGTTGCTCAATGTTAGTCCCCACAATATTATTTAACATTCTTTTGAATTGCCTTGCATGTCTTCATTTTCTTAATACTTGGATCACCTAAATATGTTCTAGGTGGCTTCTATGCTATTTGGTTCATGAAGCAAAAAGACGGTTCCCCCAAGCCAATACCTAAATTTGCATTTGCAACTACGTGGAATGCATTATCTATTGGTCACATGTTGTTGGAATTCCTCTGCATGATAATCTAAAAAAAAGACATCTCCAATTGCCCAATTATGAGCCGGTGGCATTAAACTAAGCTTTTGAAATCAACATACTATTGCTATACTTAGTTTGGTATACATGATTTGAGGCCGTCCCTTCCTGCTGTATAGTGTTTTCACATGTGCTCTAAACCAGTAATATTTTTCTATTCATTGGAGTTTAATAAATCCTTCAAAATCATGTCTTTTGAATTCATCTCCATACTTGCAAACCAACCATGCGGGCATTGTATGGATGTCCACCAATGAAAATTGAGAAATACACTTTTGAAACAAAAATTGCAACAACACAAACCAAAAAAGCAGAAGTTAAGCACCTACAATGCATGTAAACAAAATTTTGAGAGTGATAATGTAAGTTTTGAGTTGTGGAGTTTGAATATTACAAAATAGAATAGATGTGCAGGTATATTCAATCCACAGATAAATAATAGGACAATACAAGAGCATGGTACCGTACAAGTAAGTATGCGTTTGTACTTAGAAGCAGTATGGAAATATACAAATTAATATGCATAAATATAGATTCTATAGAAAAGCACTAGGTGAACACTGCATATATTCAAATTACAAAACATGCGGAAAGAGACTATCAAAATTACAGTGTATAAGGTAATAGGTGTATATTAAAAAGAAATTCATCCAAAATTCTCCCTAATCCTCTTCCTCCCTATATTGATGCAACCAAGCCCTAATAGTGTCAAGATTGTCCTCACTTATGTCGTAGGTAACCTCTCCACCTTTTTGCTTGCTTGGCTTTGGAATCATAGCAAATTTACCATGCACCACTAGATGTACATCAATATGGGCTGGTTGAGAGTTGCTCAAAATTACATATCCATTGTTCCACTTTTGATAATAAGTCCCTTGTAAGATGAAGTATCCAGCTTCAAACTTAGGGCCCCAAGCGCATTTGAACTTGTTCTCAACCTTGTACTTCCCTCTTGTGCACTGCAAAATATAAAAGTCCACTCCTTCAATATCGCCCTCTATAGCAAAGACAACGATTTGTCACCCAAGCAAATCATATCTCCAAATCCCTTGCCTTCCCCGGCCTCCTCCCATTCTTTGTCATCTAGAATAGTGTGGGCTATCATGTAGTCAGCCACATCTTGGAGATCATACGGTTTCAATTTTACTAACTCCCAATTTTCAACGTGAGACCTATTCACGCAATTTACAAATTTTCCATCAAGACAGTAAGCACAAAAGCAAGATAATTTGCAAACAAATAGTTGCATTTAGTCTGCAACAGCAAACGAATAAATTGAATGCAAGGCTTGGGAACCTTGCACAGTTTCACAGTGATAGCTACAATCCCTCATAATGTTGTTGGGTATTTCCCAAAAGTATCTCTTCACTTCCTTGATGCCTGTCTTTTCGAAGTTGGTATTGACTGTCCCCCCCATTGTTTTGTTTAAGAAAGACACTGCATCTTGTGCATTTTGCATCCTCTTCCAAGTGTTGTGTAACTGAGACTGCCTCAGAGCGTGCTTGACGACTGCACTAGCTCCATCCCACTCTCCCTTTACATGACTTGTTCCAAAAAAGTTCCAATTCATGGTGCAACCATTTGTGGTGCCGGGATATCTAGCCACAAATGGAATGGCCGGGCACCTTTGAATTGGCTGGCATAGCCTTCAGACCAAAGTATGTGGTGCTTTGGTTGAATCCCTGTATTACAACAACAATCCATTCATTCATACCATTTTTAAGTGCAATATACAAGCATCATAGCAAAAAGTTCAAATTCTCCGGGCTAGCCACAAATAATTCTTATAAGAACTAAGCCTATAGTTCAAATGAGATAGTAAGACAAGAACACAAAAGTAAGAGTAATGTCACATGCATACCTTGAGACTATAGCCATTGCCAATGTTGCATCAAGCAATGCTATACAAAAAGGGAATTGCGCTTTTCATCATCAGTTATGTAAAAATGCAATTCCTTCACCATATCTCCATTTGGTTTAAAACAGTACATGATGTACACAAGGATAGTGATCTACATTGAGCACCAGTACATATTCTAAATCTAGTTTTGAATTTCAAAAGTATAGTTTTTGGCAAAATCAATATGTGACAATATCACGTCTTTGCCCAAACTTTGCAAAGAACGCTTGCAGTGGTCATCTTGCCACCTTGCAATGAAGCTGTGTTTTACAAATTGGGGCAATTTAGATTTGAAGTACTCAAAGAACACTTGTGGAGAAGTGTCTTTGTACACCTCAACAATCCTCTTCTAAGGCTTCCCATCTTGTGTTAGCCCAATGATTTCATTCTCAAAACATTTCCAAGTGATGTTTGAAGACAATGATAACTCAAGAGGGCAAATTGAAAGCTTTGAAATACCACAAATTGCACACACACCCATGACACATTGCAAAGCATGCCACTCTTCATTCTCAGGCTTAGGGCAAACAATATATTGCCACTGAGCTGTTGTACCTGCATATGTTTTCATATGCGCCATACACTTTGATTCTTCCACAGAAAATAGACACAAATCATAGATGCACTAGCAATTCTCTAAGATGTAAGTTCCCTTTATACCAGCCCAAATCTAAATGAATCCCTCCCTGAGCATGTCAATCTCTACATGGTATTTATAGCAGCAAACATTCCTCTTATTGCAAGCTCTAACAAAATAAGGTTTCAATTTCTCAAAGGCTCTCTGTTTGATTGGCACGTCTGGGTGCACCACCTTAAACCAAAGGAAGAATGCGGTCTACAAGAGCACAACATAATTTTATGAGAATGAGGTAATGAGAAGTACAAACCTTGTGCAAAATGTACCCTAAACCCTACTACGCAGCAGAATACGTCTGTGTAATACACACCTTCAATAGAGCAGACCACCCAACAACAAAGACACTCTTAATAACTTGACCTTCAGACCCATTGTATTCATTGTATATAGTGTACAATTATTATTATAGTTTGTACCTAAATAGTTATAATAAACTTATTGCAAAATACACATCCAAAACATTTGAGAGCAAAATACCTGACATTTGAGCAAATAGTGAGTGCTATGCTTCTCATAGGACTAATCCACTTTTGTACAATTTCCTTCTTGTTGGGGCTTACACGAGTCTCTTCTATCCACTACTTTGTTACAAGGTCTTTAATCTCATCAGGAAACCCCGGCATCTTTCTCCGTTTTGCAAGTGCTAAAGGTGTTCCAAGCAATTGCACACTACTTCAGCGGGTTATAGCCATCTGTAAATTGGATGGGTGAACTTTCAAAACCCGTGACAAAGCTGTGGTGCTTGTCATAGTGGCAAATATGGCTGCATCTAAGAGAACAACCTTCCTAGCAAGCTTATCTGCCAATTGAATACCTTTCATAGCGTGCAATTCAAATTGATCCGTTTTGAGGAACTTGAATTGAGCCTTGGCATCTTCCCCCTCAAGGATAATATTCAGGAAGAAATGGAGAAATGGGATCATCCTGATAAAAATGTTCCAAAATCTTCAACCTAGAAGATGCCTCTGGACAACCTTGCATTTTCATTGTGAAAAAATCCACAATTTTAGACAAAAGAAGCAAAATCTCACATGAAGAAAGCGCCTTTCCAACCTCCAATTCATCATGGACAACAAACAACCTTGCTACTTCTCTCTCCCTTAGCAAATCTTGTTGTTTTTGTTACCTCTCTGCCTCCCCGTCTCTTAGACCGTCCCTCATTGCATAATAATCTTTTGCCTTCTACAAGGTCCTTTTTGCTTCAATCGAGCACGTAGTTCTCTAAGTCGTATATTTGCCATTTAATGAAACTAAAACCGCATACGCAAATACAAACCTTTAGAAACAAGAATAAAACCATAGAACCAGCATAAGCATTGGATCTAGTACAAATTGTACAATCGTTAGCAATTTTTGAGAATTTTGCTTGCGGCCGTTAGTGCGCTGCATGTCGCATATCTAGGCGTCATTGCTGGCTCGCTGACAAAAGGACCCACAAAGGCGCCTAAAGATGCGGCGTACACAATATTGTACATGTTGTATTGCTGGTACTAGTTTTATATTTCCGGTCAAAGGTTGACCGTAGCGTGCAATCACCCAGCAACAAACAATCATGTCGTAGGCAAGATCGCACCAACATACGTAGGTCATTGGTATCAATAATACAACAACTAATACTTGCATTTTTTATATGTCACCGCAATCTTGCCGTTAACTGTAAAACCATCCATTGATTGCAGCTGCCAAAGCCCACACATCAGCACCAGCCAACACAACTGCAATTCATTTTCTTTTACATTTTCTTGGCTTTCACGACTTCAAGTGCAAAGCAACTCTTAACCCCTAAGGGTATCTCCTCCAACACGCTTTCCAAGCCCTTGAAAATGAGGTTTCACTGGGTGAACAAGGCGAACCTTCACAGCTAGGCTTGAAGTTCTCCTACAGCCCTAAAAACCTTCAAGGCCCACTAGTGCAGTACAACAAATTGCACAGCTACACTTGGCTATGGAGTGGGGTCGTGCGTGAACAATGCTTGAACAATGAGTGCTAAAGATTGTGTAGAGGGCTTGGAGAAATCTCAAACGAGATGGGTATGTAGCTCAATCTAAAGGCCCCGCGACCTACATACAAACGTGACAAATGCTGCTGGGGTTGGAAATGAGCAAAGTAGTTACAATTGGGGAGCGCAAGGCTATTTTTATGTGTTGCACAGATGCTCTAAATAACCATAAGACCATTGACCCATTTGAAAATTGGAATGGACATATGGGGTTTTGGACATGCACTTACAACTAAACTATTTTGTCTAGTTATTTTACACTTTCATGGAAAATGAGAGAATTCAAAGATCTAAATGGGCATCTAATTCTTATTTCATTCAAAGAAGTTATGCATGAACCTTTTAGGTTGTTGAACCAATTCTAAACCCTACAAATCCGCCCATCTCGTTGTCCAACCAAATTGTCCACGTAGTCATCCAACCAGGCCGTCCATCAAGGTGTCAACTAGGCTGTTTGTCGAATCTTCAACTATGCCGTCCATCAAAAGTCCAACAAAATCGTCCATTGAACCGTCCGACCGAGCTATCCATCTGGTCGCCCAACCAGGCCGTCCGACCAGGACGTCCATCGCATCTTCCAATCAAGCCCTCTGACCTATCCATCCATCTGGCCATCCATCCTGACTGTCAACATGGAGTCAAGGACCATTGACCCATTTGTCCATCTAGGTATTTTGTGGACCAAAAACATCCATCGCGGCAACGTGACGTCCGTCCAATGGTATTTCCGTGCACTGTCAACATTTCGAGAATCCATTCATCCTTCCAGTGGCTATTTTTGTTTGTTGTTGCCAGTTTTGATGATAGATTTCATCCTGACGGATGCCGAGGGTAGATCGTGACATCTGGTCAGACATCTTGATGTTTGGACATGACATGATGAGGACAATTCTGGCTGCACCGTTTTGTATGAAAGCCACAACACTACTCTCTCCAAGATCAATCAATCTTGTTTCTACCAAAGTTTGTTGCTCCAGCAATTATATTCAATCATTTTTGAGGGAGAAGATCTGAGCATTTTAAGAGCAAATGTCAACCAAGACAAGTTTCAAGTTTCAGTATTACATGAAGTTAGATGTGCATCGCTAGGTCTACCACAATTCTCAAGGAAAGAGGGTGGTTTCTATTCAAGGCATTAATGATTGCCTATTAGCATGGACGTTCATTTCATGAGTCTCAGAGTCAACATTTCACTAGTTCCAAGCATATGCTAAGAATGGAAATTTCCTCAGCCACATGGCAATACAGGATTGCACAAGATTAGAAAGCATATCTTGCAAGCCATTGCACCATTGAAGTGCATGCTCAACAAGTCCGCAGACCATATGCCACATAAAACTTGTATACTATTCTTTGGTGACAAAGTGGTATAGAAAGTTGTGCCGTCAATATTCAGATGGAATGAGACCATCATTGAGATTAACAAAGTGAATATTGTGTTTGGATTGGAAAATGTTTTTGCTTCTAATATCAGCAAAATTAAGAAGAAACACTTTCCAAAACTTAGTGCAAAGAAACTAGGGGATAATTTTTCTTGGTGCTCAAAGTGTGATAATTTGCAGTCTCTTCAAAGGACTGCTAGTGTTCCACACAAACCAAAATGGACAAAAGCATTAAAGACGCATTTGGCTATAGCTTAATCACAATGTGACCAATATTATTCAAACACATACTGGTCTATTGTTTTTCCATACGAGGTATTGACAACCATGCATGATAAAATGGATCATGCAAAAACAGCTTCTCTAGTATTCCTCTACAAGAACAAGCAACTTGATGGGCCCCTTAAGTTGCCAATTTCTGTGACATGTATGATTGTGCATGGACACGACAATGTGCGCTATGCACATAACAATCATGACATTTTCACTCACAACTCAAATTATACTGTGGGATCGCTTGCAAAACTTTTGCAAGATCTTGAAATGGCCCTAGAGTATTCTTCAAAGAAACTGTTTGTAGGATCTAGCTTTGCTACTTTGTTCCAAGTTGTATTAGAAGGCAATGACATGTGCAAAACTTCACTACGCCTAGCTCCAGCAACTCCAATTCTTGCCACACCTTTACCTACAATTTTAAATGTTCAAATGGACAACGTTACTGTTGACAACATAAATAGATTTGTATTTGTAATTTGGTCTTTTCATGTTGCTAAGATAATCTTTTGAGAAATATATGTCAATTTTATGTTAGTTGGTCACACACATGGCGACATGGATGCTTTGTTTGTGAGATGGAGCATGCAATTAAAAAATGACAATTTGAGAACTATCCCATCTCCCATGAAGTCATTCATGGATGACAATTCTATGCCAACAATTCCGCATCTCATTGAAGAAGTGCCAGATTTCAAAGCATTCATTGATGGTCATCTATTGGGAGGGGATAATGCACTTGTAGGCCATATCAAGGCACAACAATTCAAATTTTTCTTAGATTACTCAAGATGTCTAGTTATGAAATACAAGAAGTATTGCATTGACAAACATTGGCTACCACAAGAAAGAATAGGAATGTAATTGTGGCAAGATGAATCTAAAAGACAAAGCTTATGACCTCCCAGTATGCTCATGCCCGTTGCCCACCTTCAAATGTGTAGCGTGGAAGAAATTTTGAAAAGGTTATTGGAGTTCATCAATTACTAGGAAGCATTGTGCAATGAAGACAATAGCAAGGAGTATTGGCGTTGCCACAAGCATCTACTGTTTTAGTGGCATGCAATCAAAGCTACCTTGCAAGAGCCAATTGAAGCGTCTACTTTGTCAAGTGATGGATTCTAGCCCTCTACTTGACTAGAAGCGTCAACTGAAGATCAATTTGTTGAAGAGAGTGAGATTCGTGAAGAGGTTGTTGAAGATGAAACCTTTGTGGGTACACTATGTAATTGCCCACAGCAATCATTTCAAGTGGCACATGCTATTTTTGAAGGCTACTTTCTTGCAATTTGCCCAGCGGAGGGTGATAGAAAACCTATTTGGATTGCCCAAGCTCTGTCAAATCTTTTTAGTTACCCAAAGCCCCCTAATTTTGTGTTCATTTAATACTTTTGTTTGACCACACAAGATGTCAATACTTAAGAGTGCTGTACTAGATGGGACTTTGTCAAAGGATTGTATTGGAGAGTGCATGAAACTCTAGAACCGATTTGGGAAGAAACAAGCACTCTCATGACTATGTGGAACTCTAAAGTTAAAAAAGGCACTATTGAATTTTTCCTCAACATTCCATTTGCACAAATTGATGTTATAAATGATAGCTTGGCTTCATATCATTGTGATTGAGATGCAAGGATCAAAGAGGTTTCCTTGGAATGTTAGAAGTTTCTCTATATAGTTTATATTCTATGTGTTTTTCACAAAAATATTTTAGCAAAGGTTCAAGAAATTTTGTATAGGGCATCATGTTATACATGACATAGATTGGTGTGCCATGATTTGGTTTTATAGATTAATAAAAGAAAATACCAATTCAATGTACATTTGCTTTGGAAAGCAAATGGTTTGACATATGCTAATAATACATATGTTTTTTATATCTTATATTTATTTTATTACAACTATTTATGCTACTTTTAACTTCATTGATTGTACAAATGTGACTCCTATATCGATCATAGAGAAGTAAAAACTTGTAGTGGATAAGACCACATTTTATTTTGTTAGTGCAAAAAGCACTTGTCACAATTTTGGAAATAAGGCTGGTTGATTGTTACAACTTTTTTGCCTGCATAGCTCATTGAGCAGCACCAAGTTATGTATATTACATAGACGCTCATACAAGTGCAACGGGAATTGAACCCGGACCACCAAAATGACATAAACAACTTCTTCTAACCAACTACCAAGCTCATAACTTAGCGACCAACAATACATAAAATATTCATTTACATAAAATTCAATATTGTTACATCAGCCAATAGCTTGTACAAGCATTCAAACTTTTTTTAACTCCCATTTTAATGAAAATTGCAAGTAACGGTCAATGACATTAAAATATAAGCTTGAAAATCTTTAAGTTGGTTTTTTGATTTAAGGGTGCAAAGATACATGGTATTATTTTGAGAGGTTACCAATCTCCTATTTTAGTGAATATGGTGTTCAAGGGGCAAATTGAAAAATTTGTGATTAGCCAAGGGCCAAAGGGCAAAGTGATGAACATGGGCATTGGGTGTGAAAGGACATCTTTGGTGGAACCCAATGAATCTTTTTCCAACTACAAAAGGGGTGGAGAGGGAGATTAAGAGTCAAATTGATTTGAATCTAACATTAAATTTGAGTATACCACTTGAGGTAAGCATCCTAAGCTTTGTATAAGATTTTGTGTGGATGACAAACACAAATGCCCTTTTCCCAAATGTATCCATAGGACACATGGATATACTAATTTTGATAATAATATTATTAAGAAGTGTGAGGCTTTTTTAGGCATGTGGGCCAAAAAAATCAGGTACCTCAATACAGGTTCTCACGGTTGTTGAGGTTGAGGCTATTGAAGGCTAGTCCATTCTTGTTTTTGTTTGTGCCAATGGACTAATGTTGTTATAACCCAAGCATTTACCACCAACCCCTTGCATGTTTTAGCAAACAAACATGAAGAAACACAAAAGCGGGCACTAATAAATTGAGGCTTGGATGAGGTCAATGCATCATGCTAGAAAATAATGTTGACCATATCCAAGCATTGACCATAAGCACTCACTCCATTTAATTAGGTCTAGAACACAAAAAAGAAATTGGGACCTTGACACTATCCAAATGTTTCTCTTACAAAGGGTGACATTATCCAAGCATCCTTGGATTTGAAAATGCTCTTGAACATGAATTTCAATTAATAAGTTGAAGTGCAATATTAGTAAATTTGAAGAAGAACCCCAATTTTGGGGACTTTTGAATTTTCATTTTTGAGAGTTTTTAGGTGATTTTGAGTTTATTTTATGATGATTTCTTCAAGACTTTACATCAATGACAGAATATCTTGAAAGAATTATCAAAAAAACTTACTTCATGTCACCAAAATATTCTCACAAATGCAAAAGTTAGTATTCCAAAATCCATTTTGGGAAAGTGCTTTTCCCAAGATAATGAGTATGATTGTGTAATGACTATTTCATGAAAAATGGAATTTGAAATTTTGATGTTAAAGAAAATCAAGTCCACATTATGTAAATGTTGTATTCTATACTCTTCACAGACACTCTACAAAAGTAAGAAGATACGATATTTGCAAAAATAAGATTGCACTATATTTTTTTAAACCAAATTTTGTTGACTCCCATTTTTCATGAGTTTTTTGTGTTTGTCAAATTTTCATGTTTCTAGATGAATAGACTTTTGTAAAATTAGCAGAGATAAGGTGGAAGCACCCATATCCAATAACTAAAGAGGTTCTGCAACAACTTGCAAAGAGTTTGAGGTGACAAATATTTTTTCCATGTAGGAAGATAAGAAATGTTGAGATTGCAAAACTTTCATAATTTTATGTGCAAAACTGAAATTATTGTGAAATATGGGAGTCAAAAAGTGTTCCAGACTCATGGCCAATGTGTAGATGCATGCAATTCCACCAATAGCCAAACCATTTTCAGCTCATTACTTGTTACTTCACTTTGGGACACATGGCATGACTTAAATAGTCCCAACTTTGCAAAGGACAAAAGAACGCATTCCAAAGCACCTACTCTTGCTCATGGTAGAAATAGCACACCCTACATGTTGGGTGTGAGGCATTGTTGGCAATGGGTGCTTCCACCTTACCAAGGGTGAAGAGTCAATTACCATGGTTTTCAAAAGGGAAATTGTCATTGTTAAGACTAGATGAGCCGATTTTCTAGAGGGACATTAAAAAACTCCAAAGCCCGCGAGAATTGAGACCAAGAGCAGGCCGATCCCAAAGCCCTTGGTTGGACCTTCTCTTGAATGGTCTATCTACCTGCTCTAGCAACATGGCAATAGGTGGTGGCTGCACATACCCTCCTAAACAACCATTGATGCCAAACAGAGCAAAACAACCAACATCAGAACAAAATGAAAAAGACAAATCCATTCTTACCACAAATAAACATGAACCTTTTCACTCTTGTAAGTGTGCACTTTTTTACTAAGGCTTTTTTTGGCTTTCTAGTGCCAAATTGCACCCAAAAAATATATAGCTTGGCTAAAAAATGTCAAAAGAATGCCAAAATTTTGCATGAAATTGCCAAAAATGCTTCAAATTAGAAAAATCTTGGATGAAATTGCCAAATTGTGGATGAAAATTAGAATATAGACATGTAACGTGTGCTACCAATAATGTGATATTTTCTATCCAATATGTGGATGAATGTTGAAATTTAAAGCATCACTATAACAATTTAAACCCCCACTTTGGCACTTCTTAAAAAACAAAAAAAAAACATTGCTTTATACTTTTAGCATATAAGGTAGGACCACCCATTGTAGATCATTTAAGTTCTTGGAGGACAACATGTTAGAGCAACAATGCGGCACAAATCATTCTTCAATGGCTTTATATGAAATATTGCAACACAATTTTCTTTAAAGTTTTTCATGCAAAACTGAGTTGTATACAAATTTTGGAGTGCATAAAGTAATTTGGACCCACAAATAATTCCTAGACTCTCCTAATTCCAATCATAGCCAAACTACTACTTCCTAATTTCTTTTGGAACACATGTCATGACTTCATTCATCTTAAAATTGAAAAGGAAGAAATTCCCATTCCAAGGCTTGGAATTAGGCTGGTTGGAAACAACACACATTACAAGTTGGATTTGGATCTCTGCTTGGGAATGGGTGGTCCCTCCTTAGAATGATTACTAGCTTTCTAAACTTGACTTTTATTTAACCATTCTTTTATTCCCATATTGATCTCTTTTGCTTTCTTCTTATGTATTACACAACAAGTCAGCATATGATTTTTTAGCTAAAATAAACAAGAGAAAAGATTGCAAAACTTGAGCTTATGCAAGGGAGGTGTGAGGATGTGTTCATGGTTGGGGTTGAAACAACCAATCAGTGGCATAATTTCTACAACAAACAAAGAAAATTTGACATGGAAGAAAGTGGTTAAACCTTTTCTGTGTTAATCCTTAAACATCCTATAGGGATAGTAGATATGTTGCTATATAATTGACATTTACTACCAACAAATGTTTTATTTTGGAATCTCAAATAACTCATTAAAACCGCATTGATCTATATTCCAACTTCTTTGTTCATCTCAAATACAATAAAAAGGTGGATCCATTCCAAATACACAAAAAAAAACCTTGTATTGTATTGATTGCAAAAGGCTTTATTAGACGTTTAAGGGTTAAGTTGGATTTGAGAGAATCAAAATGATGGATCTACATTGAATATTGCATTTAGGTTGCTCCACACTAATTTATGATATTTTACACTATATAAATATTTATTATTATCATGATGATTTTTTTATTAAATTTTGTCTTAACCTATTTTAAAAGGCTCGGCAACAATAATAAAGTTGCAAAAAAAACTAGCTATGTAACCATTTAAAATCCTAATATTTAGAAAACTACATCACTTGCATGCGCCTCCAAGTGGCCAAGTAATGAGTCATAAATTAACTTTCTAAGAGAATGCAACTTAATAGTTTAGGCAACCTAACTACAATATTTAGTGTAGATTTTTTGAGTATAGCATAGGATTACTACAGAATGCAAGGAATAACAAAAGGATGCACTGCACTGATGCTTTCATTGATGTTTTCACAAGGTCAGCAAATGATCAAGCGCCAACAAAAGAAAACAAAAAAATAATGATTAAAGAGGGGATTTAAGTGAAGTAGAGGACATCACAAACCCCATGCATGTGTTTTTCCTTTGCAATTGAAGGGCAAGAATCAAGTAAATCCAAGTGCAATGCCATAGATGTTGCATATAAATGTAATCTTCGCTCTAATAAACCATTTGAGAACATACGCATTAAAATCAATTCAACATCCTCAAGCATTTGAATTCCTTTCTGCACCTCCACTTGCCATCCACCTTTTGAAAACAACCACAATTTCAAAAACTAGGTAACAACAGACATGTGTAAAATTGAAATAAAGTATAGTGCATAACACTTATAACCAACAATTATTAACCAACAAGAAATATACACATCTACTTGTAACTTAAAAGCAAATCTACTAGTAAAAAAAGCAAAATATAAATTTGATCGTGGTGATCTCAAATTTTTGATAGCTTTCCTTTTGACAAAGTGGTAAATTGACCATTCAAATCTAGGAGTTGTTGATTAATTGTCATGCACCATATGAGCACGGTACTATAGATAAAATTTAAGAAACAAAGAAACAATGTATTTGGCTGTAAATCTAGAGGATCATATTTAGAGGAACATTACATACAATGCTGCTATCAGTTGTTGTAAGATAGTATAGTAGAACCTCTCTAATTGCATACAACTAGAACTAGGAGTTTGATTTTGATTATGGATCATGAAGTTGGGACCAAGAGATACTATGACCTATGCAAGGTATTGAATTAGAAAGGTTCTGCTATATTACAAGCTTGACCATTTCAAACACATCTTCATTTGAAGAGTGAACTTCCATCTAACCCCGGAATTGAAAAATGAAAAAACACGAAATTTGTGTTTACCAATTCTAGACAAACATGGAGGTTTTGCCCTAAGAAAAAGTGAAATGTATATACTCTCCAATTATACATGTGCATGAATTTCAAGCTTAGCTTCAATTAGCCCTATGACTCAAAAAAACAAAGCATTTCATCAAAAATAAATTACACATAGCTTAGTGAAGACAATGTAGAGGAGGGTGCAAGGTCAAGTACACTAGAAAGAGAAACTAACTAAATCACAACACAAGAAACTTAGCCACAAAAATTTCTCAAAACACTTTGTAGAAGACTAACAAAACTTCTATGAATGTTGTTGCATTTTTTCAAAAGAATTCAAAAACTTAAACTGCAAATTCCAAGACAAAGATTGCATTGTATGCCAATTTAGGAAAGAATTGGGTGGATTGAAACTGAGCAAGTATGGTGGCTAAATCACTCAAACACAACCAAATTTTGCAAAAATGGTAAAACTCTAAAAACTAAGCAAGAGAGTTAGCATTTTTGACAGCAAAATGGCGCAACAAGGAAACCAAGATGGCAAGAAAAACATAAGCTTGGTAGTAATGTAAATAACTATACAAACTTGTTTTGATGATCTCCATTTTCAGAGCAAGATCCACACTTGAGTTTGCATAGCAAGCAGTGATTCCACCACCCCAGCTAGCGCAGGCTCTAAAATAATGGTGCAACAAGGGCGTGTGTAGTGGGGCAACAAGCATAGTGGGGTTGGAGCAATTCAAATTCTTGTGCAATGTAGGTGGCAAGCTTTGCGAGGTGGAAGGGATTTGCTTTGAAACACTAGGTTTGGAAATTTTTGGCATTTATAAGTTTATTGGTGGAATGGACCGGGCCCCAGAAAGATTAGATGAGGTTGGAAGAAAACTCTTATTGTGCAATTTGTCCTAGTTGACCGAAACAAAATTTTATGTACACCAAATAGTGCATTTAGATTGCTCCATACTAATTTTTGACATTTCACACTATTTAAATATTTATCAATACTATAGTAACTTTTGTCAATAATCACTACAATGGAGGAAGCAAGCAAAGGTTGGGCACAATATGAAGCATCAAAGTCATCAAGTAGGAAAGTTAGAATTTTACACATAATTAGGAATTACTACAGCATAAAGAGCATTGCATGCCCCTTCAAGTGGCCACAAGTGAGTCATGAGATAAATTTGCCAAGGTAAGGCAACCTAATTGTTGAAGCAACCTAAGTGCAATATCTTAGTGTAGTTTGGATGAGTAGTTCAAAAGCGTTGGTTTTGTTTTCAAAATATGGCAATTTTTTTTGAGGATTATGCATTAGTAATCAAATGCTACTAAACAATAGCAAATAACAACAACAAACAACAACACATGTTGTGCTTTGTGATTTCAACATCAAATAGCATTCTTGGTGCTAAGATTAGAGTTGTATCGTATGGCTTGTATCAATTGAAGTTGGATCAATTTTTTTGTTTAATCCTTAAAAGATGAGGTGGACAATTTTTGTATGCTGCAATCACTTGCAACGCAACCAAATTGCGATCACAAGCCTATCCTTTAAAGATTATATTGAAGCTAGATTGTTACATGTGTGTAAATTGAAGTTGGAACTCAAGTTGGATCACATCAAGTGTCAAAATTGACTTTGTATTATACAACTAGTTAACTTGTCAAAAGTGACATCAATCCCAAGTTATCTTTGGTCATGGACAAGTCAAAGGGGACATAGGGAGTGATAGAAGTGATTCCTTTGAAAATGGGCAAATAAAGAATTTGGGTTTTTTAAATAAAGGAAATTTCTTGGAGAGATCACACCTTGTTGTGCTTGGTAACCACGTGCAAAGAATGGGGTGTTTTAAGGGGCTATTTATCTTTTTTAAGGTAATTTCTTTTCCCTATCTTTAGATAAAAAAGGCCACTATGATTTATTTCACAGCACCTTACATTTATTTCTAAATGGTTTGGAGAACAAATTTTTGGCACTTTATTTATTCTACAAATTGCAAAGTTCCATGATTAAAAGACATTGAAATCTAAAAGCATTAAAAGTGCAAGAATACAATTATGAATTGAAATTGCAACAAACAAGACTCAAATTCAAACATATAGCAAATTAGGCTAGAAAACTAATCCCTAACCCTAACACATAGACTTTGGCAACAACTACATAGAATCCAAAGTGCAAGCTTCTCAACAACGCAAGTAGCAATAATAACTTAAAGCAAAACCTTCTTTTAGAGCCTTCCACTATTTACAAACCCATCCTTCACCTACATCCATGTTTGATTAAAGGTAAACACTATCCCATTTTCATCCATTACATCCAAAAGATGGACAGATTGTCTTATTTTTCATCTAATTTTGACAATATCATTATAGTTAAACTCATCATACTAAGCACTTTTGGGGAGATCCTATTTTTCCTACTATATATTTTTCTACAAACTATTAAAATGAAGGTATCATTCACTACCCTATTTTACATATAATGAAGCAAGAGACATGTTTTCAATACTATGGTAGATCTAACAAAAATATGAAATTTACCTCCAACAAATGAAATTGACCCTATTTTTAATCTCACCTAGTATTTTGAAAATTCAATGGTGACTTCCCCACTAGATATTTGGATGGAGAAAACATTGCAAGGGCCAAACATCAAACTCTAAACCCAACAAATATAATGGTTATTCTAACTTTTAATTAGTGGATTCTAGGCTATTCCTCTTTTAGTGACTTTTAGTAATGTTTAATATGATTTGTAGATTATCATAGCAACTTTCTTAAGGCTTATATTATAGAGCTAAACAAGCGGTATTGGATCTTGCATAGAAACTAGTTGAGAACCTAAACTCTAATTTGGATTTTATTTGATGTTGTACAAACTTTTTTTATAATCAATTTTGACTCACTCACAAATGAGATGAAAGAAAATTTAACTTGCTAGCAAAAACAATTTACCTAGGTTTATTTGTGTTCTTTTTATAGTAGAGGAAGTGACACACAATGGTCTACCCAATGCATGGTTTGTTTAATATCAAAAAGAAGTTAATTGAAAGGATTTTAGGCCCACATTGTGTTTAATGCTTGCTAGAGGTGGTATGAAAATGAGTATTTTAGGTTCTAGCACCAACAACTTCATGTCATGAGAAGACTCTTGGCCTAAGGTAATGATCTAGTAGGTAAAAGATTTTGGAATTGAGTGGGTGAAATTGGTGATAGTTGAAACAAAATCTAGTGCATTCTTATAAAAGGAAAAAAATTACTAAAGAGGAGTTTGAAAAATACTGAGAAGAATCTACAAAAGTACCAAGTTCTTTTTATCTATTTTTATGTTTCCATTTATAGTAGCCATTGTTGTTATCCTATAAGTTTTGCTATGCCTCTTTTTCATTTTGGCGCTTCTACTTTGATTTTCTAATACAAAATGCATATTTGGTTCATATTTGCTTAGTATTGTTTTTGAAATGACAACATGGCAAAAATGTGTGCAATGTAATCATGCCCAATTGTTTGCCTCTGTATTGAAGCATTGGTGCAACTATTGTAAAACTAGGTTGCAAAAGGGAACAAAGTTGACCACTTCTTGTTGTTTGGATTTTTGAAAATGAAATCAAAACCTTGCTTGTTTGATGTAGTCATTGTTCAAAAACCAAATATTGAACTAAAAATGTTTATTCTTGAGGTGAATTGTATTTGTTCTCCTTAAGGTACAAAAGTATTGAGTATCACTTTAGAAAAAGTTAAAATGACTAGAATTGTAATTTACAAGCTATAAAATAGATACATAAATTCTTTTGAAAACTTTTCATTTTTGATTCTTAATCAATTTCAAAGATTAGAATTCCTTTTTGGTGTAACATCCCTTTGATAAATGTTGGTATGTGCAATGGAAGATCATAGTGTGTGGATTGTAGAGATGGTTGAATTATAGTCTAAACTGTTTCTTTAGCAAATATTATTTAATTGTTATTCCTAATAGGACTTTGTAACTCATGATAGTAAACTCAAGTTGGAAATCTAGAAAATCTCACACTCCTTAAGAAGCCAAGAAGAGATTTTTATGTGATGAAAATCTCTTGAGTTAGGTGTTGGATTTGATCAAATATTGATATTGAAACATTTTTTAAAATCAAAATGTAAGTAAACATATTATCAAAAGATAGCAAATAAATAAATAAACAAGAAAAGATACTTGTTCCTTCATTTTTATGATTTTTCTAATTCTCAAGCATGTTTTTATTATCATTATTAAGGTTTTAATAGTTTGGCAAAGAACTTGACTAAAAATAGAAGTCCTAAATGTCCCACCTCACGTTGGCATTTTTGAAAATTGTTTCTAGGTAAAATTTGGTTTAATTCAATTATCAAATAAAATTATGGACATATTTTGGAATATGTTAGACAATGTGCATTTTACAAATGTAAAAAACCTCATCATAAAAGAATCACTTATTTTTTTCATACTTGATTATTCTTGAACAAGAACTTTTTCAAACACACAAACTTTGTTCTTGAATTGTTAGCAATTTGAGTCATTGCAAATTCTTTATAAACTTGAATTACCATCATATTATGCTAGCCAAAATATTGCTCTTCTTTTGCAGTTATGAAGTGCCTTCATTTAGAATTGATTAGATTTATTTAAGCTATTAGGGTAAAAGAATGGATAGAAGTTGGAAAATATATAGAAATAAAATAAAACAATAAAAAGGATGGCATTTGTATCTAGAAAAGTCCAAAAAGATTATACAAAAATTACAATATAAGTAATGAGATATGTATGTTGAAAAACAAAATCAAATTCCAATTTATATTATTGGTGTTCTTATTGTTGTTTTTGCTTCAAAATTAACTTATTGTTTCTAGTTCAAACACTCAAAGGTTAGCTCTATAGGCTTGTGCATAGCTCCATGGAACTTTTTATCACAATAGAGTTTGATAATGTCCTTGACTTCAAACAAAATATAGTGAAGGCTTCTTTTAATTCAATAAAAAAAAGCACTCAATATCTTTTAATAATGACAATTACGGAAGTGCTATTTAAAAGACAAACTTCGTTAAAGCCTGGAGCATGTTGGTGCTTGTAATAATAAGAAAATCAAAGAACATTGAGTATGTGTAGGTACATAGGGGTGCACCCACAAGTGAAGTATTTGATTGACACAATATAATGCAATTGCTAGAATATAAAGCAATCAATGAACTATATTCAAAACATTTAACACTAGCACAAAATACATCATATTGAAAAATAAGATTAAGGCAAGCATAATGAAACAAGAAGTTTAACCACAACAAGGGGTAATGATAACTCAAGGATTACTTATAATGGTACAATCAAGCAAGGGTGTTCTTTCACATCAAATGGAGGTATAAAACATAACTTTGTGGATACAACAATTGAGCTCGTTCACACAAAATAGAGACATATAATCTCCATGGAACATGAAGATCCCACCAAAATTACCTTGTATTCCAACATTCAAGTACTTTGAAGATCATAATATTTCCATGTAAAAGTTTAAGATATAATCCATCAGCTATGTCATGTGCCACGTTGGATGTTGCCCCTTTGGTGTAAAACTAGGCTTGCAATAGATGAAATTGCAACAGATGAAATACATCAACTTGTGCTTAGAAAGCAATTATAATTATTGTCTACTATGTGACTAGCTTGATCATTGGGTTTTTCATCAAATTTGTGCAAGACTTTGAACTAGTTCATGTACAAAAATTATTCATGTAGGGATGGACAAAATAACAAAAGCTTGCAAAAATGAGGATTTTCTGCCTACAATCTATTCTCTGGCCATAATATATCTTGCCATTTTCTTAGACTCTTTTATGAATTGAACAATTAAGAAGAGTCTAACATAACATTCAGTCACCTGAAGAGAGGTTGCTTTTCCCTCTCTTTAGGTATCATCCATGAACTTCATCTTGAAAAAAAAAAAAAAAAAAAAAGTTTTTTATTTTTATTTCTTTTCCTGTTTCATGATTCCGATACAAGTGTTAGTCTCTAAACTCCTAGCAATTGCTAGTAATGGAGATAGTCTATATACAAATTCAGTGGTTGAATACTAGTGAAAGCTTTTTATTGCCATTTTTAAAAGTTCTTATCTTCTCATAGATAGAGATGATATACTATCTCTTTGTACAACTTGAACACAGCTTTAATGCCATGCCAAGACATAGAAGAACTAATAATGGTTCTTCTTGTGTATCTATACTTGCTCTATGAACTTGTAGCATAGAAAAGGTAATATACTTGAGTAATGACATAGTTCATCTCACATAATAATTGATGAGTGACAAATTTCAAACTAGAACAAGAGTTTATAGTTTCTGCTCCATGAGCAAGACACGTGACTTTACGACCTCATTGCAAAAATTAAGTTACTTTTTTATTAAAAAATCAAGCTAGCAGTAATTTTGTCTACTTTTGTTTTTTTACTAATCTGACATATATTTGCACAAATCTTTTTTTTTAAACCTCCAGGTGTATAAGCCTGGCTACCGTTAGGGTTATATATGCTGCTTTAATCACCTAGGGTTTCTATACATGACTAGGTCAATTTTGAATTTTACCCGGCAAAAGCTTACTCATGCGGGAGCTAATCTTTGCAACTATTTGCTAATCTCAGCCTCTTTGCTAATCTTCAACTCTATCTCTTTTGTTCCTTTCCTCACACATTGTGCATAGCCTTTGTGTGCAGAGTTTACTTGTTGATTGGGCTAGTACTTTGGCTTGTTTGTGCTCTAAACGTGTCTATACACCAATACACGACACGCTATTCTACGGCTCCTTATAATACACAAAGATTTTAGGAGTATGAGGTCGTTTTCTTATACGCTGGCAATAAGAATGTACCATACGCAGGCTTAGGCAACTACTGTGCTTTTTACATCATGGCAGGCAACTACTGTGCTTTTTACATCATGGCTGCATCTCAGCAGTGCACTGCAACACAAGTTTAGTATTATATTAATTATTGGAGGGTTTGCTAGTTAATGGTTGCTTTACATATTTTTATGGCTTTCTATCCTTGCAAAAGCAATCACAGAGGACATATGTTGTTTTTAGAGCTTTGTAGATATGTTTGTTATATTCGTGGGCATTGATGCTGATTCCATCTAATATATTTTGGGGTAAGGATTTACCCTTGCTAATGTTGTTCTCAAATGCCATCTTGCAACAAGAACATAAACTTGCTTGAAAATACTCAAGCTATTTAAATTAGGAATTACACTAGTTACATTATATAAGCTAAGGAGTATTCTAGTAATTTGACTCATTTTAGATTCTTGTTTAAGATTGTTATGATGCTTTGTGAACAACTTAAAGAACTAAGTGGGTGCTTGAAATTTCAGGATATTCCAAAAAGGTTTTATTTTTTGTAGTATGTGTGAGCCACACATTGACGTATGTGCATTGAATGAGCCTCCCTTTCATAAACTCTTTGATAAATTCTGCCCATAACTAAAGATGGTGTAGAATATTCCACACCATTCTTTTGGAGGGAGAGCATGCTACAGGAGTGCTATTAAATTTTATGAGGCACATTTAGGATAACAACAATTGCAAATAATCAAAAAGTCAAAAAATAAAATAAAAATCTCTTAAAACAAACCCTTGTAAGCCTGAGACCATCTTTCCCGAAGCTCAAAAATGCTTACATTTTCTAGAAGCATTGCCAAAGCAATATCACCCTTTTCCAAATGCATTTCCAAGTATCATCACCCTCAAGAACACAAAAGGTAAGCCAAAAAAAAGACAAAACCACTCACACAACCACCACTAAGCGTTCCTTCAAAAAATGTCAAAACTGCTTAATATTTTTTATTTTTGTTTCTACATTGCTGTCTGAAGAGTGAGTTATTCATGTTTGCTCAAGCATTGTCATAACTTATAAGCATGAAAAATGCTACTAGTGTCTTGGGCAACTATCTCAAAAAGAGCCGTTCTTATAACACATCCCACACATTTGCTAGACGCAATGCTTGGCACCGACCTTCTTGCATTTGCTATTGAAGCATGCAACATGACAAATGGGAAGCAAAGATGAGTGAAAAACCTCACTACCACGATGGTGTTGCACGAGAGGTTCTCCTCTTTGTTGTTGCACAAACTTTTACAAAAGATGTGATGAACAAGAGGATGCTACAACATATTTATTGCCCAAGTAAACCTTCTGCTGAAAATCTTGCTGAATGGAACTTTGCATTGGCATATTGCAAGTTGAGTTTGTGTGGTGTTCAGTTTTTGAAGGCGCTCTTGAAGTTGGCTTAGATATTCATAACCCTTGATTCTCTGTAGAAACCAACATCAACAGTAAGGAGACTTATTACTAGTAAGATTATAAACTAGACTAGCGATATTCATAATTGGAATTTTCTTAGAATTTTCATGTATTGATAACTTGAATTGTTGTGAAATCCAAAAACATTTCAATGTACCAAAATGTTTCAAATCATTTGGTAATAGCAATAGAAAAGTGAAACCATGAAAGTACAATGCTTTCCCAAAAATCACAAAATTCTGAAAAGCAATGAAGTGAAGCAAAGAGAAGCAAAAAATTTGTGATTTGCTTAATATTACTATGTGCACCCTCTCTAATATCACCTCAACCTCAGCATCTATTTTGTTTTCTATAATTATAATTATGTCACAAAAATTGAAGATGTAATATTTAAAAGGTCATTGTGAATTTATTAGTATGATATGGACTATCCAAAGTCTCAAAGTCCATAACTAAGAGTCTAAAAAGTTTGGTTTGCAAAACATTAGGAGGTACTTGCAAGACATTAGAAGTTGGTTATAAAATATTGAGATATATGCCCAAATCAGAGGACATGCTAAAACTTTGGAAAAAATTTAGGCAAAATATTGAGAAATTTAAAATGCTCAAGAGCGTAGTAAGAAAATACATACATAAATTAATTTGTACTTAGTTAAATATGAAATATCAGTACTAGAGTGAAAATTTTGTAGGAGAGGAAATTTTGTAAAACAAAATGACCGGCAAAAGCAAAGTTGAATATAAAAGGGAGTCTTGATTATGATCATTTTGGGAGGACTCTCCAAGAAGGAAACTCTAGTATGGAGGAGAGTGAAGAGCAAATACAAAGGAGAAATGACATAGCTAAACTTTGGGTGAAGTAACTACACTGAGTAGGTAGAAGAATGCAAGTTGCAGATACAGACCTCTGCAACAGCCAGAATTTTGCCATTTTAATACGAGCTTCTTTACCACGTTTATGCTTCTCAATCCGCACCTCTTCTCTAGCCTCTTCGTCAATCCATGGCTGCTCTAGTGGTGGTCACAGAAGACACATCATGGCAACCCTTGTAAGTACGTGACTTGCCAAAAAGTAATGTTAGTTTTCAAACGCAAAAATGTTTGTATTAGCAGAAAAATGAAGAGAGGTTGGAATTCACACCTGTCTCCAAGTGTAATTGCAATACAATTTGCGACCTTTGATTTTAAGTTGTCTCATGAAGCGAAGGGGCTTCATACCCATGCTCCACAAGACTTCAATCTAGCACATTACAAAATACCATAAAGATTTATCCCAATAACAGTTCTAATACACAAATAATTGTGGGCAACTCCAGAGTCCTTAGGATTTTAAAACATTGCAATCTAATAAAGGGACACAAGGAAACTTCGAACTTTTACTCACTGTAAAAGTGTGTTGCCCGATTTCGGCGCCATAGCTCTCGTGCACAACCTTACCAGCAACCTGACGCTCTCCCAAGCGTGGACAACTAGCACTTTATTAAACAATATCATACCCACCCCAATATCAAGGTCAAATTATAATGCGAGTTTGAGGTTGAGCTTCTGAAACAAGTATTTAATAAAAAATAGTATCCACTACATGCAGTCTCATCCGTGAAAGTAGAATGCCTCAACAACAAAAGAACTCAAAGCTATATCAAACAATTTGCCAAATGTCAACCTCGTCAAGCAAAACAGGTCAAAAATCCAATCAAAAAGGAAAAACGGCTCACAAGTCGGAAACAGTTTGCGAGAATAAAACAGTGTCTCCGCAACATGCGTCACCTGCAAGGAAACATCACCACTTAAGAGTAAAAAACAACACCCATGCCGAAAATTAGAATCGCATGTCTTGTTTTAGTCTACACAGCATTTGCATGGGCAGAACTGAAATGGAAGAATGGGCTGTACCCTTCAGAAAAATATGAGTTGTTTTTGTTGGTGGTTTTTTACCTTTGCAATTGATGGTAAAAGACGATACTGGGTAAATGTCTTGTGCTTGCCCCTCTTTCATTCTAAAATAAGCAGACCACAAATGAAAGGGTTCTCGGTTAGCTACAACGGTGCAATATAAATTGAGAAAGTTTGGCTGACACGAAAAGCAAGAAGAAACCTTACTTCAAGTGCTGTTCAATACGACCCACAAGAACATGCTTCACACCGCATATGCGAAGCCCATGGTGGCGCAAATATGCTTGCATATGACATTTTTTGAGCTCTGTCCAATCACCGCCTTCTGCAAAGACAGTTGTTCTATGAGTCTTTGTTACAAGCAAACATTCAACAAAAACTTTTGTATAGAAATTAGAAAACACAAAACCAAACGTACACACTTTGAATTTCTTGCATCAGTTCAGCCAAAAATGCTGTATCTTCTGGACTGAGAACATTTCTTGTATATCCTTGCTCTGCTGCGCTTTCAAGGTCCATCACGCTGTCATCTTCGTCTCCCTGGCCGCTGAGCAAACACCGATACTCCACGCAATGAGAAAACAATGCACTTGCACCAGACACTACCTTCAGTGGTTCTCTCAAAACGGATTTCATGGTTTTGCAATGGTCAGTTGGATGTGAAAACATGAAGAAGCACATGAGTCTTCATCTGAAGCTCGCTGGTTGAAGTTCTGAGTGAAGTGTAGCATAATTTGAAGAGGACAAGAGCACACCTGTTGCTTGCACTGGCGGCATTATCACCTCGCGCGAGAGACCTCTCCATGTTTGCCACAAACTCCTGCGGCACTGCGTTCAAGACAATTCCTGAAGAACGTGAATTCCCGTTGCACTCGTCGTTCAACTCAAGCGATCCGAGTTCAAGCGACACGGCGTCCACCACATCGGTGCCCATCAACTCCCTCGTCACTACTTCCTCGGCCTGCTTTCCTTTACGCTTACTACTCGTCACACTCTGGCCTCTCTTCGATGCCCTCCTCTCCGCCGCTTCTTTCGTTTCATCCTCGGCATTTACTACCTTCGCAAGATCCTTGACCTGGTCCTCGACAAGCCTGGGTACCCTTCGCACGCTCCTCGACGAAACCGCCGTTTCACCCATCGGTTCCCCGCCCTGAAGAACGCCCACAGATTATACCAGATTCCGACCTACGTTCTTCAAAAGTTCAAAAACACACACACGAGGAGGTTGCTCCACGTTATTCCCTTTTCCTTACGAGGGATTTGCACCCTGATCGAAACAACAAGAAATCGATTTCAACAGCTTCACAAAACTACACGAGGATCACAATCAAAACAGGTGAATATTGATGCTCCATGGAAATCAGAAATGCCGTTCTTTCTTTCTCGGGCTGAACATCGCCAGACTTTGCAAAATAGCTGCAAGGTTTACAGGAAAGTAAAGGAAGAAAACGCGAACATATAGCCAGATTTCAACAAATAAAATTGCTGTGAACTTCCAGGAAGTGCATTGTTGGTGTCAAAAGAATCCAAAAATAATAATTGCAACATTTGCGCCTCAACCAAATGCTAAATTCAAAGACTTAAGCACGCAGCGACATTCCCAGCACAAGCAGTAATTGCAGCTCCGAGCAAAGCCTACCAATCGGGTAAGCCAAATTTAAACATCTTCGGTAGCATGATCGTCCCTATCAAAGCAAAGCAACACACCGGTAAGGGAACCTTTAACTAAGCTGCAATTTATGAATTACTACGATCAGGTGTTGCAGATCACGAACCTTGATCGATCTCCCGCACTGGAACTTTTTACTGAAGAGAGCGATCTGCACGCTCTTCTGCGAAATGATGAATTGGAGGAGTGTCAGACTTGCGAGTGACAAAGCCTGTGAATGTGCGAGCTATTGTGGAGAATGCTCAGATGGGAATGCAGGACGCAAAGCCAATGCTTTCATGGCGAGCGATGGCGGCGTTACCGCTCCCAGCTCCTTTCCAGAGGAATTCGAATTTTTGCCACGGCGCTGGAACGCCAACGGACGTTAACTGTTTATCAACATTGGATGAGATCTTGTTTAGTTCTTATTCAATGTGCAGGAAAAACCAGCGGCTAGTTCACAGACAGCCGCTGGAAATGAGAAAAAAATCAATTGCAATTTTTGAAATTGTCGACAAAAAAATTAATTAAATTTTACTAACAATTCTAAATATAAAATTTTACAATGTAAATATATAGGTAAATATCCAATACACTTTGGCAAAAAAAATTGATTGAGTACTAAAAATGTCAGATTTTAATTGGTGAAGTCCAAAAAGTTGTTCAAATATTGTTCCTATTCAAGGGTTTTACTTAAGATTTAAATATCAATCAAGACACTTGGTATTGTGCGTTGGCAAGAGAAAATGCAATAACTTGAAACTAGGAGCCGGCTAGGGTTAGATGACATGCCATATGGCGAGACTTGAGAGGCAAATACCCCATGGTTTTTACAAATCAAGGTAAGAATAACAATTTGCTCCATACTTTGGTATTATCAATGGTATCCTCCTCCAATTTAGACCAAATCAGAGTTAAGGTCTCTAAATCTGAATTTGAGTTCAAACTTCCCAAATTCTCTCTCTAAAGAATAAATCTCTAAAGATTCACATTTTCTAATAAGTGAAACAAATGGAGTTTTGTACCCTGGTCCTACATAACAGCATGCCATCTAACCTCAGCCATGAAACCCCAAGACTTGAATTGTAAAGTAGACACACCCTTCTCTGACCCTCTCCATTTCTGCACCCTACTTTTAAGGGCAACTCCACCCATTGTTAAACTCATAGTGGAGCAGTGAATGCCTCTTGCACAAGCAAATTCTACCACATGTCAAATGCTAGGTTACTTTGAGATGGTTGAGATTGGCACCTTCAAGTGCCATTAAGATAGGTGCATCCATAAGCATTAGTTTAAGGGTTTTGAACATGATAACTATTGATAAACATATAGCAAATTACAAGATCCTTTTAGCAACATAAAAATAATGAGTTTGCACTTTTGAATGTGTTATTTAGATATTGTGAGAATAAGTTGTGAATTCTTTAAAGAGGAAACTACCATTTTGTCCATAATCAACACTAAAGTTTCATGTTCACATATTATACATCCTTATAATTACATCTATTTACTTCTACAGATTTTCAAAGATTGTAGAGGTGACGATTATGGAGACATTCATGAAGATGGCCGCGGCTACCTTACAGCAACACATCCAAGCAATTTCAAGATTAGTCTAGATGTAATGAGCTAGCGCTTGAAAATTTGATCATGGTGGTGACCTTTGATTACTACTTGATCATCTACCTCTTCTAATCTTATCCTTCCATGCATAGAAGCAGAAGTACTAGAGGAAGTACCAAAATAGCTCCAATGCCTCTTACAATCAGCCGCAAGACTGCAATTATACTAACTTTAGCCTTGGCGTAGCATACTAAAACCAAAACACACCTGCTTAGCTCTTCATCAAATTTATATTTGTAATTTAGCATCATGTGCTCTCAAAGCTTACTTCTTTACATTTGAATTTGATAATCTTTACTCACAAATTGTTGAGCATTGATGTATGCATAAGCAACAGCAATTTGCGGTGAACTTGGCTCAAAGAGCCAATCACCTATTGGCTGGCGGTAATTTTGAGGGATTTTTAGAGGCGGAGTTACAAAGACACTTGCAATGGCAAGGCCTATTGGATGAAGAATCAATTAGTGTATTGCAAGCAATAGCTACTGAGGGTAGTGAATAGATGAAAAGATGAGCGCTTGAGTATTGTCCAAGAATTGGAAGACTCCATCCACGACCCAAGTGCCCAAGGCAATTGGCCCAATATGCAGTAACTTCGACAAAAGTTGGAGTTAGAACAATTAAAGAGCAAACTGATGGCATTGAGGTAGCAACAAGCTATAGTAGCACCTGTACCTGCACCACTAGCACATCAAAATGCTAGATGGCTCAAGTTTCTCGATCTGGAGAGATTTGAAGGAAAATGTGAGTTTTATCCTCTCTTCCGCTAGCAGATGGTAAATAAGATGGAGTATGACGCTAATCAGTATATCATAGAAAGATTGATGGTTGGATACATATTTTCCCGCCTTACAAAAAATGCTGCATTAGTAACACAACCTTGGTTGGATATGGAGGTAATTGCCAACGCTGAGAGATTTTGGGGGTTCCTAAACAATCAATTTGAAGACT
Organism: Ulota crispa; assembly: GCA_963920765.1. Classification (NCBI taxonomy): domain Eukaryota; kingdom Viridiplantae; phylum Streptophyta; class Bryopsida; order Orthotrichales; family Orthotrichaceae; genus Ulota; species Ulota crispa. The sequence goes on along the minus strand of OY987249.1, from coordinate 20,932,377 downwards.
CTCACCAATGTGAGAGTGCTCTAGACAAACTATATGAAATGAAGCAAGGATAGCGTTTAGTGAGGAACTTCTATGCGGACTTCAACAAACAAGTATTGTTGGCAATAGCAAAAATTTGGCAGCTCCATGAAAAAGGCAATACTTATCCAAGGTTGGCATGTCAAGTTACAAAAATCTATTGTTTTCATTTCTCAGAATTTGTCATTTGAGAGATTTGTGAATGAAGATGTCTGCATTTTCAAAGCACGTTTTGGCCGTGGCTTGCAAACAACGGGGAGAGGCCGTAGTAGCTCATTAATTGCTCCAATAGCTGTCATTGGTGGGAATTTGATGGATTAGAAGCCGACACGAGTAGGCTTGGCAACAGCTCATAGAGTACAAACCAAATGCGCAAAGTGGGTGAATTGGAGAATTTGAAAAACAAAAGAAGGAAAGGCGTTGCTATAGGTGCGGTGCAACAATTCATTATATGAATGCATGTTTCTACCGACTAGCATGGCCAACTTCCAACGAACGGCATTCTAATGAGCACGTTCTTGTCAATCAAGCACAAGCCAAACTAGCAATATTGCAAGCAAAACTCACACCAAAGGTTGATAATCAGTCAAGATTCGGGTTGGAAAATTGATTAGCTTCTACTCATAGTCGCAAGTAGAAACATTATCATGTCTTAATTAAAGAAGTAGAATGGGAAGGATTTAATAGGGAATTTATAGATATATCATTTGTCTTGGTACATATAATAATTAACCAAACAGATATTGCTGATGCACTTAATGAAAGTGGATGTTTATGCTATTTTCTTGTGAATTTTTGTTTTGCTAGGAAAGCTAAGCTTGAGTGCCTTGATATTCCTCCTTAATTCATTCAGGAGATTGATAGTAAAGATATTTTAATGCAACAGGTTAGAAAATGGTAGAATATTAGTTGGCATAAGGAATTTGAGTTTGCATATAATTATGGAACACCATGGGCTATGATTTAATTCTTGAAAAAGGGTAGATGAATAGAAACAACATCCAAATTGCTCGACCAAAGAAGTTGTTGTACATTCTCAGCTCTAGAATTAGGGTGAGGAACCAGGAAGGCCGTTTGCTTGCTGGTAGTTGCTCAGCTTGGAACAACACCAAGAAATTGGGTCTTTGGTTACAAAATATAAACGCCTCAACCTTTCTTAGATATTTACAAAAGAGCCAAGTTAAATCAATGAAGGTTTTCATAATCTTTATGGCCAATAATGAAAAGGTACTTGCTCTAAAAAAGCTACTCAATCTAAGGAGCAACTCCCGGAGCAGTATTGGCATTGTCTAGCATTATTTGACCTTTCCAAAGCTAGTGAGCTTTCCTCGCTGCAAGATCTAGGAATTGATCATAAAATTAGCATAGAGATGAAAGACAAAAAAAAAGTCGACCTTCTTTGTGGCCTTATTTACAACATGTCAAGTGTAATGGACATGAGTGAACTAGTCATGACCAAAACCTAGAACATACTAGATTGAAAGCTTCTCAAGAAGCTTACTACCTGGTACAAGAACCTCAAGCACCTTCCAAGCTCAAAAAACTTCTCAGGAAGCTTTCTAAGCTTGACAACCAAGCTTCTATCTTTGAGTATAAATAGAATTGAGATTGGAGAGTTCTTCAATCTTGACAACATCTTGCCGCCTTAAACTTTGGCCTTCAAGCCTTGGCTTTTTGTTGTCTTGTCTTGCATCGCTACTTCATAAAATACATTTTTGGATTTCTATTCTAATACATCCCTACATCATGGTCTTATTTTTGTGTTTTGTCTTTATTGTTCATGCTCTAAGTCCATTCCTGACGGTTTGTCGAGACTGCTTTAATATCATTAAAATCTTTTGTTTTTGAATTTAGTGTGGATTACCCTTTTATTTAAAAACTGCAAGGTATTTTGGAGGTTGCGGATTACCTACTTCTAAGTTGATGGTGTTGCTTATTTTTGTTCTAGATTTTTCTATTACAGAAATTTATGGACTTGAATAGACCACTTGCATAAAAGTCCAATTTCAATCTTGGCATCTATATAATAGTAGACAAAATGAAGAGCTCAAAGATTTGATCATATGTTCATTTAGAAAAGCTAGATTTATGGAACAATTAGCGCAACTTATTCCTTTCATTGTTCCAATTCTTGGTGATCACATTGTTTTATATACATATTTTACTAGTTATTACTATGGCGACAGAAAACAATGGCGTTATGAACGATTCAAAGCTAGATGCTATCATATTAGCCATTTTTGCCATGAGCATTATATGCAAGTAGATATTCAAACAAAATATAGAATTTAACTCAAAACTCTTTGACCTTGAAATGAGACTACTACATACAATGGATCAAAATTATATTGCAATATCTGCACCGGCTACTCAAGCCAGCAATCTTTTTGGTTCTATATTGCAAGCTTCAAATTTTAGTACAAATAAAAAAGTTGAAATAAGTCTTGTAGAGAAATTCATCAGCACATGTTTTAAGTTTTGTGATTTTGTCATTAGGTATAATTTGTCATATTTCTTCAACCATAATAGTATTTAACAGATGCAGCTTGTATTAAATTGGTGGAAACCTTGCTATCTAGGCAAGCACTTTCTTAGTTTGCACCGCTTTTTGAAAAGAACTCTGCCATATTTAATAGCTTTGAAGTGTTTTTAAATGCTTTTGGAAAAGCATTTGAAGAGCATGACAAAATCCATTTTGCAGCAACTAAAATTTGGAATTTACAACAAAATAGGCGTTTGGCATTAGAATATGTTTTCCACTTTTATTAGTTAGCATTCAATATTTACAAAAACAAACAAGCTCTAATAAGCCAATTCTATTTTGGCTTATAAACAAGGTAAAAGATTTATTACTTTCACTTCCAAATCCTATTACAATGAACAAAACAATTAACCAAGCTGTTAAATGTAATAATTAGTTATTTGAACAATAATAAGATAAACGAGTATGAACAACGCCACGACCATATGCTGGTTACTTGGCTAGTTCTTTAACTACAAGCAGGGCTAAGCCATTTGAAGCTGAAGACATTGAATTGATGCAATTTGTTTTAAATCTTTTATCAAAGAAAATAAAAAACATCGGTGCAAAAATGAAATGTGTACTTTTTGCGGAAAAAAAAGACACAAATTAGCAATTGCTTTAAAAAACAACGATGCACATCATAGCTTTAGAATACTAATAATCAACAAAAATATGACAAAGTTCAACTACAATAAAGACCGTGCGATTGAATTTTATAACGTTGTTAGCATCTTTGGATCTTGTATTCTTTGCAAATTCTATTCTTTGTTTTACATTATTAATATGTTTAGACCCAAAAAATATTAAAACTTGTGAGTTAATAAATTTAGAGACCTTAGCATATTTTATTAAATGAATCATTTCTAAAACTTCATAAAATTTTCCTAGCCCAAAAATCGTAGGTCCTTTCACGTTGAAATTATTGATGGACAACCGCTATCTTTTGGCGATGTTACTTATGAAACAGTTTATTTGCAAATGGCTACTGAAAACCATAATAGTGAAACAGTCTACAATGTTACCCGTTCCTTGATGAGTCTTGTAATTTTAAGACTTCTTTGACTTGAAAAATATAAATTTCAAGTCAATTGGACAAATGGTAGTATTACGTTTTTTCTTGAAAAGTCTTTAGTAGAAAAATCAATAATCACATATGAAAACCATTTTTACATAAAAAATTCAAAACCTTTATTTATTGAAGCTCAATTATTTATATAAGTTGCTAAAGAAAGTGATGTATTTGTGGCCTTTGTAATTCCTATGTTTAAACAAATCATCAAGAAAATAATGTTTCTAGAAAAGTATAAAGAACAGCAAGGTGTTTTTGAGAAAAAAATACAAATGCATTATCCAAGCATGGATCGGATGATTGTACAAGCAACCTTGAACAAGACACTTAACCACCTTGTGGATTTATTTACAATGTATTGCTAAATGAATTTGCTGCATTAAAAGATTACATTGACAAGATGTTGGCAAAACACTTCATCAAACATTTTAAGTACCTAAAAGGAGCGCCTATACTATTTATGAAGAAAAAAAAATGTATTTTTGCAAATATACGTGGATTAATGCAGTCTTAACAAAGTATTGGTCAAAAATTGTTATCTATTATTTCTAATCAGCAAACTTTTTGATCAAATTAGACAAGCAAAGATTTATGTCAAGATTGATTTAAGAGAAGCATACAATCTAATACAAATAAAAAAATAATACTATAAAAATACGGCTTTTTAAACAAAGTATGGTCATTTCAAATATACTGTTATGCTTTTTTGACTTATAAATGCATTGGCTATCTTTTAACATTTGATGAATGATATATTCCAAGAATTCTGAGACAATTTTGTTGTTAGCTACCTAAATAAAATTTTGATATACTCATAGGATATAAAACAACACAAAAAAGACATGAAGCTGGGACTTGAAATTTTTTGGAAAGCTGAGTTGTATGCAAAGCTTAAAAAATGTGCTTTCTACACTACTCAAATTGAATTCCTTAATTATATTGTTTCAAATGACAGTATATTAAGGCATTCAAAGAAGATTTAAATTGTAGTAGATTAGAGAACACCAAAGATAGTGCGGGATGTCTAATGTTTTTTTGTATTTGTAAACTATTATCAAATTTTCATAAAGACCTACTCTCAAATTATCACTTCATCTACACGGCTTACAGACAAAAATAAGTGAGACTAAAGCAAAAAAGTAGACAAAGCTTTTCAAATATTGAAAAAAACCTTAATATAGTTTTAATATTGGTACATATGGATTTTTCCAAACTTTTCTTTTTGGAGATGTATGCTTCAGGTTTTACATTGAATGCAATATTATTGCCACAAAAAAAAACAAAACAAAAAACTTTATTCAGTTGCTTTTCATTTGAAAAATTATGTGCTACAAAGATTAATTACAAAATTCACAATAAAAAATTACTTGCTATTGTAGATTATTTCTAAGAATGGAATCATTTATTCAAAAATGCCGCATACTAGATGACAATATACATTAATTACAAAAACTTTGAATCTTTCTTGTCTACTTGTGTCTTGATGTATTGTCAAGCCCATTGAGATATGTCCTTATTTGAATTTAATTTTGACATCATACATTGACCAAGAAAGCAACAAAAATTGTCTAATGCCTTATCTAAAAGATCCAACGTTAAAAGTTACAAGAATGCATTGCATTGACTGGTTACAAGGTCATACCTTTTGCGAAGGGGGTCACATTTGTGTAGCCCTTCCTTTATGAATGCACATAGTTTTTCCTCTACTCACAAAGGAACGCACTCTCTGACATTTTCTCTTGACATTCCCTGTACTCTCATTGTCTCTGACATTTTCTCTTAACATTCCCTATACTCTCATTGTCTCTGCCATTTGACTCTCTAACACAATAGTTATTCCAATTTGTATTTTTCATCTTTTATGCATTTTTACCTCTTTCTTTGATTTTAACAATGTCAAAGACATAGTTTTACTTTCGTGGTCCTTATAAACAACCTTTTTTTGGTTGATTTATATCAATATTCCCCTCATTTAGGATTTGTCTTCCATAGTAATCTGGATTCAGTTTTCCACTTGTGCTCAAAGGAAATTTTGAGCTTTCTCAACAAATATTGTGACATTACTTTTTTTTGTTTTGGACAATTATTTTGTGATTCATAATTTAGAACATGGCTATCGCTTTTACAATGTTATAATGGTTTTAAGGAGGGCTTAGGGCATTTGTCATGGATGCAATTGTTTAAGGACTAAATGGTTTTAGGGTTTAGGATCCAACACTTCTGGTTGAAGATTTAGGATCTTCAAGGAAGGTTAGAGATAGGAATTTAGGAATGATATTTAAATATCAATTTAGGGGATCAAAGTTTAGGGTCAATTTGCCAAAAACATTGCTGGGAATAGCTAGTTTAGGGCATAATGGTCTAGAATTATGGGTTTAGAATGAATGGAATTGCAATTGAAGACCTAAAGGGAGTGTGTATATTTCAATGAATGTACATGTATTTAGATGAATACATAGTGGATCAGTTTAGGGTACCATGTACATACATGCATGAATGATTGTGCATGTGGATGAATAAATTGTGTTTTAAATGCATGCATGTGAATATGGGCAAGTGAACATGCACTTGGATGAATATTTGTGCATTTGGGTATATAGACGTGCATTTAGGGCAAATAAAGTAGCACTTGCTAGGAAAATTATGCATACGGGTGAAAAAGTGTGCATTTGATCAAATAAATGGGGGAATTTGGGTTAATACTTGTTCATTGGGTTTAGGGTGAAATAGAAATTAGATAAATGAGTTTGCATTTTGGTAAATACCTATGCTGTTGGGATGATTGCACACAACAATTAGAGATGTGGTATTTGTGTCAATCATTGTGATTTTGATAAAATGATATATAGGGCATTTTTCCAAAGACGTAGCCATGGTTTATTGTGTTAGCTAAAGATTAGGGTTTGGCCATATTATTGGGTTTACTCTAGGGTATTTTTGTATTTGGTAAATAAATTTTACTCTCATGATTTGTTGTCTCGACTTTTATTGTAGTTTAGGGATGCCTTTATTTTGGGTCTTTGCTTTTGACATGGTGCGGTAACACCATCGCCAAACCAATTTTAGGACTTCCACCACTAATTATTATTTAACCCCTAAAGCGCTGAGCTTGACTCTTCACCAAAATTGCTCTAACATTGCCATTTCTAGTACAAGTATCAAATTTTAGAAAAAATAACTTTTCTTGAGACATCTAACCATAAGGTCTTGTAATACACTAGTATCCAAAGGTGTAGAAAAAGTTTCAAAATTTTTTATCATGTAGATTGTTAGATAATTGAGTTTGAATTGTCAAAAAGCCATTTTTTGTCCCTGCAAAAATCCGGGCAGCTGCACTTCACAAGGTCATGTTTGTATGAAAAAAAATCCAACATGGTTATAATTTGTTGGATTTGTTCTTCAAATCAAGTTGGATATCCATTTGAAAATTTTCAAATTGTTTGGAATTGTAAAACACATGGAAAAACAATGATAAGTAGCAAGAAGAAAACGATTCAACCCACTAAATTGTTAAGAACTAAATCATGGAAATGAAAAATCCAATCCCAATGGTCACACTGTTGTGATAAACAATCTACATCTATTGGTTCTATTCTTCATCTAAAATATTGAAAATCAAGTAAAATAAAGGACTTCCAAGTTTATTTTAGAGCAAAGAATCCATTACTGCCAGCAAACAAAACCTCCTCATAACTTTCACCTCAAAGATGAAAATGGAATGATTCAAAGCTCCCCATGTATATATAGATCTAAATTACAAATCTCAAAAAACAAGATTCAAAAAGTGAAATTTTTAAGGAAGTTTTTTGCTACCCACCAAGCAAAGAAAACAACATATCAAACAATAACTTTTGAACCATGAAGTCAAAAGTTATGAAAACCATTGGGCCCTAAAGTTACTTGTAGAACACATTGCATTTGAAAATTTTGAAGTAAAAGAAAAGAAAACCCCATTGGCGGCGAGCTGCCCAAAATTGCTATGTTGCCAAAAAAAGGTGCTCCGTGCTTCAGAGGTTAAAGATACAAGATCCGGCTTGGAGTTTAAAGGTATAGGAATGTAGTGCATTCACAGGTTACATGGTCATACTTTTTGCAACGGGGGTCACATTTGTGTAACCCTTCTTTTGTGAATGCACGCAAATTTTCTCCACTTACAAAAGAATGCACGTTCTGACATTTCCCTCGGATATTCCCTATACTCTCACCGTCTCTACCATCTTACTTTATGACATGGGCGGTTATCTATTTTCCCCGTTTTCACCTTCCTGAGCCTAAGTTTTACCTCTCTTTGTTCTAAACAATGTAAGTGATGTACCTATTGTAAATAGCATTTTCAGTGGCTTTTCCCTTATTTAAATTTCTCTAGATTTAAGAAATTCTCTTTTGTAGCTCTTTTGATTAAGATTTTCACTTATGTTCAAGGGGACTTTGAGCTTTTTGATTGAGTTGTGTACTACTTATTTCAGGGGTTTATGAAAGTATTTTTAGTGTATGTGTTTAAAACAATGCAGTTGTATTTGGGAAGTAGGTCTAGGATATGAAGGACGTTATTTTTGGCAATTGTGGTAAAGCTAAACTTTTAAGTATTTTGTCAACATTAAATGAATGTATCCAACTTTTTTGTTAGAGCGGTTGGGTCTTAAGGTGGGGGGCATAGAGAGAGTCGTTTAGGAGGTTTAGGTTTGGGGCCCATCACCAACTTTGAACTAGTTCTCCAAAATTGCAAAGATTTAGGCAAACAATGAAGGGGTGGAAGGTGGAAAATTACTATAATTGCAAAATCCTCAACACCACTCACTATAAAGAAACGATGTCAATTTGGTCATTTTTTGTAGATTTGGACACATCAATTTAGATGTTTTTTTGTCAATTTAGACACCATTTTCTTCTACCTATTGTGTGAATTTTTGCCAATATATCTAGACATTGTTTGTTGTGTTCACTAAGATTTAATAGAGATCTGAAACATTTTCAGTGGTTTAGGGTTGTTGAATTCTTGTATTTAGGAAATATTACAAACAACTGTTACCTGCATTTGTTCTTTCCACTTCTCTTGTAGTTTAGGGGTGCCTATATGTTTGTTGTTTCTTCATTTTTTGTATTACAATTGGCACAAAGATTTTGCGTGGATTTTTAGCTCTTTTGGTAAATATGGAATAATCTTTTCATATTGGTGGAATCAAGAGGGTTTTAGGATTTTAGAGTTTGGAATTATTTGTGTTCTAGGGTTTATGAACTAGACCCTCTTTATAAGGGTTTTGGAACATTGTATCATATTCATCAAAACTTCAGCCAATTTTATAGGTATTTTGTTGGGCCTATTGAATTGTGGTTAATTGTGAATAAGCAACCAAATACTGTAAACAAAAAGGACACTTCACTTGTTGGTTTGATATTTGTTGTTTTTCAATACATTTTGAATTTTTCATTTAAGAGGTTTAGTATTTAATGGGTTGTGGAGGTCATTGATTCTTTCATTGCATATGCTTTTTATTGTGTTTAGAGATCAAGATCCATGGCATGGTCAAGATACAGATGGATTAGAAAACTAGATTTAATTGTAAACAAAGGATTCTATTTCATGAGCAATCTCACAAAAGGCATTGAATATATTTGAGTTGCCCTTGTTTTATTACTCAAACAAACATGTATGAACATGATCAAATTTTGGTCTTTTTTTCATATTTCTTGGGCATTGTTTTAATTGTCAATCATTCTTGCTGTGACTTGTTTTCAATTACAAGGATTTAGGGAGGTTCAAGGGATCTTTCACCATCAACAAGAAGGATCTCATTTTGCAAATCCATGAGAGAATGCAATGCAACTCCATGTAGCTCCAAAAGTCAATATTCGGCAAGAGGGATATAAAAGAAACCTAATTGTTTGGGGGGCTTGATACCCAAAATACACAAGATTCAAGGTCTATGATGTGTACCTATAGTGAATAAAGTAATGTAATACATTTGAAAAAAGAATAAAAGACTATGCACACAAGTAGAAAGAATAAAAATCACATGAGACATGAGTTTAGAAAGCCATGGGATTTAGACAATTGTTTTGGCATCTACCACTTTGGTAAACAAACAATAAACTCTTTACTTTTGTACTTTTAGTTGCGTACATCTTCAAAAAAAAATTTGGCTTTAGAGTCACAAGGAGCTTACATGATTCCCCCGTGATGCTCACAGGGAAATTGCAGTGGTTTTGTTGTGATGTTTAAACGTGAACCAAATTTTTCCCATCTCCTTGCCCAAAGCCCAAGTTTGTGCCTAGGGCCTAAGTTTCCTACCTAGGGCCAAGTTTCCCTCTCCGCAAGCCCATACCATTGGTAAGATATCATCCATCCTTGCATCCATCACACAAAGAGGGACAAGTTCAAATCCCTATGGCAGGACAAACTTTAAGTATATTTGCTAGAGCAACACCCAGCTAGTAGTGCGAACTGCAGTGACTCCAAATCTGATTTTTTTTCTTTTAGCTCATGTGGCTAAAAACACTACTAAGTGCTAAGAAGCAAAAATAACAAAAAACAAAACTCAATTTTAACATTGTAAAGTTCATAAGTTTTTGAGCTGCAAAATGTTTTTGGTAGCAATTCTACTAAGATTAACCACTTTTAAGATCTCTACCAAGCAAGTAAGGAAAATTTGGATAAAACTAGATAATTATAACAATGTGTGCATGTCCATTCATGTAAAAACTAATAATAGTTTATGTCATTCAAAATATGACAAACACAATGCTTATCTACAAAGGTTTTTGGCAATTTCCTTTGTTTTGCAAAAAAAATCCGTGCTATAATTGCCAGTTAGAGTTCAAGGTAAAATTCAAGAGAATTTTTGCTAAGAATATTTTCCACTCTCTACGATGGTTGAGCAAACATGTCATTTTAGAGGTTTGTAACAAGAATATTAACCATATTTGTTCATAATCTTCTTTACCATTGATTATCAATACAATGAATTGAATTTAGATCTTTCATATCTTCAAGATGTCTCCTAAAAGACTGTTGTCCCTTTGGGAGACAAATGGGATTTTTGGGCATGTATCTATGGCTAAATTGCTTTGTATGATTTTTTGAAACTTTTATAGATGATGGGGAATGTAAAGACCTATGTCACAATGTGGGCATCTATATTTTTTGTCATTTTGACATTTATTGAAGAAGCTAAAAATGAATTTATGGAAAACATGGAACTCCGAACAGCCCAAAAACTTCTTTAAAAATTGCATTTATTAAAAATAAAAATATGAAATAGGATTTCTAGACTTATATAGATGTGGGAAGCTTGGAATCATTCAATTTTGAATAATGAGATGAAAGTTATGAGTAGTTTTAGTTTGCCTATAGGTGTGGTTTTGAGATTTTCCACACCTACTGGCAAACTAAAACTACCCATAACTTTCATCTCATTGATCAAAATTGAATGGTCCAAAGCTTCCCACATCTAGATAAGTCTAGAAACCCTTTTTCATATTTTTATTTTTAATAAATGCAGTTTTTAAAGAAGTTTTTGGGCTGTCCTGAGTCCCATGTTTTCCATAAATTCATTTTTAGCTTCTTCAATAAATGTTGGAATGACAACAAATTTAGATGCCCACATAGTGACATAGCTCTTTGCATTCCCCATCATCCATAAAAGTTTCAAAAAATCACACAAAGCAATTTAGCCATAAGTGCATGCCAAAAATCTCATTTGTCTTCCAAAGGGACAATGGTCATTTAAGGGTTAAGTAACTTTAAAAACTAAAAATAGAATAATTTATATTTGTTATTGTAAACTAAAGACATGTTGTTACTTTAGTAAAAGACTAATTAGTAGTTTTTTATAAATAATTGCAATGATACTAATAATAGCAAATAATTGCACTAATTATAGCAATAGTGAAATTAGCTCAAAATTCCTTATGGCAAGTTTTCTCACCAATGAGGAAATATGAAATATATTAAATATGTTAAATACAAATATTCAATGAAATTTTGTTAAACTCTCACAATTATTAAGGGGAAACATAAGAAATATTAAATTAGTCAAATTGTTCTAATTTTAGTTTGACAAAAAACTTATGTTTTATTGAGAAAAAAAAAAGAATTAATCACTTAATAAATTACTAGTAGCAATCATAGTTGCATCATGCACTAAAGCCAAAAATCAAATTAATTTTTTGAATTGTACCTACTAACCATACATATAGTTGAAATTGACTCAATTTTGCATTACAACCAAATTCAAAGAAAACAATGTTTATGTGAATGCATGTGTGTATGAATGCATGTATATAGCCATGGTTTTAGATTGTATTCTCTTAAATCAACTAGTATATTTAAGAAAGTGGTCGTGTATAACACATTTGGATATTCCACGTGTCTTTTACTATGAAGTGATTACAATTTCAAAAGTTCACTTGCACTTGTTTCAATCATTTGTATGCAAAAACAAAAGTAGCTAAAAAGATAAAAGATTTATAGTTATTGTTCTATAAATAACAAATTTATGTCCAAGCACTACAAGTTTCTCATACATGTGCTTCTATATTCTCTACATGTATCTATCTATATCTATAAAAGAATCCTATGGGTTGTTTTGGATGAAAAGTAAACAAGTTTGAGTGTAACTATGAGTCGCATTCCATGCATGTAGCAATAAACAATAGATTGACAAGTTGCACCATTTACATTCCCTTTAGCCAATAAAAGCGAGTAGCTCCATGATTCATGTGGTGGTTAACAATAAAGTATAACAAGTCACTAGAAGTTACACTATAACACTTTCTCTCAACCAATTAGATTGAGCAGTTTCACTAAAAGTTAACAACAAGTCACTAGAAGTTGCACCACAATACTTTCACTCAATCAAAATGAGTGACTCAAAAGGTTGTATTTTTGGAGGCACAAAGATAAGGAACACGGTGATAGGAGGCACAAGGATAAGGTCAAGGGGATAGGGGGCATGGGGATATGGGGCACAAAGATGGAGGGGCATGGGGATAGAGGGGACATGGATAGGGAGGAGGCACAGAGATAGAGGGGACATGGATAGGGAGGGGGCACCAGGATAGGGGGCACTAGGATAGAGAGGGTGCGGAGATAGGGAGGGCATGGAGATAGAAGAGAGCAAGAATGGGGTTGACATGGGATAAGCGGCCTGGAATAAGGAGTACAATGATAGGGGGCACGGGGATAAGATTGCTATTGCACCATTTGTTTATTGTAAGGATATTTTTGTTGCCTTTATTGGTACAATAGGTATGTAAACTAGTCAATCTCTATAAAAGAATCCTTTGGGTTGTTTTGGGTGAAAAGTAAAAAAGTTCAACTATAACTATGAGTCACGTTCCATGCATGTAGTAGTAAACAATAGTTAAGCAAGTTGCACCTTTTACATTTTTTTAGCCAATAATCGTGAGTAACTCCATGATTCATGTGGTAGTTAACTAGAAGTGACACCACAACACTTTCTCTAAACCAATCAAATTGAGCTGAAGGGAGCTCCAGAGCCGCTGTGAGGGTGACAAAGAAGTTTCAATGTGACATGGTGCCACAATTAACAAAATGGGCCACATGTTTCATCAAATTAAGCCCATGCAATCTGTAAGATTTGGTATAACATGTGCGTGGTGTTGTGAGCATGAAAAAAATGCATTGCCCTAAAGATAGAGTACACAAAGATAAGTGGCATAGGGATATGAAGGCACAAGGATAGGGCGCACAAAAATACAAAACACAAGGATATGAGGCATAAGGATAAGGATGCACAAAATTAAAGGGCATGGGGATAGGAAATACAAAGAGATGAGGCATAAGGATAGGGGGCATAGGGATAGGAAGACACATGGATGGGAGTTAGGATGGCACATGGATAGGAGGGCATATGGATAGGAGGCACAAAGACAACGGGCATGGGGAGAAGAGGGCACGGGGATAGGAAGGCACAAGGGTAGCAGGGCCCGGGATAGGAGGCAAAAGGATAAGGGGGCACGAGGATGATGGGGCACACAGATAAGAGGCATAGTGGTAGGGGACATGGGGATAGGGGGCGCAAGGATAAGAAGCATAGGGATAAGATTGATATTGCACAATTTGTTTATTACCTTGATATTTTTGTTGCCTCCGTTGGCACAACAACTGCATAAATTAGTGTTATATGAAAAATTGGGTGTGTGCATTGGTTTGATGAATCTATTTTTAACTCACTTTCATCCTAAAAATAGGGTAAAGCAAGAGTTCAACCAAAGTAAGACCAAACTAAAAGCACTAAAAAAAGAGTAGAGTACAAGTTCAACCAAAGTGAAATTCAAACAAAAGCAAAACTAGATGGATGCTAAATGGGTGGTAAAAGGATGCTAAATGGATGCTAAGTATATGCTAAGTGAATTCTAAATGGATGCTATGTGGATGCTAAATGGATGAGAAATATATCCTAAATGGTGATTGTTTTTATACAAGTTTGTAAACATGTGCTTCTATATTCTCTACATGCATCTTCTACTTATGTAATTGAATTTGATCAACTTTTGTCTAAAGCCATAGTCCTCCACCCCAATTGGTCAAAGACAAGTTATGTGTTAAAATAGGATAGAGTACAAGTTTAACCAAAATAACGACAAGTTTTTATAGCAAATGGCATGAGGAGATGGCATGGGGGAATAGCATGGGGGCAATGCAAGGCATAACCTTGTCGATATGACAAGGAGGACAACTTGTCTAACATGATTTATTAGTTGCCCTTGTTTTGCAATCAAATGTTGCTATTACAAAAGTTCTCGGTGTAGCCATGATTCCAAATTTTGCATTTGTGATGCCAATATGTGAACATGTACATTTTTATTCTTGTTTTTTTATTTAACATAATTAAGAACACATCTTTTTTTAACTCAAAGTTTTGAATGGGTAGTTTTTTAGGAGTATTTATGTCTAGGAATCTAGTTTTTGTAGGAATTACTTTTCATTATCATTGTAATTGTAGTTTTTATTATTTCCTATTTTATTGTCTTTCAACTAGTATCAAGAATGAGTGAGGAGTTTTCCTTGTTTATTATTATGTGAAATGAAATTCTATTCATTAATCAATTGATAAGTAAGACTTATCATTTTGGAGTATTATGTTGTTCTTTTTTAAGTTTGAGATTATGTTGTTGAAGTGTTACTATAGTGACATGTATATTGTTATAAACTTGAAATCTAATCATCACAAAACATTACTATGATTAATTGCAAAGCTGTATATAACAATTTGAAACATAAAATTTTATGGTTATGTATACTATTTTGAAGTCTATATTCATAAATTTAAATTTTTTTGCAAAAATGTTTTGAAATATATATTTCAATTATTTTAATGCAACTAAACAGCATTGGCATTTAGTATCTAAGCTTTTTATGTAATAAAAGCATTGAATATGGGATTTTATGACTATACAATCACAAATATATTTACAATATTTATGGAATACATTATATCTTATAGAATTAGAAACAATTTTACATATAGGTTCATTTACAACCCATACTATTCAACTACTCAATAGAACTCCTCTAAACTAATATTCTAGGGACTAGGGGTTGTTTCTTATACAATGGGGTGGAAAGGGGTGGGTAGTGCTGGAACATGCAAGATACTAATTCAAGAGACACTAGTTTAGAGGAGTTCCACTATACCATTGTTTCCTTTATATGCTTGGTTACAAAATACTTGTAGGTAGATGCATTAGAGTTATTTGCTTATATGCAAGACAATTAAAAAAATGAAAGGATATAGAGTAAGTGAAATCAATAAGGAATTAATATTTCATGCTCACTCAAATATTTTGGGTGTGATTTGTAATGATAGTTTATAATTGAAGTTGTTCAAGCAGAGCTAATTTCTTTTAATCTTTATAATTCAACACAATAATTGTGTACTTGTCAATTATACATATGGATTTGTTTTTGCATGAGCTCTACAAAATATTTCAGTTTGAGTGAGGTTATTTAACAAACAAGTTCTCAAGTACTAATTAAGGGAATAGGTATATGCACACCAAGGTTGATATTTGCACACCCCCCTTAGGATTAACTTTAGATTTTCTCACGCTTTTTCACAGGGTATTGTTGAATTGCAACTTATTTTATGGTTCTAAGCTGCATCATGGTCTCTAAATCCAAATTTGAATTCAAAATTTTCAAATTCAACTTTATGATGGTAGAAATCTAAAATTCTCGCCAGGAGAGGTGTGCAAATATCAACCCATTGGTGTGCATAGATCAAATCTCTTAATTAAGGTTGCACTTCTTTCCTTAGTTGAAATTAGTTTAAATGCAATGCATGCATTCTTTTGAACATATAGAAATATTGCAATTTACATGCCCAAACTATAAATTATGCTGAAAACCTAATATTGAAGGATATTACTAGTGATAGCATTACTTAGGGGAATTACAATTGTGATTTTCAAAATTCAATTAGAAATAGTTATAGATAGCCAATATTTGTTTAACTTGAAAATACTCATTGCATTCAAATGAGCAATCAAAATACTATTGACTCCTATATGTTTACTATTCATGCTATGTCAAAAGTTTTGTGGATAAAAGTTTTCTATTGGTATTCCAATATTATGTTTTCTAACTCAAAACTTAAGATTTGAGACCGCACTAGAGGTTCATTTTCATTTATATCATTTTTCCTCTTATAGGTATTGATAGACACCCTGAAGTTATTTAGTTTTGATTGAATAAGATGGAAGAGTTTGCTTACCTAATTTTTTTTTAAAAACTTACTAATGAAAATATTAACTCCATTGAGTTAAATGAAGATTTTTCATAACACCTTTTTTTTAATCAATTTATTTCAAATAGATTGATAAAATGGTATTTTTGTACAATTTGAGTATCTGAACTTAATTGAATTTTTTTATTTTTATAAATTATGTAATAATAGAATTTATTAGCACATATATATATAGCAATGTATAAAAAATATAATTATACGTTAATTTTTTTGTAAATGATATATTGAACATGTTGTAAGTGTTAAGCTACTTGGATTCTAATTAACATGTAAAAACCATATTTCTTATAATGAGAGTTTTTTAGTGAATTGAGAAGCAATTTAACCAAAATTCAAAATAAAATCAAGTCAACTCAACAAAAGGTTTTTGGTCTATTCACCTCAAATAAAATTGAATTGACATAAAACCTTTCAAATTTGACCCAAAATCAAGAAGTTTTATGTCAATTAGCTTGATTCAAGCTAAAAACTCTCATTTTAATGGAAATTGGTGATTTTGGTCAAATTCAACATGTTTATTTTTAGAGGTTTCCTTTCTCTCATTATAACAAATATGTTGTTTTTATTAGTATTGCTTCCTAAGAGCAACATATTCATCAATTTTACCATGGCATGTCATCACAAAATAGCATAAAATGATTTACATGAAGAATTAATTGATTATGAAGTTAGAGAATGTGTAAGATAGTTAATAGTAGTTATTACAAATTCAAAAATTCTTAGCAAATATTAAAAATTATTGGAATATAACATAGTTTGGCAATGTGCCATCTTTAGGTGATGGAAATCATGGTTCATGAGTTCAAATTCTAGTACTCCAAGCAACAAAGTGTTTGAAATTCTTTGATTCATTAGCTAAGATATTTTGAATCATTGGAAATACTAGAATCTAATAGTGTTTTATTGATTATACTTTTGTTATTAAAATTTTAATGATTTTACAACACATTTAAATTATATGATAAATTTGTAATTCTTTGTTTAAAACATTAGTAATAAAACATAGAAATTATTTCTTTTGTATTTGTGTTAGAGTTTCTATTTAGTCATTGGTAGCATTATGTAACCTTTTTGAGAAGTCTTATAACTTTTTTCATTTCCCATGTAATAAAATCTTTTAGAATGACCATCTAATGATGATTGAGTTACATGTAATGTTCATAATTTAGGTTTTTTTGCTTTTTCTCTCCATATAGTTGTACCTCAAGTTGTACAAAATATTATTTTTGACTTAGGGGCTTTCTACATTATTGGCCCAAAGCAAACTCTTTGTTTTTGTCTATACAAGTACTTTTGGTCCCAACTAATTCCAAACAATGAATATTCTCATGTATTGGTAAATGGCAATAGTGCAAAGTGAATTTAGACAAGTTCCTTGGAGGTTGAACTATTTACTCTCCTATTTTCTCATTTTCTCTTTCTTATTTTGTCCTACCCCCCTCTGACTTTTCTTATCACTTTTTATTACATATTCAAAACTTGAGTGTTGAAAAATACAAGAAGAGACTTATAATTAAGAAAATAACAAAATTGACTATGAAAGCTATAGTCATTTGTACAAAGAGAAAATACAAAGTAAATGACAATTTCTTTGTCATGGTGCACTTGTCCAATATAATTGACAGTGAAATATCATATAACTTGACAAAAATTCACTCAATTTAATGAATGTGTCAATTAATTGTATTTACTACCATAAGAAAAAAATCATTGCAACCAAAATTCATTTTTTGTAGTACAACAACATTCTAGTAGTTAAAACTATGTCATGATTAAAATGAAATGGTCAAATATCATTCTTCATATTAAGCAACAATAAATATTGATAGAAGCATATTGATCATAATTGTTGAAATAGCTTGGTTCACACAAAAATATTGCCAAAAAACCTCTCAAGGTTGCTTGAACATAAACAATTTGTAATCACCATGTGTTATCCAATTCATGACATGTAGGATATGATGTCACTTTCTCACCCACTCTTACCCGTGATCATTTCCTTTTCCATGAGGTAGTGATTGCAACTTTGGACGAGCTGGCTTTTTTATCCAATCATATCATTTAAAATGCCTTAGTCACATGCCTTGGTCAATAGTGTAAATAGGCCCTCAAAAGTAACTTTTTTTGAAATAACTATAAATGAAAAAATGTTTAACATGTAAATATACATATACATTTATTCTTCATGTGTTACTTTATATTTGAAACACTTTTACATGTATTCTTTTATATAAAAATATATATCTAAATGAACTAAAGGTCCTACTATAATGTAATTATCTTGAAATTTTGCAATATCCAAACTTACATGTTGTTTATTTGTTTTCATTCATTTAATATTCAATTTATTAGTTTTCAAGATGTGAATGTACAAATCTTCATTTTATTGTTACAATTTTCAAGTGGTAAGAGCACATAGCAAAGGTTGAACTTCATATTATATGCCAAAGTTCACAAAAGTACACATTTTTTACAATCAAAATGAACAACTTCCTTGTTTTTCTTTCTTCCAAGATAGTCAATATTGCAAAAAGTAGCTCATGCACCACAGTATGCGCAACAAAATACAACAATAGTATGAGAAGCACATTTGAAATGTGATTTTTAAAAATGCACTTGAAGAGACAACAAATTCACCTTCTTTTATGAACTAACAAAGAATGTCAATGGTGGGATACATATATATATATATATACAGGAAATGGATATGCGTACCACACCTTTTTGACTATCCCACCACACCTTTGGATAAATATTTAATTTCTACCATCAAAAAGCTGAATATGAGAATTTGGAATTCAAATTTGGACTTCAAGACTTGTATGATGTGCAGAACCATAATAAAATGTTGTAATTGTACAACACCCAATGAAAAAGCTTAGCTTGCAAGAAAAGTACAACATTTACTTTTGCTTATAAAAAAGATGAGCTTTTTCATTGGGTGTTGTTCATTTAGAACTTTTTTTGAGATCATAGACAAAATCATGGTCTTTGAGTCCAAATTTGAATTCCAAATTCTCATATTCAGCTTTCTGATGGTAGAAATCTAATATTTACCTCAAAGTGTGGTGGGATAGTTAAGAAGGTGTGGTACGTATATCAATTTCCATATATATATATATGTATATATATATAGATGTCATTAAAAATATCCATTCTCCACTACAACCCTTCCCATGCAATCAATTCTTCATCACATCTAAAACCAAGCACATATTCTGAAAACCTAAAAATGGAAATATGCTTTAAATTTGAAGAATACAACTTTCCAACTCCATGCCTTTTAACCCATGTCAAGTGCAATTTTGCAATATCAAACATGCTACATTCATCAACTTGTACCCTTTAACCAACAATGATTTTGGCTTTGAACCATCTTTTATAGCTTGAAATTTTCTCAACTTAACAAAGCCTCTTGTAGATAGAAAGAGGCATACAATGTGGTAAAATTTGATATGAATCAAATGTAAAAAAGTTTTAAAAGCAATTTTCTTATAAAGTAGCAAAATATAATTGACATGCTTTTAAAATTACTACAAGTCCACCATTAATCTATCACCAATATATTATCAATCTATTTTCTTTTAAGATGTGTAATATTAAAGTTTTTATTTGGTGAATTGTTGATTGTGTAGGAAGGGTTTGAGTGAGGAATGGATCTTTGTGTCACTCCATATATATGTATATATAGATACACATGTCTTTGTACATCTTTAATCCATGAAGTCGCCCATTCAAAATTCAATGTAGGTCTAAAATTTTGATTTACAAATTTGGGGTAATTGTGGTTTCATTGCAATATTGTGGTTCCAAAAATAACTTTTGGACATGTTGCAAACATAGCACCACTAATCATTTCTGTGACCCACATTGCCAGTCTTGAACAAAATTTTGGATAAGTAAGCTTACTCCGGTGGCTTTTCCACACAAAGGATTTGCAATTCGAGGTTGGATTTAGGGGGTTAGGATTATGACTTCATCCTTCAATGGTAGGGTTTAAGGCGTTCAACCGAGCAAACCTCTTTGTTGCAAATTTCTTTGTCTTTGACACTTCCTGCACCAAATTAAACTCTGCTTATGGACCTTCATGTATTTCTCATTGAAGCACTTGCTGAAGCGCGCGACTACCACTTGCATGAGGCTGAGAAGTTTTTGAGATTCTCCTTAAAGAATTCATTTCATTTTGAAGATAGTTTCGCTTCTTGTTCTTCTTTTGAAGATATTTTCAATGAGCTGACTCTTAAGCTTTTCAAGTCTGGGTCTATTATAGGCTAGAAGCGGTAAGATGCAGACAATGCTGGGAGAAATTGTTAGTTTTTGAGATTGTCCTAATGACAATCGTGGGATGACTTTATGCATTTTTGTGTGCTTGTTGTCAAGAATTCAAAAGGTACCGGATGTTAAAACGTTGGAATAAAACAGTAGGAGTTTGCTCTAGGCCAAACAAGATATGCTAGATGGGGTACTTAGCATTAGAAAGAGAACATGTGGTAGGAAGTACCTCATAGAAACGATTAGACTACGAGTGCGGTTATCCCATATGACCAAGTGATGAGAGAGTACATAGATGAGAGAGTTTGAGATCACTCTTATCTGTTTCATTTATATCTTATACATTTGAGTAACCATGCGTGTCTTTGCTCTTCTATCTTCCCTATGTTTTCAATAGGTTATGGGCCCACTTTTTAGGGTGTGGAGGTGCATTGTAGTGAGTTGGGATTACATTTGAGTCTTTAGGGATTTTGTTTTATCTCTTGGAGAGTATCTAAACCTCATTTAGCTTGGTGGAAGATCAAATTTGAGTTTGTAGAGGTGTGGAGTTTGTTGGAAGATCCGATCTATCAGATTGGAAGAGTGGATCCACTTTGGAGCTTATTTGGAGGTCCATTTGGTGTTGCACAAGCTTTTGGAGGAGTGCAGTAGTTCAAAGTAGAGTTGCACCATCAAAGTGCTTGTTTGAAGCACAAGGAGGTGATTTGTGAGTCTGTACTTGCTTTAGTTGGTTTTTACTCTTACTTGAGGTTGTTTTCTTAAGTGATTACATAATGTTTGCTCAAAATGGAGTTGAAATTGCAAAGAGTAAGTTTGAAAGTGAGGTTTGAATAATAACCTCATATTTTGGATAGATCTTGTGCTCTTTTTAGGGCTAGGTTGTATATTTCAGCCCCTTATGTGTGGAGAGGCTAGGATTTGCTTGGGAGATAGCTGAGTTGCAAACTTTAATCCTTTGTGTGTGTAGACAGCTAGAGCTTTGCTTGAGAGGTGGTTGAATTGCATACTTTAGCCCCTTATTTTTGGAGCTAGCTAGTGTTGAGAGTAGTTGAGTGGCATACTTCATCCCTTTGTGTTTGGAAAGAGATAGGATTTGCTTGTTTGGTGGTTGGACTCTCTATTTCAGCATATTACTATCTTTTTGTAGTATTGAAAGTGCTTTGAATTGCATACTGTAGCCATGGCCATGTATGAGGGTGAGATATCCTTGTATTGTAGACAAGTTCAATGGAGACAATTTCTCTTTGTTCAAGTTCAAGATGGAGATAATCTTTGATGAGAAGGATCTTTGGATCATTGAGAAGAACAATGAGGAGGCTTTTCCAAGTGATAACAACTCTAATGTCACTTTGGCCTTCAAGAAGTGTAAGAGAATGGCGTTTTGCATTTTGTGCACCCACATGGTGGATGCACAAATTGAACACGTCAAATCTTGTACGGAAGTTGCGGAAGCATGAAAGACTCTACGCAGCATCCATGAGACCAAGGGGTTGGCCAGTGTGTTGGTTTTGAGGTCCAAGTTCTTTACCATGAAGATGCAAGAGATGGATGACCTCTTGCAACACATAAATATGATGAAGACTCTTGCAGATCAACTCAAGGCTCTTGATGTGTCCATGACGGAAAGAGACATTGTCATAACCATTTTGAAAAGCTTGCCACCTCTTTATGAGAACTTTATTGTGGCTATGGAGACCAAAGATATCAAAGAGCTCATTCTCATCTACATAACATTGTGATTGATGCATGAAATGACAAGGAAGAAAAAGCATCACATTGTGACCATTGAGAATGCGGTATTAGTTGCTCGTCACAAAAATGGTAGAGATTCAACCAAGGTTCAAAGTGAGCCCTTTTTATACATCCATTGCGGTAAACCAAGCCACTTTACTTGTTATTGCTACAAATGCAAGAGTGGCAAGGGTGAGAAGACCAACAAGTCCAAAAATATGAGAGTGGTGAGGATTATACATCATGGCCTTCCATGATGGTCCATTGAATTTGGAAGGTGATTAGATTATGGATTCAGGGGCTACCACCCATATGTCACTCTATAGAGCTCATTTTGACACTTTTGAGACCATTTTAGCAAGAAAGGTATTTGTAGGGGAAAATTCAATGCTCCAAGCCTTTAGAAGGAGCTCCATTTTTGTGGACTTTCTTGTTTAGGGATGCACCAAGCGCATTTGGTTCAAGAATGTGTTGGATGTGCCTAAGTTGCAAAGCAACTTCCTTTCGGTAAGCGAGATAGTAGAAAAAGGGCTTAATGTGCAATTTGGAAGCCTTGGGTGCATTGTGAGGTTTTCCAAAGGAGTCACTCAAATCATGACCTCATGTAAAGGCAACTTGTATTGTTTGCAGTGCAAGGTTGTGTATGAAGGAGAAAGTGCCCAAGTTGCTACTTCTAGAAGAAATGGGTTGATTTTGTGGCATCAATGCATGTGGCACTTGAATGTGCAAAGCTTGAGAGCTATTCCAAGCTTAGTAAGTGGCCTTGATCTTCTCAACTCCCATGGTGATGGCTTGTTCAATGTTTGTAAGGGTTACATTAAGGGCAAACAAAAATAACATTTTTTTCCAAACAAAGGTGCCACACGCGCCATCAAGGTTTTAGGCATTGTACATTCAGATGTGTGTGGTTTCATAAAGACCACATCTTTGGATGGAGCAAGGTAGCTCTTGACCTTCATTGACAACTTTTCTACAAAAGTGTAGATGTACCTTATCAAGACTAAGAACAAATGTCTTGAGCAGTTCAAGGAGTTCAAGGCCTTGGTGGAAAATGAGGCAGAGTGCTCCATGAAGGTGTTGCAATCAAACAACAGCGAGGAATATACTTCAAACCAATTTGAGGCCTACTTAAAAACCCAAAGTATTGTGCATCAAATCTGAAGTCCACATACATTGCAACAAAATGGAGTGGCCAAGAGGGCCAATTATTCCATTGTGGAGATGGCAAAGAACACGATTTATGGTCAAAAGCTTGGATTGGAGTATTGGGCCAAGGCGGTGAGCAATGGGATGTACATTTGCAATCGATACCCAATTTGTGCGATGCATGGCAAGATTCTACAAGAGACTTGGAATAGAAGAAGGCCGTTGGTGATACACATTTGGATGTTTGGAAGTATTGTATATGCCATTTCCCCAATGCATCAAAGACCAAGCTTGATACAAAGGCTGTGAGGTGTTTATTTTTAAGATATTGTGAGGGCTCCAAAACATATATGTTGATTTGTTTGGAATCTAAGAAGATCATTTAATGTTGTAATGTGACTTTTTGTGAGTTTGGAGATTTGCAAGAGGAATTAAAGTTAGGTCCAAGTAGGAGTAGTGGTGACTTTGTTGTGGACACACCTCCAACGCCTTTGCATGAAGATAATGATGATGATGAAGATGATGAGGACCAGCCGCTTGAGGATGGAGATGGGGACCTTATGAAAAATGCAAGTGCAAATCAAGATGATGAAAGTTCTAAATCCAAAAAAATCACAAAAAAGAAGAAAGCACAAGGCATTGCTCTAAGCGCTAAAGTGAGAAATAGCCATTATGTGAGAGGTGTGCGGCGGTCCACAAAAGGAAACAAGCCTTTGGAAGAGTGGTGAAAGAAATACATCTTCTTTTAACCATCGTCCAATTTTGATTATGCTAATGTGATGCTTGTTCATGACCCATCATACTTGGAGAGGCTTTCAAGTCTCGGGATGCAAACAAGTGAGAGGCAGCCATGGAGGAAGAATACTACTCTCTCAATGCCAACAACACATGAAAGTTGACTATTGTTCCTACATTTTTCAAGGCAGTGAGATGCACGTAGGTGTTCAAGACCAGGAGAGATGTCACAGAGAAGATTGTGCTCTATAAAGCAAGATCGGTGGCAAGGAGGTTCTGTCAAGCCAAGGAGTAGATTTCAATAAGATTTTTGCTCTGGTGGCTAAGTTTACTACCATACGGTGTGTTATAGTCTTTGGAGCATCATTGTACTTGGAAATGCATTAAATGGATGTAAAGACGGCATTCTTCAATGGCAATTTGGAAGACAACATCTACATGGAGCAACCCAAGGGATTTGTGCAATGTGATTATAAGGACCATGTTTGCAAGCTTACAAATTTTTTATATGTACTGAAACAAATATCGATGGCATGTTACTTAAAAATTAATGCAGATCTTTTATGTTTTGATTTTAAGAAAAGTGTGTCTGACTACAACTTGTATTTTGCACAATTGAGAGCCATGTGATATTTGTGCTTGTGTATATTGAAGACTTGAATATTCTCACTAGCAATGTGGAGACCATAGGTGCATTGAAAGCCATGTTGCAGGCGGAGTACGAGATGACGGACTTGGAACAGTTGTACTATTGCTTTAAAATGGAGTTTGTGAGAGATCAAGGTATGAGGAATATCACCATGAGCCAAGCCAAGTATGTGAAAGAGATACTCAAGCGGTTTGGCATAAAAAATTGCAAATCCATTAATACTCTATTAGATACCAATGTGAAGTTCGTAAAATTAGCATGAAGAAGTATGATATGGATGTTTCAAGGATGGTAAGTATATTTTATAAATCAGCGGTTGGATCCTTGATGTATGCCATGGTAGCTACAAAGGACAATCTGGCCTTTACCATTAGCACAGTGAGCTAACACATGGCAAGGCCGGGATGGAGTCATTGGATGGCAATGAAGAGGATCATGAGGTACCTCAAGGACACCTCTCATATGAAGTTGTAATTAGGAGAGCACATACACATGATCGGGTATTGTAATGCAAATTGGGTTGGCAATGTGAACAATAAAAAGTCCACTACGGAGTATGCATTTAGCCTTGGAGAGGGCATTGTGTCATAAAGTAGCAAAAAGCAACCCACAGTGGCTTTATCCACAATGGAGGCAGAATACATGGCAGTGAGCCTTTGCACTACCGAGGCCATATGGCTAAGGCAGCTCTTGGAGGATGTAAAGTGTGAAGACGTAGAGAGTACATTGATCTTATGTGATAATTAAGGTGCTATAACTCTTGCCAAGAATCCGATGCACCATGCAAGAACAAAACACATTGAGGTGCAATACCATTTTGTGAGAAAGAAGGTGAAAAAAGAAACCTTTACATTGGAGTATTGTCTAATTTAGGAAATCTTGGCAAATATAAGGGCAAAGACATTGGCAAAGGATAGACATGAGCGCTTGTCAAGAGCCATGGACATTGGGAACTTTAGCCATTCGCAAAGTGGGAGTGATGAAAAGTTAGAATAGAACATTGGGAGTTTGCTTTAGACCAAAGGAGATATGCTAGGTGGAGTACTTAGCATTGGAGAGAGAGCATGTGGTAGGAGGCACCTCATAGAAAGGATCAGCCCATGTGTGTGGTTATCCTATATGGTTAGATAAAAGAAGAGTGGTTGGGAAAGTACATAGATGAGAGGGTTTGAAAACACTCTCATCTCTTTCATTTGTATTTTATCCATTTGAATATACCATGTGTGCTAGTGCTTTTCTATCTTTCCTATGTTTTCAATATTGGATACTAAATTAAGTTGTTTTTAAAATCTTGACTACTTTTGAACATGCGTTTGCCGTGCTAGCTGTATAACCAAATTTTGGTTCCATTCTCATCTTTTTCAAATGGTCTTGCAATTTCTATGGAAATTTTGCATCACACCATTTTAGTAAGTTGCTCACATAATTCAGCAAATTATCATTTGCTTCTGAGTGGTTTAAGATGGAACGTTAAGATTTACTATTTGTTCAAGCTAATTAATAAAACGCAAGAAGAGCAAGACCGACAACTAGAGCACCTACAATATGTTTGCAAGTATGTTTTTTAGGAAATTCACAACATTAGAGTCACATATCTCTTAGAGCCCTCTTCTTCAAATCTTCAAGTACGTATGTTTTCTTGATAATATGTAATCTGCATATCTAACTGAATAACGGTTCAATTTAATGTAGCAAGTAGCAATACTAGCACGCATCATTCTGCCACAATAGTTATTGTGGATTATATTGTCATTCAAAATTTACTCATTCTCCCTTTTTAGACGTCATGATAAGAATGAAAGTGTTGCTGGAAAAAACTAATATCTGCTTTAGAATAACATATATTGTATTTCCAGGGTATCATACTCCACGGTAACTTCCATTTATTTTTCAATTTGCTCAAGTATACTGTTGATTGCAGTCTTTGTTGATCATGTCCCACCTCTCCTATTCTTTTGAATTGCTTACAAATGCACATGATGTGATATTATTGCTCCTTAAAGGAGATGCTAATAAGAAAGTTGCTCTACAAACATGAATAGTGAAAGCAGCCGCTTGCATAGTGTGTTCACTTGCATTGTAGAAGCAAGGTTTGCTAGACATAAAGCAGTGAAAGCTTCCAATCCATGTTGATCATGTCGACATCTTGGAAAGCATTGGGATCCTTTGTAACTATCTTTTTTTTGGAGGTATTGTTCATAGGATTACACATGAATGTGCAATGTGATTGATTGCAATGGATGATCAACTCTATGGGAAATATGCACTTTGGAAGATTAAATCTAGTGGATCTTGTAGGATGAGAACGATATGATAGTACCTTGCTTCATGCCATTGCCTTGCCTGTAGCACTTTTGAGTCACCTTGGCAACTATATTGATTCTGTTAGTAATGATAATATATATTTCTTCAATAGCTAAAAAACAAACATAAGTCTTCAAGAGTGGAGGGTGAAGATGTCAAGGAAGCTTCCAACAATGACAAGTCACTTTCCACCTTGGGTCAATTTAGTGATCCGATTCAAACATGAATTGCATCTCTAGCTTTTTTTTAAAACAAATGAATCTAATACAAAACGGTTTCTTCACAGTAATATAGGTATCAAGAGCACCTATGTGGCATTTTAAAATGATCTGAAGCTACTTCTTTGATATGGTGGATATTGGACTTTTTGTTAGCTGGAATATATCACAAGTTGTTTGAAAGGAAGCAAATTATTTGAAACTTGATATCTTGCAACATTTGTTTTGGTAATGCAATTAAGCATCATGGTTTTTTTTGGAAGGAATGGAAAGGGCTTGAAGGGAATAACAACAATGTTTGTTTGGCTGTGCAGTTTGTGGCTGCAACGCAACTTGTCAATTCATTAATATTTGGTCTCAATTGCAAACACTTGTGGTTCTATGTAATATAGAGTCGAGTTTTGTCATGTGTTGTAAGTTATCACTTACCTGCACGCAGTCTGAAGGCACTCCTCAATGCAAACTGCAGTTGTTGCCACTGCATAAGCATTTCACGGCACAACCTGGACTCTTAATCACCTAGCAGCCACTTCGCATTGCAAGTAGGACTTGTAGACATTCTCCAAGCACCCCGTGTCATCTACCTGTGGTTGCAGACACTCAGCAGCGCATATCAATATCCAAAACCAACCCGCGGCGCGTATTGACACTCAACACTCTATCGCATCATGTATCAACACCTAGAACCACACAAGGCGCATATTGACACTCAACACCACATTGCAGCGCGTATTGACACTTTACGGGGCGTTCCAAAATTCAAAGACACTTGTAGGTGCATATTGGCGCTCAAAATCAACTTGCGGCGTTGGCCAAGAGTTGTAGTCACTCCGAGGCTCAACACAGACAAACAGGCACTCCGTCGCTTGTATCAACAATTACAAGCCACTCCATGACGCAAACCGCGACTTAAAGGCACTTCACGGCGTGAATCTGCAGAGGTGTTTTGCAAGACTCATTACAACATGGCTGTTGTGTGTCTCTTAAATCAAGGGTTCGTGCAATGATATTACTAGACGGAAATATAAAACATTCTCTATGATACATATTGAAAAGTATCAAATATGTGTGTAGCATTTTGTTGAGAATCTTTCATCATACATTCACAGCATTTTATCATCAGTCAAAAATCCAATTTTTTCTATATAAAATTCTCTAAAACTCTTCTCAATATTTTTGATGTGGTCTCAATTGACATCAACAAAAATTTCAAGATGATATAACCAGGCAACAGCATGACCAGTATTAGTTCCAAATGATGCCTATAGTATTAAGCAGCAAAGATGAGGAAGCTGGAAGTACATCCTCTATCCCATGACTCCCATTGGGCTTATCTAGTCCTATTTCTCCAAATGGTGAACTTGCAAAAGTTCATGCTATTGTTGTTTTTGTTTTTGTAGCTCCCATTGTAAATCTCACTCAGCTTGAAAATTATTGTCTTTGTCTTTTTGCGCTTTTTAAGTTTCAATAGTAGATTTTTTGATGATTGTTTGTGTTTGGTGTTTTTACAAGAATGGACCACCACAACAACTAGTGATACTCACTTTAGCAAGAGCAAGCCTTGTGTTATGATTTGTGAAGTAAGGATATAGCAACTAAAGCACTTGATGGTCTATCACACACTCATAGTACTCGCGCTACTGGCTCATGTATGTGTTTCATGAAAACACTGACCTACCTAGACTTTGGAAGCAAACTCCACACAAAGACTTGAAAGCTAAGGTAAAGAAACATATCTTTTTATCAACAACTTTTCACATTGTTCTTAGATTCAAGAGATCCGTTGGTTTAGAGGCTACAAGTAAATTTGATAATATGTCTTCAATTCTAGCCAAGGACTCTATTACCATTTTATCTTTATCTGTATTTTGATTTGAAATCAAATTATGTCTGTGAAAAAATCTTTAGAGAAGCACATTTCAATATTAAAAAAGGGAAAAACCTATCTTGCTCTTGTGAATAAGCTTGTTGGTGTATAGCGCCTGTAATGAGAATTTGATCACTGCTACTTCATTACTGTTGCTGTTATGACGTCTAGGTCATGGTGGCGGCTACATTTAAATCATAATATTCAAGGGTTATGGTTCTCAGTGAGAGACTTCTAACATTATATGGTTTTCAGAGATTGGAGTGAATAAGCACGGTTTGTTTACCATTTATGTTTTCTTGGAAATTATCATTCATGTGCTACTAATGAAGTTAAATTTTTATTGCAACTAGATATGGGTACCTCAACTAGATGGAGGTAATAGGGAAGTTTTTGATACACATATTCCACATTGAAATTGCCCAATATGCTTGGCTGTTGCTAGGGAACATTCATGACTTCAACCACTTGTTATGTTTGTGTATGATAAGGTATTGTTGAACTTGTCCAAGACCTTGTTTATTTTCAGTTTAGGTTGTAGCCAATGTGAAACAACTTGTCACAATAGAGTTCATGTCATATTGCATTAGAGATGAACAAACATTTCTTGTCTGCTCCATACAAACAGGTGAACGCATCGGATCCAAATTTTATCAAACAACAGTCATGTTATTAAAAACATTCTAGTTCTCAATGTGACAAACTCTCTTCTATGGCCTTTTATGTGTAGATTGAAGGCATTCATGGAGCAACTTTGCTATTGTCTAGAGCTGATTTGGTTGATGACACAATACTTGGCACTTGACAGTATATACCTACTAGTGTTTTGAGAATTGTATCAAGAATATTTGGATAATTGGGAATGTAGAATCTCCAACTAAATTTATGTGCAATCTGCAGATTAGGTGCTTGGATGAAATATTGTGTGCTATTTTGCTATTGCTTTGGTACTGATGATGACAAGAGTTGCATTGGTATGTATTTGGCAACCAATCTTGGACAAAAGTCAAACTTGCCTTATTGGGATGCCATGGCCAATACAATTGCGCCTTTGTGGATGCAAGTATATCTTTTCTCTGGTGGTTCCTTCAGTAGTTCTTATAAATACGTGATTTCTAAGCAGCTATACCATATCACATGTAGATTTGATGAGGACTTGCAAGTCTATAACAAATGATGCAGGTTGGAGGAGATGATGATGTTACTGCAATGGCATCAGTCAAGTTTACAAAGAGCTCTTCACAAGATCTTTCAAAATGTTGGGATACAATGGTGAGTTTCCTCTGGGTTTAGTCTTTGAAGCGGCACATAAATTCAGCACAATGACAAGAACACTAGTTTTCATCTTCACATGATTAAACAATAAGTTATACAAAATTTATTGAGATAGTGAATTTGCAAGTGCTATATATTATGCATATGAAATGTAGTGATGTGATTTATTTGTGCTTGATCTACAGGGCAAATTGTCATTGTACTCAAGCTGGACAGAGTTTTAGGCACTTCTCCAGCAAGTTTTGTCTTATGACATGCCCTCGTTCAACCAATGACAAAAGCCTCATAATGCCACTTTCAATGCCTTGAATGAACATCATTTGAATGCTTTGAAGGATGAGAGATTTGACCCATTGCAAAATGCCACAAACATTGCCAAAACATTTGATCTAACAGATGTCAACTATGACATTGATCCCTCTTCATTGTCCATCCACTTTGTTGAATTGAGCACGTATGACCATAGAATTGAGAGAGAGACAACTAGATAGTGTATCATTTAGTGTTAGAGGGTTCAAATGTTTCTTACACTGCTTGAACATGGCAAAGTAGTAGTTGAAGGAGTTGCTTTTACAAAAGCCCTTAAGCCTATTGCTTCTCGTGATTTTGACCCTTAGAATTGAAGGGTTTTTTTTTTTTCAACAATGCCTAGTTTTAGTTTGGAAAAATCCTCAAAGAACAATTCTATGATTTCTCTTTCTTTCTGATCAAGCTTTGAAGATCTTAGGGCTATAATTGTAATTATGTCAGGATGACTTAAGTGAAGAGCGCTTGTTTTATGGGGATTAGTGGCTTACTGCACGTAAATTTGCAATGAAGTTTACTTTGAGTGATCTATTTCTAGCTTAACCCTTAAACACCTAAGCATATTGCTACACCTAGTACAATACAAAACATGTGTCTTTTGATGGTAATGAATCCACACTTTTACTATAGTCAATATCAACAGAGAATTTACTACATTTAAAATCAACTAACGCTCACAACATTTAAGATTAACAAAGCAATTGGAATAGATATCAACAAAGTTCTAGTGAGCTCTTTGAGATTCCTAAGTAAAACCTGTCACTTTTATAAAATGTCTACTATGCCTAATATGGGGCATTTTAAGGATTAACTAGATAGTGCAAGTTAGAAAGTCATGTAGGTCATGCCTTGAAAGCCAAAAAATATAGTTTCTTCATATCTTCACTTAGGTCGTACGGCAATGAAGCTTGAAGTATGCTATCTTAACCCCTAAATGCCAAAGGCATCACATTTTGCTGTTGACTTTGTTTTGAACATTCTTAGATCCTAACTAAATTGCTAATTTTAGTAGTTTATATTCTTGAACTATTCCTTTTGAAGTCTAGTTTTAGCATCAAAAATCTAATATATAAAATCATTACTTATGTTTTTTCTATTTGATATTTTGTACAAGGATGTCCATTGTCGTCTTGACTTATTTAGATTGCAAGACAAGGTTCTTTTTTTTTGACAAATTTTTGCCTAAATCTTACCTTAGATTTCCTCTAGCAACCAATACACTAAGAAATTGGTGTGAAAAAGTGGATGAAATTGCCACCTCCTTGCTTATCCAAACTCCTTGCTTGCCAAAGTTTTGATGAAGGTAGCTTATAGCAATAAGCATATTGGATGAACGTGCACAAATTGTTACTTCATTCCAAATTTAGCCAACTTTTCCTTACATGCATGCATTTTGGGGTGCCAGTCGGTATACCCTAACAAAAACAAAAAAGTACCTTGCTGTAGAGCACATGGGAAGGTGAAGAACCAGGTACAAAGCAGTTTCTCGGAAGCACAACACATGAAGGGACCCAAGCATAGGCGTGTAAAATTGAAAGCGAGGAGCCATTTCATCGTGTGCGATTTTGGAAAGCCACGCTCGGTTCACGCACGGTTCAAGAGTACAATGTGCAAGGTTCAAGAGCAAAGTTCAAGCAAGAAGGCTAGGCAGGGGTGTCAAGATGCAAAGCAGCAGGTTCCAGGAAAAGTAACATGCCATCTAGCCCCGGCCCTCCCTCCACTAGCATGTCAGCTGTACTAGGTTTTAACACATACCCATTCCTTGGTTGCCCACTTTGTTGCATTATTCTATCCTTGCAAGGTGCCCCTTTTAGGAGTCAACTTCCAAGTACCATACCCGGATAGATATTCCTGGCGCTCTTCTTTTGCACTCTTCTCTAATTACTAAATTCAGAGTCTAATAAAATATAACTAACATTTTATTAATTTGCATCAATTGTGCTCTATCCTTATTAGCAACCTCAATCTAGCATACCAAAATTTCAACTCCAAAAAACCAAAAATCAAATTATGGTGAATTGTTTTGTATAATAACCATGGTTTCACAAGGAAAAAGATTGAAAATCATTAGTGATGAATTTTGGAGACTTGATTGCATGGATACGTAGGAAACATCCATATGCACACTTTCCATGGTAAAATAAAACCCCTTAAGTAACAAAATTCTAATTTAGAAAAACTTCAATGCAGCCTAGAGTATGCCCAAATTTTGTAAGATAGACATTTCTTTATAATATCCTTACTTTTGTGGAAAATGCCATACACATAGTTTTGGCATGGTCCATCTTGTCATGTATGATGGTCAAATACTTGTGGAGACAAGTTTGAATTTGATACCTATTTGCTTAATACATCAACTTATGCGCTTTTGCAATAGCCAAGTCTTTTTCCAATCTCTAAGTATATTGCAATGCTTGGTAAATTCTAACAACAATACTTTTCCTAAGAGCATGAAATTTGTCACATGTTGAACACCTTGTAAAAGTGTCCTTAGGCTTCTTCACATTGTACTCTAGGAACTTTGATAATCTAATTTTGCACAAGTTGGAAGTAGAAATTGCCATCAATCAAAATGCAACATTGGCTATATTCAACTCAAGAATGACACCCTTTCATTAAAATGTTGGCACAAGTATCATAGAAACCACTTTCTCTCCCAATTTCAAGGGTTGAGTATAGTGTGGCATGTGGTCTAATGTCTTTTTCAAAATACAACTTAAAGTGGAGGTGGCTTGCATCATAAGCTCTCTAGTTTTCACCATACCCAAATTGCCGTAACAAAGCATCATCCTATTTTCTTTTGCATAGTTTTGGTAACGTAAAATATAGGCTCTGATACCCCAATAATATGCATCCGTGCATGCAAGCAAAGATCATTTCTCTTAATAGTCACTACTCTCCTACAAGAATCTTGATGAATGTGCTTGTGAACATTAGTCTTCATGTGAGATTTGAATTTGAAACTTGTATTTTGATACATATATTCAAGAAAGGACTTGCTTTTCTCCCTTGAAAACCCTTGCACGCAATTCTAGCTGCAATACACTTTACTAGAGACCAAGTTTATGGATTCCTGTGTGAGGTCTTTCAATTTGGTCAAACCCTCTACAAACGACAATCTAATGGTTCTTGTGTAAGGCCTTGAAGACCTTGCTACCTCCAAATTTAGAATACTTGCTTGCAAATGGTTGAACATGTCCAAAGTCTTGTGATCGTGAAAGCTAGCTCCATAGCAAAGGACCAAATGTATTGGCCATGTAACCAAATTATATGTTCATTCATTTGGTATATCTTCTTCTAAAAATTTACAAGATATGTGGATAACCACATGGATATCACCAAGGAGACCTTGTGCACCAAGCACCAAGTTGGATTTCACACTTTGACAAGTGCCCTTCTCCTATTAGCAATCATGCTGGAGTGTTTAGGATTATACATTTTGTAATCCATAGACTCTATGGTAGCCCCTCACATTGCCAACATTCATGGCCTCCAATTCTAGAAATTCATCTTCTGATGAGGTTCCAAAATCTTCTAGCTTAGCATTTGAGTTCATGGCCACTGCAAAACATATAGAAAATATTTGGTTATGACAACAACATGAACAAAACACTATGGCAACACATTTAACAAATCTACTTTTAGCTTCAACTAAACAAGATAATTGCAAGGGCTTCCACCTAAACATAAAGTTACTCAAATTGATTCAAAGTGAATGACTTGCCACTGTGGAAGAGTTGTGTTAATGTCATATTAAAAAACATAATTAATTTTTTATGAAACAAAACTATGGCCTCATTCTTGTCCTCACATTGGTTCCACTCATGGAAAGTGTCTATTTCTTCTACTTTGACATAAATATATGGAAAAGCAAATTGTTATAACAACCATGTTTATACCAAAATTTGATTTTTGTAAAGATTGCTTCCACCTTCAGTATATATGATTTTTTACTAAATGCCAACACAACAATCTACAACTAAATGTGGAACTCCAACATCATTGGACCACACTTGTTCCTACAAATTATAACACGTTACCCTATTATTTGGCAAAGACGGTCATTTACATCTGTACTGCAGAAGAAAGTTTGTGCTTCTATTTCATAGAGACATTATTTGATTTTGGCTAATGCTTCAACGTAGGAGATGTAATGCCGTTTGCGTCAATTGGACATGCAAGTCATTCTAATTCAGCTTGACTTGAACTGAATGAGTGGAATGCTTGCATCAATATTATTAAGAGGTATAGGTCTAATTACCAATCACAAATGCATGACTTGTCATTACACCCAACGCAGCAGAGTTCTTTTAGCTACATGCCACATGAGAGTTTACAAATTCCAACATCAATTTTTAAACAAAAAGATAGCATTCAGCTCAACTTAAGCTGAATGCCATTAACATGCAACACTTCTGTAGCTGCACAAAATGTTATATGTGGATTGCAACAAAATCAAGATGTCAAATAGTGCAGACTATACCTCATTGTGTGCTCCCACACATTATATATTTGCAAAGTGCAGATGGATACCACCAGGCTCTAGCATGATGGAAGCTACCATTTAGCTTGAAAAGACCCCAATGAAAACTTCATTCAATTCAAATTGAATTGAATTACAATTCCATTACGCTTAACTATAGCTACATGACATCTTCACTTAACTAGACTCCAAATGAATGATAGCTTCCTTCACATTGATCCCAACTAAAATTCATTGTTATTTAGCTCAAGTTGAGCTTAATAAAGGTGACATATAACTCTATTTAGGCTGAATGTCAACATCATTTATGTTAGTTCCATTACATAAAGACCTCATTTAGCTTGAATCAAATTGAATGATGTGTAATTCACAACATATCTCTTGAGATGCATGTTTGTCCACTCTTAATTCTCAAAATCAAAAAACAAAATAAACAATGGAAGGACTTCTGTGGAAGACAACAAATGCGTTTCAATGACATTCAAAACACGCTTCAATTTCAAATTTTTCTAAAGCGCAATATTTTAGACGCAAAAAGACAATTGTGCAAGAAAGTAAATAAATATCGCTCCATATATAGTAATGCGCACAAAGAAATCAAATAGAAATATAATTCTCACCAAGAAACTAATGAATTCAAGCGCTATGCCGGATGCAAAGTTGCTCTCTTGCACTGCTTTGCCGGAACTCAACTAACACCTGACAAATACAAAAAAAGGCACACTACAAAAATCTTGATATAACCAACTCTTGTACGTGTGAGATGGAGAAAACCTAAGTAGCAGCCAAAAGGAATCAGTGTTTGCATCAAAGAGGGTTGAAAAAGACATGGTAGCAAAGATGAAGGCAACAAAAAAACTTGGTTTGCCAAAAGTCTTGCAATTGGCAACAAATTTTGAGATTACACTTCAAACATCAAGTAAGTGATTTCAAACTTGACTTATAATTTCTTGTATTTAATTAACACCTACAGTCCCCATATTTCCCTCAAGGAAGTTTTACAAGGTTGGGCATGTTCCTATGAACTCAATTTTTGGTGAAATTTTATGTATCTTTCTCATAAAACCAAAAAAACAATTAAATTTATGGGAATGTAATTTTAATTTTTCTTGATGCCCAAGAAAAAAAGTTATGCCTTCCAGATCCTTTAATTTGGGAAAATTGGGCAATAAATAAAATTTTGCACAAAATTAGACAACAAAATAGTTTTTTTTCACATTCATTATACCTATGTTTGAATGGTAAGCTTTGATTCATCCCATTTGGATTAGCTATGAGAAAGTTAAAGACAACCCTAATTTTTGGGCAATGTTTGCATCTTCTTGTAAAAATGAGTTGTTTGATTCATTTTTTTACTCATTTTACAAAATATTCCTCCAAAAAATTGGAAAAGAGATTAAGTTCTCTTGCTAGAATAAGAAGAGTATTTGCATAAGTTTTAGGCATTTTGGTTTGAAAGCTAAAAAACTATTAATACTTCATATTTCATCCAATTTTGGTCATTGTTGCATTTCAAGATTTCTTTGAATGTATTATATGTCTCTTGAAGCCTTGAATGTTTTGGAAACATGTCTAGTATACTCTTCAATATGCTAGACTTTTATGTTTGAGGTTTTTGGTGCAAATTTTGCTATAATCAATGGTCAAAGGTAAATTTTTGTTCATCATTGGGGAGAAAAAATAATCCCTTCAAATTTGTATATCTCAAACTGTAAAATCAAATGTCACAAAATCTTCAATATGACCTTTTTTCTAAATCTATTATAATATCTTAAAGTTGGATTTACACAATTTTTTTTTTTAATAAAATCTTTGATGAATGCAACAATAGAGCATCTTTTGGTGCTTTTTGGAAAAAATATAGTCTTCTTTTGCAATTGTTAAAATTCTCAAGCATTTCTCAAGTTAAACCTAGGAAGGTCACCATAGTCCCCCAGTGTATAGCCCCCATTTATTCATTTTGCTCTTCTATTGTGGTATTATTTATTAGGTGTGATCTAATACTGTTTTTGTGCTCAAATAATTTTTATTAATACATTTTGCTAAAAGAATTTGACCAAAAATTCTTCAATAATTTATTATTAATTAAGCAATTTGTATCCATTAGGGCTCCCATTTTAGTTCAAAGTCAAACTGGCTGCTAAATCATCAAGAATTCAGTTGATGCTTCAAACGGTTTTACTTTAATTCCACGTAATCAAATCTAATTCAAGAAGTTCATTTATTTTTCTACTAGGTTTCGTGTTAAACAAACTCTATTAGTTTGTTCTACCATATGTTTTTTCAACATATCACAACAAAATGTATCTACAATTTCATTCTTTTATTTTTGAACGTATCACCTTCATCCACTAAGTTATTTTAAATATTTTGTACTCAATAACATGCAAATTCACTATGTATTTGTTCATTAATAGCAATTAAAGCTCTACAAGATTTAGCTAAGTTCAAATGAAAGGATTCTTGCATAAGTAATTGTAACATACACATCAATTGTTGCTATTAAATGTACACATTCTACAATACATAAAACAATCCCCAAAACAATGTACAATAAAGTTCAATAACAACAACACTTGTATTTTATAACCATAAATCTTATTTTTGTTTTAAATTTTAGAATTGTAACCAAGTAATTTTTTGGATTTTTTTTCTAAATCTACATTTAAATTATTTTTTGTTGCTTTTAATGAATAAAATGCATTCAAGTATACACCTATGCTTCCTTGTAACTTATAAAATCAATGCCAGTGTGCTATTATTAACGGTAGCCATTTTGTGGACTATTAATGTCATTCTACCTATCATGTAATAATTAA
This sequence comes from Ulota crispa, assembly GCA_963920765.1. Classification (NCBI taxonomy): domain Eukaryota; kingdom Viridiplantae; phylum Streptophyta; class Bryopsida; order Orthotrichales; family Orthotrichaceae; genus Ulota; species Ulota crispa. The sequence goes on along the minus strand of OY987249.1, from coordinate 20,894,191 downwards.
TGAATATAGATACTGTCTATTGTGCTCTTTTGACTTGAAGTTCTCTTCAAGTAATTCATGATTAAAAAATGCAATTGTAACTTTATCAAAAAAATACTATTTTTTGTGATTCAAGTTTCTCTATCCAATCATCCGCCTAAAACAGGTATTTGACTTGGACAGTAAAATATTGAAGCAAATTCAGGTTTTTAAATACATGATAACTCATGAAGGATGTACTATTTTCACAGATTAAAGGTAAATAACTATCAATGAAGTTTTATATTTTTAAGTATGAACAAAGGATACTCTTTTCAGTTAACTTAAAAATGCTCATGATTAATTTTATAGATTTACTATAGAATTAAAAAAATTCAATTGCTTCAATTGAAACTCAATTCATACTTTACCTCATAATTTTACAATTTGATAGCCAAATTAGACAAAAACTACTTAGTTGGAAAGCTAAAACTATTAAAAATTGATTTCTTCAAAATTGTGAACACTCCAATGCGCATGGGTAAGGCACATTGGCAAGATAAGCGCACTATTACTATTTGTTTATGGAAATTGAATGAAGCTATTCAAATGTGACAAAATCTTTCTTCATTGGGGTTTGTTGGCAAATTAGAGTACATTCAATTGCATTTCAATTTGCATTGTTTGATCGGTTTTAGAGTCTCTAAATTTAATGTACATGTATATCTAGCAAAACTAGTTTCTTTTTATCCAAAAAATGTCAATCTTCTATTTTTCTTCCGAGGCTGATTTTATATGTTAGTAGAGAACTAAATTGGGAATTGTAGTAGTTAGGCGTTTTAGGATTTGGAGGCTCTCTCTCTTCTCTTCTTTGTTGTCTTTGATGTGTGTGGATAATTTTGAAGAAAGTGGATCATTGCGTGCCGTTGCCCAATTCCTAGTAATTGTTCCCGTCTTGCCACCATAGGAGTAGTTCCGTCTTGCCACCCTTAGCAGTTGTTCCGTACTGCCACCCGTCGTACCCCTCGAGGCTATAAGAGGGCTATAAGTGGCTTCGAGGCTATAAGAGGGTTATAAGAGGGGGAGACGATTCGGTGGGAGAAGATCGCTTTCTGCTGCCACCCTTAGCAGTTGTCCCAGGCTGCCACGCATCCCCCAGTCGAGGCTATAAGAGGGGGAGACAAGAGGGGGAGACGATTGTGAGAGAAGATTGCTAGTGCTGGGGACAGAGCTGTTGTTTGGCTGTTTAGCTTTGACGAGTTATTGAGACGAGTTCTGGACAAAACGTCACTGACAGCTAGGATTTTGTTTGAAGCAAAATTTTTACTTTAGGAAGAGAGGGAATGTGAGGCTTCGTGCATCGTGGTGCTTCTCCTGTATTCTGCTTTTCGTTTGTAGAGATGTTAATTCATAACAAGAGCCGCATGTGCTTAGAGCTGAGATTGTGCGCAGGTGAAATGAGTGTCCGCCCAGGAGAATTTGTCCCTGCCGGTGAATCGACTTCAGTAGATATAAGTGATTCCATTCTCAGTAACATCGTAGTCTAAGCACCAGGCCACACACCCATAACGATTTTGAGTAGGCATGTCCAAAGTTACTCGTCCATCGATATTTTTATGGTAGGGGAAACCCTAAACTATTGCAATTTGCCCCACATTGGAATTTTACAACGAATTCTAGCTTCCATCAAACGGAATTTCAGGTAAACCTAAACCTCAGCATATATCTCTTCATATATTTTATTTTGTCTAAAAAAAGCTTAAAACTAATCAAATTCTTTCAAATCGCATCCCTAGATTCAACAACTCGCGATGGGAACTTCCAAGATAGAAACCTCGAAGTTCAGCACGGAAACTGGGGGGACGGAGAGCACGGTACTGCAGGACACGGGGAGCAAGCAGCGCGGAGGGACGGGGAGTATGGAACGCGGAGGGATTGGGAGCCTAGATAGCGTCCTCAGCGTTCTTGTGCTCATGACTGTGGGGGTACTTGTGGCCTTCATTTCGTGATATGAGTGTGCCACTAAGGTGGCAGTAAGCTGGTGGCATTTTGAGTTCTGTGTATCACAGTTCAAATTTTCAATTTCGATTGGCGATCTCTTTGTGTACTCAATGCTGAGGATTTAATGCTGAGGTGTGATTTTTATCTTGATGTTGCTGTATTTATTGAAGTTTCTTTCCATAGCTATGTTGTTTTTTGAATGGGTTGATTGTTTGCGTCGTAGTAATCCTTTCGATATTTCAGTTTTTTTTTTTTTTGTTTCTTTTTGGAGATAGATTATTTTGGACAATTAGTCTTATTTGTCTTGCAGTGCATAGAGATTTATGTGTCTGTTATGTCCTCGGTTGTTTTGTGCTCTCCATGGATCCAACCGTCTTTTTCTCTGTTTACACATCGAATATTTTGCCGACTTCTCTTTTTTGTCTTTGTAGATGTTACGCTACACAGTGCTCACCTTCGGACATAGTCGATTCATAATACAGTGAGGAACAAATCCAAGTCCTCCAATAGAGTTGCCAACTTCAATTAGTCTTCTGTGATGATTAAAAATACGAATCGTCAAAGTGTTAATTCAATAAGTGTAAATAACTTGTCACGTGTGTGAACACAAAAAGTGAAAAGGTGATTAAGTGCTTCTTAGAAGAGAATATGAAGTGGCAAGGGTTCGAGGATTTGGTTTTGTTTGCGGTCTTCTGGTCGCACTTCAATATTCATTTCTTTCCCTGTCTATGCTTGTTTTGAAGAGATTTTTTGAATTTTTGCATCTCTATATCTCTACAGTTTGTGAGGACTCTTGATAATCTCTATTGTTTTAGTATGGCTCTTATAAATGAGATGAAGAGGAACATTGCGTTGTCTCAACTAAAAAATGGTAAGTCAACAAGAAAAGTAGCACTTTTAGTTGGTATGAGTCAATTGTGGATAACTAAGTTGCAAAAGGAGATTATTGGAGAGGTGGAGAAACAAAGAAGAGGGCGTCCAAAGCATCTTAATGTGAGAGAGAGGTGGCATTGCATGACCTTGCTCATTGAAGGTTGTTTTGGAACTGCATCAAAGACAGCAAGAGAATTTCGAAATGAGACAGGTAAATTTGTGTATGACATTACTGTGAGATGTGCTTTGAGAAAAGAAGGTTTGGCTGCACATGTTCAACGGAAGAAGCCCTTCTTGGCATGGAGACATGTTTTGGCACGATTGAGGTTTGCTCAAAGGTATGCAAACCGGATGGTTCATGATTGGAAATGTGTTATCTTTAGTGATGAGATAAAGATAAATAGGTTTAATTCAGATGGTAGGTCATGGTGTTGGATTAGAGACGGAGAACGTATTCAACTGCAACATGTTTGTCAAACAGTGAAGCATGGTGGCGGGCATGTCATGATTTGGGGTTGTATGACTATATTTGGACCAAGAGCTTGGCATAGGATTGAAGGTATTATGAATTGGCATAAGTACAAAAGCATGCCACAAAGAGTTGTTGCTGTGTTGGTTGCTAGAGGCTATTGGATGGATTATTGAAGTTCAAAAATGTAAGTTGAACAATATTGAGTACTTGCATATAGTTGTTGATAATAAATTGTAAAAAATTATGTAGTTTTTAATTTGATTTGTGATTGTGCATACATGTTCACTATATTTGCTCTTGAATACAATTTATATTTTTGAAAAAAATTATGTGGATTGTTTGTAATTGCATTTTGAAATTCACTTCTTGAAAAGAGTACTCAATTTTGTTTGTCACTGTAGGTGTCAAAAATATTTGGAAAATTCAAGAATTTAGTTCGTGTGATACGCATATAATGCCATGGTTGTACCTGTATACACTGTGTATTACATTTAGCGTTCTCTACACTATTTTTGAATCACGTTTATTCTGTATATGAACAAATATTAATGTGGTCCACATAACCTAAGTAACCACATTAATTAAGTTAAATTGACATTAGAGTGGGCTGCACTAATTTCCAATGTTGATGATTTGTGTGGGCGGATAATTGTTTCATCCGGCTTGGATGTGACCAACTTCTAAATACAAGCTAAAATACACATATGCATCACACGTTGATATTTTGGTTTAGCCACACATATCTCATTCAAGGCACACTAAATGGCTACAACCTACCCAAAGGTGTAGAACCACCCAAACCTTCAACTAAAATACCCACCCATATTTAGCTAAATAAATGGTGGAGCGCTGAATACACACTTACATAAAAGTAACCTAAATGTAAATCTTCATAAATCATGTAAAAAAACCAACACAAACACCACACTTCTTCTATTCTATCAAAATCAAAAATATCTTCAACACCCCAAAAGGATTCCAAAAACTTTGGGTTATACAACTAATACTCCTAAATTCATAAACATTAAACAAACTCTCCATAGAACAAAACATTCTTGCCAAACATTTAAAACAAATACAACATTCCATTACCACTACACAAATCTACCTTTACCAAACTTATTTTGAACCAATAGTATACACTTTCTATACTTCAGAAAACTCACATACAAAAAACCATCACTCTACTTTTATAATGGAAACATCATTCTCACACCCCTCAAATTATTACTATGTGGTGACATTGAAAAAAATCCGGGACCAATTCCATACTTACTCCACAATCACCCAAATGATCATAAACATAGAAATAAAATCTACTTTATACCAACAACTATTATAATTAAACATGAATACATAGATCTACTAAAAACCTTTCATCCACACTCTACTCCTACACACCCTCTACATCCACAAAGTATCATATCACACCCTTCATTGCATCATTTCCTACAATCATTCCAACAATATCCAAACCCCCAACTCATTTATGTCCTTATAACAACTATATACCCATCTCCAAACATATGTGAACAAGCCCTATTCATTGATCCAATACTCCATTAGGCATTTACAGTCTTACAAAAAATTGATCTATTACCTAATCTTCCTGAAAGACACCTTTCTAATCCACACCCGTTACAATCAATTTTAAACACCCGTGCAAACCTATTAAAACCAACCAATACTATACATCATAACTATACAATTATATTCATCAAAATCCAGACCCTCTAAGCTTTTCTTCATTATAGAGACAATTATCATTCCTCCCAAATGTATTTATCACGGAAGCACTTAGATGTTATGAACCCATTATAGAATATATACATCCAACTCCTTTACTACATCCTCCCCCCAACCAACCACAAACCTCCACTTTCATAAATCAAGATACCCAAGTCATACCATGGAATGTTGCATCGCTTAATACCACATTGCCTAACATACAAAACATCATTACTAGCACCTCCCATGCACCAACTATGATATTCCTACAAGAAACCAAATTAACAAACACAAAATCCACCAAAGACACACAAAATCTATTCTTGAATTATAAACTTATTTTCAACAACGCTAATTCTATCACCTCATGCATTCAATGTAGAAACATACCATACACTTGTACTTGTAGAGGCTTATTAATTCTAATACATACAAATTATTCCTACCCTAGAAATATAACTAAAATACCAACACCTGCAAGAATCTTTCCCTACCTTCAAATAATTCACCTAAAAATTTCTCCACTTCAACCATGGATTATACTACACATTTATATGCCATCACACAAAGAAGACTTAGACTAATTTTAGAACTAAAAAATGTCATCACCTATCAAATTTCTACATATCAAAATCATAACATTATGCTATGTGGTGACTTCAATAGAGATATTGCACTTAGTATTAGGCACTACAACACAACATATTTTCCACCACAACATCAAGATTTAGTAAACAAGAAAGACTTCAGACTCAACCTTAACCTCATAGATACAGGAGACAATGGGTTGTCTATTGTGTTGTGACAAGGGCCTTTTCCGTCACAATGTCACAATGTCACAACATAATGACTGCATGATGTTGTAACAAATCCTAATATTACCGTGACGGCCAAAGGAAATTACCATGAAAAATGCATTTTACATTGACCTTGGTGCTACCACGTAAGATGCACTTTTGCAATTTACCGCCATGTTTGTGGACATGTCATCATAGAGTGGTGAAATTAGGGTAGAAAATTACGCCCCCCATCTACTCCATTGTCTGCCCCCATTTGCTAGCCCCCATCCGCCTCCATTTGACCCCTCCGCCTCATTTGCCACCTCCGCCCTTGTCCGTCCAATCTGACCCCCCATCCAGCCCCATGTCCCCCTTCTCTTTGACCTTGTCCACCCCCTTGTCCGCCCCTTCTCACGTGCATAGCCAAGAACCTCAACATAAGTATAAATTGATGAGCTCACATGCTTTCATTTCCTATCCTATTTTAGTGTGTGTCAAGACCTTGGTTTTTTTAAGAAGGATCCGTTGCATGACACACAAGTGCATAGGAAAGGCCTAAGTGTCTTATATTGGCACTTTTTGATATATACTACAATGTACTTGCCTTGGCCCTTTACTATCATAGTATGTCTTAAGACTTTTGGTTTTTGCTTCCAAGGATCCAATGCATAAAACCTAGTTGTACATGAGGGTTTTTGGTGCTAATGTACCTCCAAACTGTGGATTATGTTTATAAAGATCCATTGTATGAGACTTACTTGCCCATGTGGGTTATAAGGGCCATTTGTTACCATCCTATTAGATACCTTTCTCTTCACCTTAAGGAGTTAGGTGGGTATAACTATAGACTAGGATTATCAATTCTTACAAGCTTTCAAACTTCTTCAAGAGCCATGCCAAGTCAAAAACCATGGGACGTTGACCTGGGCTTGAGGGAAAGAGGATTCTTGGACCCCAAAATTACACTAAACCTAGACTTTGGGGTTGCCCAAAATTATACCAAACCTAGAGTTTTGGCCTGCCCAAAATCCAAAATTTGGACTTTCAAGCTGCTCCAAATTTTGCTTGGTGGTTCTAGCAGTTTAGTGTTTAGAATTATTGCTATGGCTTCTTGATTAGAGGAAAAAGTTTAGATGTTCAAACTATAACTTGATTTGAGACCAACTATGGAATATAAATGGAACCACAAGTTGAAACCACAAAGACAAAGTTGAAACCAAACTTTAAGATACATACCAATAGTCTAGTATATATTGTTCAAACCAAAAGTTGAAACCATGGATTGAAACCATTGTTTTCAGCTTACGCACCATTACTATTGGGTTTGTATAGCCTACTATGTATGTTGTGAATTGTGACATGTGTTACAATCATCTAGTCCACATTTCATTGAAACATCTTTTACAAACATAAGCTCTCCTTGGTGGTTCCAACAAAGGGAGGTATCAGAACTTTGGCTAAGGCTTCTTGGCTAGAGAAGACGGTTCAAACTATGGCCTGATTCAAGACCAAATCCTCAAATTGCTGGGAAAAGCGCTTTGCTAGTCGTGTACTAATCTTATTAAGCATAAACCTAAAATGCGATGCTAAAAACGAGTACCTAAGCCAAATGGAGTGGTTGGCGGTTTGATTCTCATTTATGAAATCTTCTCTTTACTTACAAGGATATATTTGCCAATGTAGCAACAAGTGTGTTTCAAAAATAAAAAACTCAAGGATATTCAATAATAGATGTTGTAGCGCAGATCTTGAGGGAAAAGATTAGTAAAACGGATGAGGAATCTCTAGTAAATAGAATATGTTGTGTACAAAAAGTAATGCACAATAGTAGGAACGGACTTGTTTGAGAACAATGAGGAATCTCTAATAAACAAAATATCTAGGAAAGAAGGTATTTTTAGAAAGTACGTTTTTGGTAAGAAGAACAAGCAATGTGCAAGATCTGTAAGAACTCTTGATCAATTCCAATATACACATTGACTAGAACTTATTCTATTGCATCTATCATCTCTAACACACTAGCTTTACACATATTGTTGATTATAATATCCTCACATACTGCTACGTTTCCATTTGTACACCTCAGTAGCAATCTACTATATCTACCTCTCGTTGTTTGAAAGTGTATCTCTTTATCCCATGAGTAGTATACAGATACAAACATGGATACAAACATCAATTCCAATAGTTTTCAGCATGCATACCAATACTATTATGTCTGTATAGCCTACTATTGTGCTTGTATGATAGCCTACTATTATGTTTGTACAATAGCCTAGTAATGTGCTTTTATGAGAATTCCAATAGTCCCCAGCATAAATACCAATTATAGTCTCATCAATGAGAATAGCAATAGGCTTCAACACGCACACTAATAATCCTGTGAATGAAAATTGGACTGTGAATGAGATTTCCAGTCGTCTTCAGCATACATACTAATACTATTGTGTTTATATGGCCTACTATTGTATTTAAATGAGAATTCCAGTAGTCTTCAACATACAAAGTAATAGACTCATGAATGAAAATAGCAGTATTCTTCAGCATGCACACCAATGGTCCTGTGAATGAGATTGGACCAATAGTATTGAGCATACATACCAATAGTATATAGCATGGCAATAATCTTTAGCTTGGGTATAGTGAATGACACAATGCTCAACATGTGCAGCTGGGGTTTCCATTTGTGTTTATTCGACGATGTTGGTGGATTTGAGTATCCGATCTGGGGCGTCGTCAGCCGGTGTGAAGATGAAACAAAGAACAAATGTACCATATGTTTTCTGGACATCATAGTTCTGAGAACAGGCACAGAAACGACGAATAGGGGTAGTAAATCGTGGTGCTTCGATTTCGCGCGGCTCATGCAATGCGAGGCCATGGTGATGGCGGAGAGTCCCACGTACTACAGGGCATACCAGTCAGTGATGAAGACACTGCAGTTGACCGATCCGGACAGTATTCCGTTCCGAGAAGAACTTGTGTCCGCGACATGGCCACAGGATCCAGCTCACGAGTATCTCAAGAGCGCTGATGGGACGGTAACTCTAGACTGGAGCTGTATCTTTAACGAAGACGAGCTGGAGGCTTATACGGGGTTTTTGCAGCTGCGCCAACTTCGAGGAATGCTGGGGGGAAGAGGAGGTATGCAGGCGCGGGTGGAAGCTCTTCGGGCGGGAGTGGGAGCTATGGCCTCCCTCCTGGACCACGGATACAAAACCAGCTTTGATTCCAGCCAACTCAAAGCCGTGGAGCTCGCGGTCCACAACCGGCTGGCCATGATCCAGGGTCCACCCGGCACTGGAAAGACGTATGTGGAAGTGAAGCTCTTGCAATTGCTGCTGTCGGCGAGTACATTTCCCAAAAACGGCCCTGTACTCATTATCACGCTCAAAAACCATTCCCTTGACCAGATTCTTGAGAGGTGTCTGGCGTTCGAAGAAATCCTTGTGCGTGTGGGCGGGCGCAGCACCAGCAAAATACTCGAACCCTTGAACTTGAATCAAAAAACGAAAACGGACGAGTTTCGGATCGACTGTGCTGAGAACATCGAGAAGCTGTCGCTTCTCAAGGAAGAATTGAAGAATTTGTTCGACCATGTCAACCGATGTCTTGCCGACTTTGATCCAAGTATGATTGTGGAGCATGCCCCGGAATTTCACTAGAATCACATCTTGGAACGCGCTGTGCAGCCCCGTGCATTGATTGAGCCATGTGCCAGAAAGTTGCCGGAAGGTTTCACCCTCGTTGATTTGATTCGAGGTAAAATTCCAGAGGAGGCAGACCCCACATCAGTGGCTGTAGCGCAGGACTTCAGGAAACGTCTGGTCGCAGAGATGAAGAGATGGTTACCGAGGCCGGAGGTGCTCCAGTCCGCCATCGCCTTTCTTTCCTTGACGAAGCCCGTCAGCAGCAGCAGAATTCGGCAGCGTGACGATGTTTCTGCTGAGAAATTAGCACTCCCCGACGAGGAGGACGAGAGCCGAAAGGAAGAAGAGGAACGAAGGGCTGCCATAGAGAGTCATCGCCAGGAAATCACTGTAGATTTGGAAACCCTTTCGATTGACTTCAAGACTTCTAAACCAAGCCACCGATGGTTTCGTAGCGGCAACTTCATGAAGTTTTCGAAGGAGAAGAACATCCGTGAGGCTTCGAGGACATATGACAGATTAAGCGTAAGAGGATTTAAACTTTCCACAGTTGATGTACATGGAGCGTGGATGTATTTCAATACTCAACATAAGGTGCCGTGGTGCATAATCAAAAAGCACGAAAGTTGGTCATATATATTCTGGTGTATTTCCAAAATAGCTGGACATGAAATACTTGCTAATGATATTGACACCTTGAGTGCAACCGAATGAGCATGCATCAGTTAGGCACCATTGGAGACCAATTCGATTGGCTTGCACATGAAAATCCGTATGACTTGTAGGCGGAGCATCGTGCAATCTTGGTGTTCAAGTTCTGGCAAGAGAGCGTAAACGAAGCTTGCGAGAGTCTGACAAGGGTGAAGGCCGAATACGAAATTTATTAGTACAAGACATGGAACAGATAGGCGAGCGCCGGAAGCTAGATATTCTTCAGAAGGCGAAAATAATTGGAATAACTACTACCGTAAGGCATGACGCGCTGCTGCAACAGATGTGCATGTGTTTTTATCAGATTGTACTGAAATTCATCCAGAACAACCTCTGGTGCATGTGCAAAGTGTGTGTTAGTAATTCGATGCACAAGAACCCACATAAACTGATTGTCCTCAGATTGTAACGTCTTGATTAAATTTTGCAGGGAGCAGCAATACACCAAGAGGTGATGAAGCATCTCTCTCCAGCGCTTGTTCTGGTGGAGGAGGCAGCGGAGGTCCTGGAGCCGCAGGTATTGGCCTGCCTCAACTCAAAGCTGCAGCACCTCATTCTAATTGGGGATCACCAGCCGCTTCGACCTCAAATGGATTCATATGATCTCGAGCGCTGGTGAGAGAGCCCCACTTCAGGCAATTGGTTGATTTGCTCAACTGACATAAATTACGTTGCCGAGAATTTTATTGAATTTCACTTATATATGCCCTGAATTGTCACGCGTTGTGCGTTAGGCATGGGTTCGGAGTGTCGATGTTCGAAAGGCTCGTGGAACACAATGAACTGCCGAACCAACAATTAGGCATGCGATGCCGAATGCGCGATGAATTCGTGGCCATGCTTCGGCCTATCTACCCCGACCTAAAATCTCAAACAAAGCTGGTGTCCGGAAGCCGAAATGAAGCACCCACATTTATGAAGAACACAATCTACTTCTGGACGCATTCGTATCCGGAGACGAGCAAGCGCAGTTTCGTGAACTAGTCCGAAGCGCTCATGGTGGTTGCCCTCGCCAGGTTGATTGCTTCGGAGCTCCCCGACCCTGAAAGTCTCAAGATTCTTGCTGCTTATATAATGGACAGGTGAGTGAGGTGCAACGCCAGAAAAGAACGAATCTAGCACTACTTCCATGGCAATTAGCCAGCTCGCTTCCTTCGCAATCGGTAACCTTGCTTTGTGAGCTTGCTGCAGGTGACGCACATCCGCACGCTGATGGGGAATTATCCGGAACTGGAACCGTCGAGGTCCGCTCGATTGACAGTTTTCAGGTGCGCCATTTGCATGGTCTGGTTCATTCGACAACTTAGACAGAACCATTTCACACTTGGCGTATTTCAAATGATGTTTCGAATGACACATGTTTCAGAAGGTGCATAACATTGACCACGAGAGGTTTGAATGCGGTTGTCCTGCCAGGGATCAGAATGTGAGATTGTGATAGTCTCACTTGTGCGATCAAATGAAGAAGGCAAAAGTGGACACTTGGGCATGCGGAATCGAATGTGTGTTGCGGCTTCAAGAGCGCGCCGTGGGGTCTACTTCGTTGGAAACCGTGTCACTCTTGCCCCCGGCACGCGGCGAGAGACCCATTTGCACTCTGCATGACTGCAGCGTCAGAATTTGAACCATGCAACGTGTGTGTTTGCCCCTGCCAAGACGTGTTAGCTTGCGGTTACGTCTGCAGCCTTACTTGTCACGCAGGAACCCATACTCTTCAATGCAAAGTGCCAGTGGATTTCACTTTCCCGCTCTGTGATCACTCAGGGACCAAGGCGTGCCATGAAGACGTGAAGGTCCTTCTTTGCCACAGAAAGGTCATGCACAATTTTGCACAATGCGGGCACAAAACGGAGAAGGAATGCTGCCAAGTAACTGGGAGTAAGAAGCTTTCCTTAAAGTGTCAGGTTGTTTGCGGGAAGGACCTCAAGTGCGGCCACTCGTGCAAATTGTACTGCTCTAAGAGCTGCGAAAGTGCCTGTTGCAAGGACTGCCTCGAGATCGAAAAAGCGAAGGAGAGAGCCCGATTACTGATCCGCCTCGAAGCCATCGCTACAAAAAAAATAGAGCTTGAAGAGGAGATTCAGAAGGTGAAGGAGAGAGGAGAGAAAGGGATGGTGGTTAAACAAGTTCACCCAGACGACGATACTGCGCAGTCATATTTTATGGTATAAATTTCTTGCTTCTACTCTAAAGAATTGCGCTTTACTTGTAAATTAGGAAATGTTGCACCAAGTGTGATTTTCTTTATGCGTGGGATGATTGGTGCAGGCCAAAGACAGGGTAGAGAAGTACATCCAACCAGGCTCCGGAGTTATGGTGGTGGTCACGAAAGTGGAAAAAATCGAAAACCTTCCGCTTCAAGGGAAGTTTCTGGAAGCTCAAAAAGAACTTTTTGATCCATTAGAGATTCCGAAGTGGCTTTTCTATGGTGGTTCTGATGATCTGTTGGACCGGGTTGTGGATAAAGGCTTTAGGGCTGCACATCAGAAGGTATGTTTCTGAAATGTTTTTCGCACATATCAACTGCCTCACAACAAAGTTGCCAGTATCGGAAATTTCTAATTCTGTAAATATTGGTGCAGGCGTCACAGGCTCATCGATTTAACGTCTACTCCTCGAGCTTTGCTGATAACAAGGACAAACACCACAGCCTTCTACTCTGCGAAGTTGTTCTTGGGAAGACGTGGAGGTAAGCCTGTAGAGATGGACGTTTTTCTAGATTCACAGATCTTGTTTCTGATTCATGAATACCGACACACCTGTATTGGTTGCTCCTCTAGCTAATCAACGACGGCCCATCATGTGTGGTGTGAGCATGCTGAGAACCAAAATGCGCAATTACTAACCGAGTTTACCCTGGATATGGCAGGCTACCTAAATCAGAGCCTCTAAACGATAAGTATAATGACAGCAAATTACGCAAGAAAGGTTGTGACTCGGTGTCCCTGGTTGGAGGCGAAGAGAACGAAGAATCCCGCCTTTTTGCGCATGTGATATTCAACCCGGCGCAAGCAATTCCTCGTTTTCTGGTATCTTACAAGGTCGTGTACCTCCAAACCCTTGCTACAGAGAATGACTTCGAGAGATTCGGTGAAGATCTGATACTTAAAAGCGGTGGGATGTGTCGTCTACCACTGTTGCCTTCCACACACGCTCAAGGTTTGACTCCAGAAGATTGCCACTTCCGAGTAGCCGAGTCCCAGTTCTTCCGAATGTCCATGAACAGGGAAAGGAAGGTAAGACAGTTCAAAGCTCAAACCGTTGGTCTTTCTCTTAGTCCAGGATTATGAATTTCACCCAAGGATGTATATTCAAGGACTTTCTGTATCTTTGATACGTGACTAGATCACAGAATTGCTGATATTAGAGGAGGCTTTGTCTTTGATACTTTTGGTAGCCAGTTGCGTTACTCATCTGTCACTGTGCTGATATAGGTCACGAAAGTTGACTTCATAAAAAATGTGGAGCTTGAGAGATTGTTGAATGAGAAAAAGCAAGAGTTCCAAACATCAAAAATCAGCCTTAAGACACAGTTTGTGTTCCACGGAACTAGCTCTGACGCAATCGATAAGATTGTGAAGGAGGGATTCAAAATTGGTGGAGAGGGAGTCGACATTAGACATGGAGCTGTGTTCGGGCGTGGTGTGTACACAGCATCCAATCCTGACACTTCCGTGGCATACTGTACAGGAAGTAACATGATGTTGATGTCAATTGCCCTCCTGGGTACATTTGGCACACATCACAGCTTCGGAAGTTCCCCGATGTACTTGTGATAAAAGATGTTTGTCAGCTGCTCCCTAAGTATGTAGTTTACTACTCCTAGAACAAAGCCGATAGCTAGGTCAGAGCTCAGTAGCAATGAAAACATGATTTCTTGATCCAACAACTAGGCACTTAATTTGCTCTCCCTTACTATTGAGCTACCAGTGCATAGCAGAAGCAGAAGATACCGTTGTGTTTTTAAAGATGGCTGAAAAGTATATGTTGTTAATAAAGTCTATTTCACGCAAGGAGTATATTACTTCGTTCCAGAGCGGAGCAAATCAAATAGCTTCAACCCTAGGATTCCCATGCTACAAGATAAACAAATACGTGAGACCTGCAAGCAAACCACACACTGATGAGGAATCTGACTTTAGGTTTGAATAGAGGCTAAAAATTCACACTTTTTCCTAGGAGTCAACAATGGGCAGGAAGAAAATTACTTCCTAAAATGAGGTCTTTCCATCGATAATTGACATTCTGGATATCGATAATAGGTTTTGTCGGCCCCACCATTGGTTGAATCTAGACACAAAGAACCTTTTATGGTACATGATAAAGGATGCATCGGAAACAATATATTTGTGTAGATTACTTACTTACGTTTACAAGATACAATACAATGCAGAAAAATATAAGGCCATACGCCTGATGATCTTACCTGTAGGAAGTAGCTGAACGCAAACTTGCAAGTTCCGACAACGAACCAGAATAATACGTGTCTACAAAGTAGTTGAAATTACATGGAGGTCAAACACATTTATTAGTTCTTTTCTAAATCTATTTTCAACTAGATGTCCCATATCATTAAAATCAAATTGCATTTGGAAAAACAAATACATGAAGTACCAAGAGAAAATCCAATTTCAACGGTAATGCCATCACAAACTATCTTACTTAAAAGTAATCCCGGTTTCTCTCGTACATGTTACGCCCAACATAGTATCGCTCGTCAGCAGGACCCAAACAAGAGAGTTCAGGCCGGTAAAACCAAACAGCATTTATTGTGAGTAGGACTATAATCAAAACTATAAAAGCTCACAGGTAAATATAAAACTCAAAGGCAGCTCGTCCCAAGTTCTGTAGAAGAAAGAAGTACCTGATGTACCCATTTGATAGGGTAAATTACATAAAATTTTGAGATCTTGTCTGCTTGCATCCGAAACCAGGGAACACATAATAACAATGCAGATATGAATTGGAGTCCACCATATAGACCTAGTACCCAGTAGAAGGCCCTGAACCACGTATCAGTTCCGGATCCACTGTTTTCTTCTTCGATTGTCTTCCTGCAATTCAGAAGGACAAATTAACAATGTCGTGTATCAAGAAGTTATCTAAAATGAAAAGAGCCTCAGGATTTCCACATCATGTGACACCAGACCAAAATCTTCGTGATCGATTGATATGTACG
Organism: Ulota crispa; assembly: GCA_963920765.1. Lineage (NCBI taxonomy): Eukaryota > Viridiplantae > Streptophyta > Bryopsida > Orthotrichales > Orthotrichaceae > Ulota > Ulota crispa. Next base: position 20,878,840 of record OY987249.1, on the reverse strand, counting down.
GCAACCAGATTATTTCAGAGGTCGAATATACATCACTCTAAGGAGACTCACACATACAGAAGAACTATGATCACCGAGAGGATGGCGAACCAAAGGAAACGGAGTAACATCCTTGAGATATTGCCGGCTCGAGTGCTTCTGTAAGCCCCGATCATTACCATCGCAAGAATTACCAGTATATTTACTTGAGCTCTTTGCACACAAGGTAGAGATAATGATGCGCATAAGCATCGAAACTCTCCAAACCACATACTCTAAGAAGAATGGTACCTGTACTCAACTCTGGGTCGGCCTTTTCGATTTGACCATCTTTCTTGCGGACATCGATGACTTTATTGAGAATTCTTGCTGTGAGATAAATCTTCCTTTGTGTCTCAGCCCGTTGTTCGGTTCTGCACAACTCGATTGATACAACTCGTGATCAGTACATACAAAGACTTTGAGATCTCAAAGCTCCATGCACAGTGACACCTTGAGCAAGGATTAAACTACAAATAACCCACGTGGTCGAGTCTTCTTCTTAGGAATCACTGTTCCTACGCATCTTGTCCTCATCCTCCAGCTGATCAAGGCAATTTTTCTCCCTGTAATGTCGGTAGAATTCTTGTAAAATGCGGACATCATGACTTCGATCAATCGTCTCTCCTTCCTTTTTCGAACGCCTTTGCTGCAGCCAATATATGTCCCGAGTAAAAGTAGTCAACAATAGCCATGCAAAAGAACTTGCTCTATAATATCTACTTCCTCACAAACACCAGCTTGTGCACATACCTTGATAATGGAAAGCAACCCCATCTTGAAGTGCAAAACACCCCTGCCTTCACTATTTGGATCCAAGTTCTGAACTAGGGTGTACGCATATTCAATCACTGCACGAATATCAAGCCAAACAAGCACGATAAGATTAGGCTCCAGATAATAGATGAGTAATGAAGAGCCATTTGGTAGCAGAAAGGGGCAAGCATGAAAACAAACGATGTGTTCTGAAGGTGAAAGCAAATTCTTCCGTTACAACCTTCCTCTACATAATATGCATGTAACTCGGGCTGATATTGATTTCTCGATCACTAACTCTCACTTCGAAACTTGAAGTTTGTACTCGACGACTACTATGCTACTGTCTATTCAAAACGCGGATAACGATGAGCTTGGACGTACAGATTCGAGTTACATGTGGTTCCTCCTTCGTACGTTCGTCAGCAGTCTGCAGAATGGCGTCAATATTTGCTTGTTGGAGCTCGGGAGCCGGGTCTGACATCGACAGCGATATTGTCCGACTGCCGACTGCCGTTTGCGCGATTCCCGGAAGAAGAGTCATGTGAAATTGTTGAGAGTACGGTGTAAGAACTAGAGCACCGGTCTCCAAAGTAGGCCGACTGAGCCATCTCAAAACCCCAGATTAACCCTTTAACGCCTTAGAGGCCCAGGTAGGGTCGTTTTTTGTGCTCTTTCTACCATAGTCCATTTTCATTGTCTTTCATGTACTCTCACGTTCCTCATTAGCTTTCCAACGAATCGTTCCATTCTCCAATCCATGCATGCCTCAACAAACTACAGAATTTTTCCGTGAAATGAAGTTGTAAATTCGGCGCTAAAATGTACCCACTGTGTACGTGATGTTTTATTTTTTTTCCTGATGTACTACACTCGTGGACTGTCTCTCACGTAGGCCACGTAGGCCACATTCTCAATAAGCACACAATTACCCATTATGCACTTCGTCCCCTCGCACAAGCGGGAGTGTGCATTTGTAGAAGGTGAGATGCGTTATTGATTGTGGTTGCTGTAGTTTTGTAGTTGTATTATATGCTTTTGTTCGAGCAAGCGTGTGAGTATGCTGCATTTGAAGAAAGAATCGCTGTTTTTGCTTCAGCATTGTAGAGGAGTCGGGTTTGGCGATAGGTGAGGTGCTGTTATGTATTTGAGACACGTCACTAATTTGGGTTGCTGTAGTTTTTGTAGTTGCTTTATTTATTTTTGTTTTAGCAAGCGTTTGAGAATGCTGCATTCGAAGAAAGAATCGCGATCTTCGGTTTCTTGGCTCGTTTGCCGTTTCTGCCTGTTTCTGGTATCGTTGAAGCGAGTTTGCTTCTTCGCTTCGGCTATTGAAGGCGATAGTTGCCTGTACGGTGGCGTAGAGAGGAAGCGCGAGCTCGTTTTGCGTTCTTAAGCGTTTTAGTTTTAGTTTTTTTTTGTGCTGGAAGGAGCGTTAGCTGCTCTCGGAATGTTGTTGTCAATTAACGAAGCGTCGCGCCTGTGACACAATCGGTTCTGTGGAGAGAATGAGAGGCGAGTCGAATTTCCAGTTTCTGGTTCGGTGGAACTTGGGTTCGGTGGATTTCTGGTGGAGTTTCCGTTCAGAATCGTAGGTTATGACTTTGAGCAAGTTTCTGCTACCTTAGTTTCTGGTTATGTCACTTTTTCCGGAGACATTTGCTTAAACTTGCGATATGGAGTAATGTATGTGCTTTGAGTAAACTCTGTTTGGGAAGAACACGAGGAGTAAATCTGGCGTTTTCGTAGCAAGGCGATCGAATGTTGATGAGTCACGTGTAAGCGTGGTTCTTTCTTTTGGAGTTGTTAGTCTGAAATGGTTTAGTTTGGAGTGAGCGGAAATTCGATTTTGTCCTTGTTTCCGTCACGCTCTTCCCAGTACTGTGTTTATTCTCTATCTGTTGATGGTCGTTGAAGTGACCATCGCAGAGGTTCTAGTAATGTGTAAGTTGTTAAGTACTGTGGAAACTTCATTCAGCGAGAAACACCTCGAAGTTTTTATATAACTGCTTTAGTTGTACTAATGCTTTATGATGCCTTGATGAATTAGAAGTCCAAGGCCATATGGACTCTAGAGGCGGAAAATGCTGAGGACAGTCTGTATCGGCTTTAAAGAGAGGTCGATTTGTTGAAGCTTCGTCTACCAGTGCGGTACGAGATGGCAGATTTTTCATTTGATCGGTCGTACAATATATTGCCAGTGGACGATCCAAATTTTGACCACGCTGGCATATCACTTACTGAGATGTGTAGAGTTTTTAATTTCTCTCTAATTTGGGCCTTCTTAAACTATCTTGAAGTAAGTCTATCTGTGATGAAGTCTCATGCCTAGTGAGTTTTCAAGTGTTCCTGCTTTTCAGAAAAATGGAATACTAACATTTTATTTGACGAATTATACTTGGTGCGTAGAATATGATGTTCACTCCGAAGATTTACATGTATATAAGCAAATTCATCGAAACCTCCATTTTCTCAAACTGAGACAGTATCAGTTTGGACTTCTCTTTATGCTATAATGCTGGGTATGTTTAGGTGAAGGCTGCCATTCTTTCTCTGAAGCTGATTGAAGGTTTACTTCATTGTTTTTGGGCCCTAGTCACTCAAATGTACGCCTTTGATTTGAAACTTCTTGGCCCGGTGCAGTCCAGAGTCCATAGTGCAACTACAAGTGGGTGCAAGCTACCACTGCCCACAGCTTTTCATCTACGGACGTGGTCATTTTTTTTTGCTAGTCTCGCAGGTAATATTTTGTTGTTGTTTCCCTCATCATTGGTGGGGTCTTTTTGAGTCGTTTGATGGAGGGCAGGTGAATAAATAGTGCATTTACACTTCACATTATAGCTAGGTGTGGGGAAATTAAATATGATTAATGGCTACTCAAGTTGTCTTAATCTAAGGTTCCATCAGCGACATGGCAACACGTCAAATAGCACCTCATCTCAAAAGCAATTTTGCATCTTGAAACTTTGGCTACTTTTTAAATTTTCCTCTTTGTTTTTACAATACAATTTTAGCACAATCAAATTTGAGATAGAAAATTTGCTAAATTTAGCCAAATTTATTACCATTGGTCAACAATCCCAATGAAGTTGCTTGTGACTGGCTATGATGCCTTCTAATCCGACATGGAATTATTGGCTTTCATCAAATAACCGCTCTCCACATGGCAGTGAAAAGTGAGCGAGACACTGGTTAACGAAACAAAACAGAAGGCACGTCCTAGTTAGATGATTACTAAGTATTAAATAACCAACGGAAGCTCATCCTACAACCTCTTTGCTTGGGCAAGTACGTTTAGAGGATTTCTCTAAAGAGAAAGAGATGTTAGAAGAGAAGGACAATGAAAGTTGCAAATTGAAAACCTAGAACAGCTGCAAAAATGCTCAACATCTCTTCCCAAGCATTGATTGACTACTCCAGTAGCTCTAATAACGTATTCTCAAATTTGCACTCTCCAAGTACAGTAATGAAGTAAAGAGGAATGTGAGCTTGGCTTTAATTTTTAATTTATAACCGGGAGACTCACATGCCTATTGTGTGAGGACGCCGCATTTCTCACACAAACACATTGCTCATAGGCACTTTGCAACAATTGTTATACAAACACAAAGACAAACGCATGCAATTGAAGATATCACCGGCCTAGTTAGATGCAATTTCTTTCGCGCTAAATTTTTTGTCTGCCCCGCTCCTCTTGCACCATTACTAATGATTCCGATAGTGGTATGTAAGGCGTTTCTTGAGCTGCTTTGTGGTTTTCTACATAGACTTCTATGATGATAGTGCTATCAAGTTGCTGCAAAAATAACTTCAACCCACAAATTCCATAACAATCTTCTTAAGATTCCGTCCAAACATGTAGAGAGTTGCAATCTCAAAACAAAAACAACTACCATGACGATCAACAATATGGATAAAAAAAGATCAAGCACAAATACTAAAGCGTATAATTTGCCTCAAGCAAAACTAAACTCCGAGTGCAAAATGAAGAGATGCATAGAGAAGATAAATCTCATAATATGAAATAGCTTATAAACATTGAATCTTCTCTCTCCACTCATTGCATCACCATGAGGAAAAATTGCTGCAAAATTTATCAAACCTACCTTCTACAATCCAAACCCTTGCAACAGCCCACATTCATGCATTTGTGAGCATGTTGATCCGAGCAATAGAAACACACAAAAAAGCTCAATTCCATGGTCAGCTTGGAGAGGGAGAGAAAATGTTTGATGTGACAGCTTGCAGCAACGAGCAAAGGAAGCACATGAATCCGAGTCAAGTCTAGAAGTGTAATTATACTTTGATCATTGAAGGCTAATTATACTCCAGCCTTGCTAATTTGTAATCTTGTTTTGTAATTATACTTTGCTCAATGAAGACTAATTAAATTCCAACCTCAATTCTAGCTTGTCAGACAGACATAATACAATCCCAAGTCTAACATAAGTATAGACAATGATGTCTTTGAAGATCTAAAAACTATTTTGTATTTGACAAGAACTTTTCTAATAACATAAATTATCTATATGTAGATTATTTATTTGTTTATTTGTATAAACCTATATTTTATTTTCAATTTTCACAAATTCTTTCAAAAATTTATGATTTGTGAGAGATTTGTATAAGGGCATCTCCACCGGTAGCTCAAACTAGCTCAAACTTGCTCAAAGTGGATGAAAAGTGTTGAAGCCCCTCTCAAAACCCTCTCAAACACTTTGTTCTACCGAGTCTAGCAAGCCACTCTTCACAGGTAAAATACAACGTCCTATATGACTGCTACAAATGACTAAGAAACAAGTCATTTCTCGCTAAATGACTATATCATGATTGGTCTCATTTGGTCACAATTTAGTCATTCTTTAGTTGTTTAGTAGTCTTTGTCATTCTAGGACATTACAGTATCTCATCCTTTACGTCTTACGGGCTTTGTCTTTATCAGAGGGAAAGAGACGTTCTCTCTTTTTTGAATCCACCTGCCCCTTCTCTTCTGCTGGCATTTAAGTTTTCACAATTCTCAAAGATACCATTATGTTTCTATTGATAAAATCAAACCAACTACTTAGTGCAACGTGTCTTGATTTAGATGGTCAACATTGGTTATCTTGACATTAGTCTACATTTAGTAACAGATTAGTGACCCATAAATTCTCATTCAATCATATACTAGTTGTCTTTTAGGCATATATTAATAGTCTTTTAGTCATATATTAATGGTCGTTTAGTCATATAATAGTGGTCGTTTAGTCATGTAGTAGTCGTTTTTAGTCATATACTAGTCGTCTTTTAGGCATATATTAGTAGTTTTTTAGTCATATACTAGTCGTCTTCTAGTCATGTATTGGTAGTTGTTTAGTCATGTACTAGTCATTTTTAGTCATATACTAGTCGTCTTTTAGTCATGTATTAGTAGTCTTTTAGTCATGCACTAGTAGTCTTTTAGTCGTATATGAGTAGTCTTGTAGTCATATACTAGTTGTTTTCTAATCATATATTAATAGTCTTTTACTTGTATATTAGTAATTTTTCAATAATATACTAGTCGTCTTTTAGTCATGTATTAGTAGTCTTTTAGTCATGCACTAGTAGTCTTTTAGTCGTATATGAGTAGTCTTGTAGTCATATACTAGTTGTTTTCTAATCATATATTAATAGTCTTTTACTCGTATATTAGTAATTTTTCAATAATATACTAGTCGTCTTTTAGTCATGTATTAGTTGTTTTTTAGTCATACACTAGTTATCTTTTAGTCATATATTAGCAGAGTCACAATATAGTCTCACCACACCATCAAACTAAGGTCACTCCAAAGTCACAATTAGCTAGTTCTACAGTCATTGTGAAATCACTCTAAAGACACAATTAAGTTGTTCTATAGTCACTGTGAAGACACATTACATTGAAGATACTAAGACACATCACATTGAAGATACTATCACGAATTGCAGTATCTGTTCAGTCACAATTCAATGCATACTCCATGTAAACTACAAATCAGAGGTACATGGTCAATCAAAATCTCATAATGTATCCACTACTTAATTAGCAATCACAAACTATCACACACCATTCTCTATACCCACCCACTCAACATCATGTACATACGCTTGCAATTTCATGTAGACAATGAAAGAAAATTCTCAAAATTAGTTATAATGTAGTAGCCAGAGTGATGCAAGTCCACCTCCAAGCTATAAAGTTCCAAAATCTATTTGTAACTACAACCATGAATTGTATAGTGGGATTGTACCACTCCGCCGCCTAACAGTGAACAAACATAAAACAAAATCCGACAATTTTAGGTGGAGGGTTCACAAACTTTTTGTCCCGAATAGTGTTTCCACCTATGACATCTTCCACAGCCAGTTGATCACCTTTAGGATTTGTCTTCACTAGAGTCGTATCTACATGTAGGGCTTGAATGACGTCTACTTTGCACCACCCTTGAGGGACCACATCAAAGTGGATAGCATCTCCTCCAAAACCACTGATAAATCCTATGGCCACCACCTTCAACCTTCCACCTTTTGGGTTCAAGAGGCACACCTTCTGCCCCATTGTGAACTGCATCAACAAAACAACAAAATAGACTCAATAATTTAATATATGTAAATTCCAATTTCAATACTTAGCCTTCATTTACAATGTTAGAATCTCACCTTCTGCCCTTTATGCTCCTGTCCTTTCTTTGCATGTGGTTTAGGCTTCTTCTTGTCTTGCTTCTTTTGCTTTAACCAAGAGAGGTAATGTGTCAAACAAATTGGAACTTTAATGTCAACTCCAAAACTACAAACTCAAATTTCAACTTGGCCTCACCAATGGATTAATTGCCAAAATTTTGCCCTTGTGGTTTTGCGCACACACATGGTCACTAGGGTGGCCATTCGTTGTGATCCGATGTTGGGGATATTTTGTGAAGAAATCAATGATGGTATTGCAATGCAAAAATCCTTGCAATTGGGGCCACAAAGAGGTTTTCAAATACGCATTATCGTTCGCTAGATGAGTCAAATCCTTTGCAAAGAAGGCTGGAGTCACTGTGACGTTAGTTGGACAGTTGGATTTAAGTTTTGTCCAATCTACATCTACAATTATTGTATTGTTTGTATTCCACTGTGGCCATGTACTAAAAACTTTGTGTAGTGCCTTTGCCTCTAGTGGCTTGTCTCCCAAAGATGTCATTGTCTCTATATCATCATTACTCCAACTAAAGGCCGGGGTGCTCCGTATTCCCTCCAACCTCTGCATCAAAGCACCAACTACATCCGCCACAAATGGTGCAGTGAAGGAACACCAGAATGCAATTGTGAAATTTAGGAAACACATTTGGAGGAACTCCAATAACCAAGGACGACACAATATCCCCGTGAGCGCGTTTGGAATGTAGGCTCCAAAATCTTATAATCAGGGTGTAGGTCATTGTCATGGTCAATCAAGGTCCCAAACAACCGAAATATAACCAGCTTCTTTTGTTTGCCATCCAAACATGGTGACATTGAATTAGGTCTCACCTGGTTTGTCACTTTGACATGAGGTAGTGGTGGCGGAAGTAGTGCAGGAGGGACCACTGCTGAAGAGACTGCACCTTGATCAATTTCCGTAATCCTCCCTAGAGACATTACCCTCGCCTCTTTCAAAATCTGGTAATCCGATTTAACATCACCCATTAGTCCAAGCTACCATCAACTTATACTAATCAATCTTTACCATCAACTTGTACAAACCAATCTTTGAGTAAGTTCAAAGTGAAACACTCCAACATTGTTTGACAAGTGGTAAGTGATAAATATCAGGTTGGTAGGGAGTTTGTATGACTAGATGACTAGGACTACATGACTGCAAAACAACTAGTGTATGACTACATGACTGCAAAACAACTAGTATATGACCACATGACTGCAAAACAACTAATATATGACTACATGACTACAAAACAATTAGTATATGACCACATGCCCACTACCTTATAGTACAACTTGGCTGCAAAACAACTAGTAAATGACTAAATGCCCACTACAAATAAATAGTATAACTTGTAAACGGTACAATAACACTAATAATTCATAACTACTATTTTATCCCAATGCTAGATTTCTACCATTACTTACGCCATTTGCACTAAAACTACTTGAAACCAACACCACATCCAAACAATTTGCAACACTGGATAATGAGTACCTCTTTTGGAAGAGTGATGATATCAATTGCCTTGGATTTAGTTCTAGGTAGGACATCAAGGGGCGTCTCCAACGGGAAGGGCTGCTTTGGAATTACGTCATCTTCCACATCCATGGCATATGGACATATAATTTCATCAGTATATAGACATATAACCTCATCAACCTTGCCTTTCTCCTTTAGCACCTCTTTCACCCCACTAGAACTCTTTCCCATTTTGGTCTGCAAAACTTCAACTTCCACTGGTTGTGTGTCTACTTGTGCTCCGCTCATAATGCCTCCCCCGAGCTCTGCTGAGCTGCCACTCAAAGCTTTGATACCAGCAAAATAGTTGTCCAACATAGATTTTATATCCAATAGGGCAGTTTTAGTAGGTTTTGAGCTCTCAGCTATCTCTGAAATCTCCTTTCAAAGTTTCCTCTGCCCAGCCTCAAGGACCCTTTGTCCAGTCTCTAGGGCGGATACTTTGCCTTCCTCTGCTATATTCTACATGTAGTAATAAGAATGACGTTAGTACATCATATAAGATACTATTGCCAAACTATTTCCACTCAATCCACAAAGCTACCAAAATTCATCCAAGTAATATGAAAAAAAAACCAAAAAACATGGCAACAACATTTAAGGCTTAAACAAATCGACTATTTGACTTTGCATGAAACAACCTACTTCCCCTACCCCTTAGTGGCAAATCCACTAAGCTACGTACCAAAATTCACCCCAAAAACAAAAATGAACAAAAAAAATTAATACACAAACATTGAGACTTTCAGGATTTGTTATTACACAAAACAACCCTGACTATCCCGCCTTTTCACAGCAAAACCACAAAGCCACTAGACTTCAACAATGAAGAATGAGAAAAACAAAAAAATAAAAAAATAAAAATAAAAATAAAAAATAGAGAATTTAAGGACTTCACTTCACACAAAATAGTCCTCACTCCCCCGCTCCTCACATCAAATCCACATGGCTACCAAGAAGCATGAAAAACAATGCAACTTCCATTGTTCACTCAAGGGAATCAAGGCACCATCAATTCTAGCCAATTTAAGTAATAACACAAGGTTTGGATTATGATTTAATCACACCCTGAGAGCGTGGCGTCTCTAGCAACCTCACTATCTTGTCAACCACCAAATATAAATAACATGAGATGGGGTGCTAAAGACTAATAAAAGACTATTACAATTGAACAAACACTTACTAATGAAACACTTACTAGTGACTAATAAGAGACTGGTGCAAACACCAATATCTAAGACTCAACTATATAACTACTGAGAAACGACTAAATATTTGCTAGTGACTATTAATACAACTACAAAACCACTAAAAAATGACTAAATACTCATTAGTCATTAATAATATAACTACACAACAACTCAAAAATGACTAAACACTCACTAGTAACTAATAATACAACTATAAAACCATTGAGAAATGATTAAATATCCACTAATGACTAATAATATAACTACAAAACAACTGAGAAATGAGTAAACGCTCACTAGTGACCAATAGTACAACTATTAGCAATATGCATGGATATAACTGCAAAGCAACTAAGACATGACTCAACTTGGATTATGGTTATCAGAGTCAATATTACAAGAACCATGATCTCTATGATACCTCTACACGTGGACTCAAAAATTAACTTAACTTTGATTAGGAATTTTAGTTCGCTTAACAAGTAAGAAAAATTACCAATTACATGAACACTTGATTTTCATAGAAAATAGACAAATTTCCAAGTTAAATGACATCCACAAATACATGCACACTTATCCCTCACCTACTGTCCTCCACCTTCCAATTCCTCCACACTTGTCGATGTTTCCAACCTTGCATGTTAGCCAGTCAGCAGAAATATTAGATTTTAAAACAATGGAACTTGCAAATATCTTGCATAACATTAGTAATATAATGAACTTACCTGCTTGCCTTTGCGACAAGATTTGGAAGGCTCTTTCACATGGCTTTGCGCTTTGGTCATTTTTTTCGTCTATCATGGACATTAACGGATTGACGAATGCACAAAGTATGGAAGCTTCTAGAAGCTTGGAAGTTTCTAGAGGGTTGGAAAACTCTTAGAAGGTTGGAAGGCTATAGAATGTTGGAAGGTTTTAGTAGGTTGGAAGTTTCTAAAAGCTTTGAAGCTTTGAAGTTTCTAAAAAGTTTGAAGCTCCAGCTCTCAAGTATATATAGGAGTCGAGCTTGAGAGGTTCCTCAATCTCGACAACTCATTTTGCCACCTTAGTCTTTGGCCTTCAAGCCTTAGCCTTCTATCTTAGCCTTGCTTTGTATTGCTGACATCTAATATACTTCTCTAGCCCTGGTTCTGAATACACCTTTTGTCTTAATTTCTTATTCCTCTACTTTGTTTTTGTCTTTGAGTCCATCTTTGATAGTTTATTGAGATTGCCTTCAAACATCATCAAAACTTTTTGATTTCAGATAGAGCGTGGATTACTCTTTCATTTGAAAATTGCAAAGTGCCTTAAGAGTTGTGAATGTACCCACTTCTAAGTTGATGGTGTTGTCTATTTTCACTAACTTTGTGATTTTGAGTAGAGCATGGATTACCCCTTCTATTTGAAATTTGCAAGGTATTTTGGACATTGCGGATTACCCACTTCTAAATTTTGTATTGCTGTCTATTATTATTAACTTTGTGATTTTGAATAGAGCGTGAATTACCCATCTATTTGAAATTTGCAAGGTACCTTAGAAGCTGTAGGTTATTCACTTCTAAGTTGACAGTGTCATGCTAATACAATTTTTTTTTTTTTTTTTTTTTTCAAGTGTTCACAATTAGATTATTTTTTCAATATATATTGCTGGACCAATACGCATTTATTATGGCAGAAAGAAATGAAATTGTGAAGAACAATTCAAAGCTTGACATTATCATGTCTACAATTACATCTATGAACTTTGAGCGCCAACAGATGTTCTAGCAGAACAAAAATCTCATCGCAAGACTTTCTGGCCTTGAAGCAAGATTACAACCATCTATAGAGCGAGAACTTGTTGATGCACTTACATCAACTATTCAAGCCAATACTTTTCCAAATTCTATGCTTTGAGCTTCAAGTTCTAGCAAGAACAAAGAATCCACGGTCAGCTTTCCAAAAAAACTCGACAACACGCATTCCAAATTTTGTGGTTTGTCAACCAAATTCGGCTCATTACGCTCCTTCAATCCCAACAATATTCGACAGACGCAGCTCGTATTGAATTGGTGGGCACTTTCTAATCCGAACAAACGTTTTTTTAATTTGCACCGCTTTTTGAGAAGAATTCTTCAATACTCAACAATTTTGAAGCATTTTTGGATGGGTTTGGAGAAACATTTGGCGAACATGACAAAATATGTTCTGCAACAACAAAAATCCGAAGCTTACGACAAGGACGGCGTTCAATTTCAATCTACGCTTCAAAATTTTGTCAGCTAGCATGCAAAATAAACTGGAGAAAGCAAGCTTTTATAAATCAATTCTATTATGGTTTACGAAACAAAGTGAAGGATTTATTGCTTTCATTACCAAACCCTACCACATTAAATGAGGTTATCAGTCAAGCTGTCAAATGCGACAATCGGTTATTTGAACGACAACAAGATAAACAAGTATGAACTACGTTGCAATCGTATAATAGTTACTTTGTCTCTACTTCAGCTTCAAATATAGGCAAACAAACCGAAGCGGAAGACATGCAAATTGATAGAGTGCGATTCAAAACTCTTACTGAACAAAAAAAGAAACGCTGACGCAAAAAAAAACTATGTCTCTATTGCGGAAAAGACGGACACAAGATCAGCGCTTGTCTTGAAAAACAACGATGCGCGACACAACTTTATAGCACAAGACAAAAAAACAACAAAGTCTAGCCATAATAGAAACCGTGCAACTAAATACAATAATATTATCAACATTTTCAAGTATTGTATTATCGGCAAATCCTACTCTTTGCTTTTATCTTGCCCATTTGTTTGGATTCAAAAAATATTAAAATGCAAATCTTAATTGATTCAAGAGCCTCAACTTGTTTCATTGATGAATCTTTTGTGAAACGTCATAAAATTTTCACTGTCCAAAAATCAAAAGGCATTTACGTTGAATTTATTGATGAACAATCGTTATCTTCTGGTAATATTATCCATGAGACAATTCATTTATAAATAATGGCAGAAAATCGTATTAACCATGTGGTCTACAACGTTATCTGTTCTCCGTCTAATCCTGTTATTTCAAGACTTTCATGGCTTGAAAATTTTAATTCTCAAATTGATTAGGCGAATCACAATGTTACCTTTCTTTTTAAAAAACTTTCTATGGATATACCAATGTTACAGCTGCAAACCCTTCCGGACAGAAATTGTCAAGCCATTATTTCTCAGAACTCGAGCATTTATGCAAGCTGCTAAAAATGCTGATAAATTTGTGGCTTATGCAATTCTAATATCTGAGCAAATTTCCACAACGACTTTACTTCCAAAGGAGTATAAAAAGTATCAAGATGTTTTGAAAAGAAAAATGCCGACATTTTGCCCAAACATTGACCATATAATTGTACAATTGATCTTCAAAAACATGCTCAACCACCTTTTAGGCTCATATACAACCTGTTGCAAAATGAGCTTTTTGCATTGAAAGAATATCTTAACGAAAATTTGACAAAAGATTTTATTTAACACTCTAAGTTTCTAGCTAGTGTGTTTATTCAATTTGTGAAAAAAAAAGATGGGTCTTTACATATGTGCATGGATCACCGCGGTCTGAACGAAGTAACAATCAAAAATTGCTATCCATTACCTTTAATCGGTGGGCTTCTTGACCAACTTGGAAAAACAAAAATTTATACCAAAATTGACCTTAGAAGAGCATATAATCTTGTTTGATTTAAAGAAGGCAACAAATAAAAGACGGCATTTTAGACAAAGTATGACTATTTTGAATACAACGTCATGCCGTTTAAACTTACAAATGCACCAGATATCTTTCAACATCTCATGAATGATATATTCAAAGAATTCCTAGATGATTTTTTTGTCTGTTACCTAGACAATATCCTAATATATTCCATGGATGCGGATTATCATGTAAAACATGTGAAGCTAATACTTAAAAAGATTTGGAATGCTAGATTGTACGCTAAATTTAAAAAATATGTTTTTGATACTATTCAAGTAGAATTTATATGGTATGTCATTTCAAACGACGCTATTTTTATGGATTCTAATAAAATTCAAGCCGTATTAGACTGGACTACACCAAAGACAATACGCAATGTTCAGTGTTTCTTTAGATTTGCCAATTTCTATCGAATTTTTATCAAGAATTACTTCTAGATTGCCACTCCACTTATACGGCTTACATGCAAAAATAAATTGAAGTAGAATCAAGATGCAGACAAGACTTTTCAAACATTGAAAAACGCCTTCACGATAGTTCCGATATTGATTCATCCAGATTTTTCCAAATCTTTCTTTATGGAAACAAATGTTTCGGATTTTGCATTGGGTGCAGAGTTACCGCAGCAAAGAGAAGACGGAAAACTTCATCTAGTTGCTTTTTATTCAAAGAAATTCAACGCCGCAAAGATCAACTATGAAACCACGACAAATGGTTACTTGCTATTATGGACTTTTTTCAAGAATAGCGTCATTTACTTGAAGGCGCCGTACATTAAGTGATAGTATATACGGATTACAAGAATCTTCAATATTTCATGCCTACTCGTGTTTTCAACCGTCGTCAAGCCAATTGAAATATGTCTTTATCTAGGTTTGATTTTAACATCATACATCGACCCGACAAGTTATAAGGGTTATTTGATGCATTATCTAGAAGATCCAACTTTATTCTTCATAAAAAAAAAACGGCATATGACTTATAATAGACGACGTTTTTAAAACCTAAACGCCTTCAATTACAAGCAACTTAAATCTCATTTCTAATTGATTTTAGTTTCTTCGATCAAATCCAAACAGCCTCAACTACAGATGCCATACTACTTAATATCAAGCAACGTTTCAACGATTCCACAAAGGATTTTAACAAATTTAAGATTGAAGGTTAATGTTTGTATTTTGAAGATCGCCTCTATATTGCTGATAGACCACACCGCGTTCACATCATGCAAACACACCACAATCTTCCAACCGTTTGACACTTTAGATTCAACAAAACGTTGGAGCTCATTTATCAAGATTTTTGGTGGCCTCAAATGTAAAATACCATCAAAGACTTTGTATTATCTTGCAATACTTGTTTTTGTTCAAAGAATCCTCAACATTAATCGTACGGACTTCTACAGTCTTTATCAGTGCCAAAGCAACCATGGTCATCTATTTCTATGGATTTTATTAGAGACTTACCAATATTGACTAAGTTTGATTCTATTTGCATTATAGTTGATGGGCTTTCCAAAATTGTACATTTTGTTCCATGCAAGAAGACAATTACGAAAGAAAAAACAATTAACCACTATTTGACAACATTTATTGTTATTGTGAATTATTCAAGCCATTGTGTTAGACTGAGGATCTCAGTTCATTTCCAAGTTTTAACAGTCATCATTCAAAATCTTGCAAGTGAAGATCAAGCTTTCATCAGCATTTCATCATAAAACTGATGCACAAATTAAACGCATGAATCAAGTTTTAGAGCAATGTTTATAGTGCACTATAAATGTATAGAAGTAGATTTTGTTATTTTCTACACACACTTTTATGATTTGTTTAAAATTAATGTTTTTGAGAGTTCACAAACTTGCGTTTCAAAACTTTTGTTGTAGAATGGTGGAGAAGTTATTTGTGATAGAACAATAGGTAAAACCTTGAAAAAGTGATTGTCTCATATTTTTTCAAAAACACAATCAAGTTGCTTTATTCATTTGTTTCAAATCAGTTGTTTTGGCATGTGTGGCCTTGGCATTAGACTCTTTGATCTTCATCCATGTTTTTAAAAAATGTGGCCCTTGCACTTCAATGTGCCCCATATGTAGTCATTTGACCATTCACCAAGGGAAATAGAGGATAAAGATAACTAAATTTAAAATGAATAATATTTTGACGTGCTGTTGTTATACACGCTAGATTGAGTGCCAGGAGATTGTTTCAAAGAGCCCGAAACACTTATCATCCAATTCTACATAACATTGTTCACCAAGGTTTATACCTCCTCCAACCGTGGAGGAATATCCCTCCCTATACACCTGAGGAGGATTTAGTTATAGATTCTCAATGTTGATTGGTCCTTGGCCAGAGGAGGCCAGAGTTGGCGAATGGCATTCACTCGGATCCTCATATTTGGGGAGCAAGAAGGACTCCCCCAGTGAAGATTAACCATGTTATGTAACAAGAATCCAACCTTGCGAGGGCATTGGTAGAGATGCTTTTACATTGTGTTTTTTTTTTTTGTTAATGTTAACACAATTTCATCTAGATTTTGTCCTAAACTTGTCTACACTTGGATGGAAATTTTATCTGGATTGGAACATATTGTGTTAAATTACCAAAGCCTCACAATCTAGGATGTATTTAGTTTGGTTTATGTACGTGAGGAGCGAGATATGATTAGTAAGAACATTCTCCAAAGGAGACACAAAGGACCACGAGCCCCATGGAAGCTCCACAAAGAACACGCTTCAGCCATTTGTAACTAGCAGAGCCACACAAAGGTAGTAACTTGAATCACTCCAAGTTTGTAAACATCCAATGACAGATGTTTCTGCAAGTAGCATTAGAAACAAAAAGATACAAAATCCTTTCAAGTCCTAATCAAACACCGAAAGCAACAAGTTTTTGATAACTAGTTCAAAGAGTTAGAAAGAAACACACAAAAAGCAAAGGATGAAGACCATTTGTTGAACATAGGTGGCCAAGAGTTTGCAAACACCAAAATAACAAGTTTTTGAAAACTAGTGCAAGCAACCAAGGAGTTGGAAAGAAACACACAAAAATAAAAGAACGAAGACCAGTTGTTGAACATAGGTGCCTAAGAGTTTGCAAACATTGAAATAACAAGTTTTTGAAAACTAGTGCAAGCAATCAAGGAGTTGGAAAAAACACAAAAAAAGCAAAGAACAAAGACCATTTAACAAGTTTCTGAACATTAGTGCAAGTAACCAAAGAGTTGGAAAGAAACACATTGTCAAAAATCAAAGAATGATGCCTATTATTTGTTGAACATATATAGGTGGCCAAGAGATTTGGTATTTGAACATTACAGAGCAAAAGGGGGGCATATTAAAAAAAAGGGGGAGATTGGAGAGAATGCCAGTGCCGGGAGAGAGCGAGAAAGCAAGGCTACAGAGAATATTTGAGTGGAGCAACAGAGGCATGGCATACCAAAACCAAACAGATGGCGAGACAACGACCAAGCCACCAACAAGGAAGTGCAACTGATCAAGAAACAAGTATTGGGGCGAGGAGCGTTGCGGAAGTAGAAGCGGTGGTTGGACATTTTGGCGAACGAGGTGGTAGAGCGAGAGACGTGCTCAAAGTGATGCAAGCCGAGGGGCAGGAGCATTTGTCCAAAGACAAGCTCCGCCACGAGATCCACGACCGCATCAAACGCATGAAAGAGATCCAAAACAGCATCGCCCGGCAAGAACGACAGGAGAAGCAAAGCTAGATGGCGGAGCTTGTGGATCCCACCAAGTGTTGCCAGGCCACGTACAACGCTCAACGGGACAAGAGCCACCACCAACACCATCTTAGGTAACTTGATAAAAAAACAAACACTACATTTTGGGACAGTTTTCACTATTTTTGTCATGGGAAAATTTCATTTCATGTATACCCCTGAAGTTTGCAATATTTTCATAGACACCCCTGTTGCTTTTTCAGAAATTTTACAGCCAAAATTTTCAGGTGTTTGTTTTGTTGTCCATGCCACTTTCCTTCTTCCTTGTGCACATGCATAACAAGAAAGAAGTAGTGTGCGCACAAAGGGAGAAGGAAGTGGCTTGCACAACAAAAAAAAAACACTTGAAAATTTTGGTCCAAGGATATCTGTGAAATTTCTGAAAAAGCATGGATATCTGTGAAATTACTGCAAACTTCATGGTATCCATGAAATTTTCCCAAAAAACAATACATTCTAGGACAAATTTCACTTTTTTTTTGTCATTATGTACAATTTAGCATAGTACAAAAAAATAAGGGAATTGATACATGTACCACCCCTTTCCAACTATTTTACCACACCCACTATACATGACCAAAATCTACAAAATGAAAATAGGTGTGGACCATGGGCAAAATATCACTCATTTAGAAAAATAGCTTGGCATAAAAGTTGCAAACACCATATTCATTAAATTGGAAAAAACAAGGGTCCCACTTTGTTTTCCCCTCAAACCCAAAAAGTTACTTTAAAACTAGATTCAAAGGTATCATATTCAATCTGAGCCACTTGCAAATCCCTCCTCTCAAGTGAGGGCACGTGTCGGTTTGAGGTGATCACTTCAAACTTCCTGACTCACTTCTTGAAAGTCCCAAAATGTACCATTCTTCCCAAATATTGCGTTTGCAACTTCAATTTTGTTTTCCAAGCTCTGGATTTGCCTCATAGTATCAACTAAAAAAAAATCTAAATTAGACTAAGCATGATTTAGATTTTTTAATTGGTACTGCAAGCCGGATTTGGAACTAAAAAACAAAACTAAAGTTGCAACTTCTACGTCAAGTTATATTTTCAAATGAGTGATGTTTAGCCCATGGTCCACACCTACTTTAATAACGGAAATATTGGCCATATATAGTAGGCGTGGTAGAGTAGTAAAAAAGGGGTGGTACTTGTATGAGTATATCAATTCCCAAAAAATAAACATGCACTTTCTTGTACAATAGTGAAGTCTCAGTGATTGCCTCCAAGAATTTCAAATGATTACAGCTTTGAGCTATAGCTATGCCTACATTTACTGTATGAATGTAAGACTAAGGTGGAGTACAAAATGGTCCAAAGTTTTTCTCAATTTACCTAATATGTTGTGGTGACCACAACAAAACCACCACCAACACCAACAAGTCGACTAGTGGCTTGTCATCCCAGTCCAAACGCTTGCTAGAACATAACCTCAACACCTCCGCTGACAAGCATGTTGCCAATCATCGTCGGTACAAACACTCCCTTAGCCCTCCCACCTTGTTCCCCCTCAAAAGTTCCTGTGGCAGTAGCAAAGCTGTGGAACAACAATCCAAGGAAAACCATCACCACCACCGACACAAGGAGAATCACCGACACCATGCTGAGAAGCGACCCCAAGAGAGTGTTGGCCTCAAGTCATCTAGACATCACAGGACGAGCTGTTAAAGTGAAAGTGGACTCAAAACCAAATCTGCCTTTTGACCATGAGTTTTTGTAAGAACAAAAAAAAATTGCGTACTATTTCTCTTCAAATTTCGGTTCCAGTCTCATTTGTAAGTCTTATGAAAATCATCGACTTGCAGTTTGTAACACAATATTTGTTAATTTGGAAAACCGATTTTGGGATATTGGATTTTACATTTGAGGGAATATTTTGGTAGTTTAATGTGATTTCTTTTGATAATTCCTTCAAAATATTTCATCATTGATGTATGATTTTCTTAAAGAAATCATCATAAAATTCACTCTATAACACCAAAAATTTCTTAAAAACATAAAATCCAAAAGTCCCAAAATTGCGTTTGTTTCTCAAATTTAACAAATGTTGTGATTTGTGTACAATCTTGTAGTGACAATGACTTTCTATAAGAGAAATGAGAATTGGGAGGGCATTTGAGACACTGAAGTAATCAAGTGGTAAGGATAGACTGTGTCTAATATGCCTTCTATTTAAGCCCCACCACCTCGACTGCAGCTTTGCCAAGCTGAGAATGGCAATGCTTGAATGAAGAAAAGCTAGAGTTTGTTTGGTTTTTAGTGCAACTGAGAGGTGGGTGGTAGCCTTGTGAGTCATACCTGGATAGTAGTAGCATTTATGTCGAAAGCAGAAGTAGAAAGCTCTCTACAAAAATGTGTCACTGTCAAGTTTGCACAAATTGGCATTCGATCCAGTAATAACCAGACTGTTGAAAATATGAAACATGAATACCTTATGGAAAAAAAAAAAAAAAAACCTTCCAAATCGATTACTGAAAAAACTAAAAAGAGAGTATGAGTACAGCTTGAGAAAGAAAAGTTGCATTGAAAATTTGGCTCCTTTGAATTTGCACAAGGTTTTGGTACATATTGGTTGGGAAAAGCAGGATCGGGAGGGTATCATATTATATCATTTGCCTCCTAAATCTCCTATGTTACACAACATCCTCTGTTCTCAAAATCCTTCAGTTTCTCAGTAGAAGTTGACACGTCCAGTTACGGTGACTGGTTTGGCTAGATCGACACGATTGGCTTCACCGCTTTCCACCATCTGTGGCAACTTGTTTGCATCCTTCGCTTGCATTCCAGAACCAGTCCAAACCTAGCCACACCAACAACAACAACAACAACAACAAGCGTCTGTAAAATTCAACTCTTAATATACAACAGTCTGCAAAAAGTCCACATTTAAAAGTGATTCATTAGTCCCATTGCCAAAGAATCTGCAAATCTGCAGTCACGTTTTCAAAAACGTTCAAAATGCGATATTAGTTTACTTGGGAAAAAACCCCAATTTTGAGACTTTTTCATTTTTCATTTTTAAGAGTTTTTATGTGATTTAGAGTGAATTTAATGATAATTTATTCAAGAACTTACATCAATGATGAAACATCTTGAAGGATTTATTAAAAAACTCACTTAAGATTACCAAAATGTCGCGTTTCAAGTTCCTTTAAAAAGAGGCTCCACAATCAAGGAGCGAGTAGGAGCAAGCAAAATTTGTTATATTATGCGAGTTGGGGCTATCAAGAGTGTCCTTTAGAAGCATGCAAATGACATATCACCTAATCCGACAAATCTCATAGGATTGGACATAATAGGATTTTGGGAACAAAAAAACGCTTGAATCTATGAAAATGCCTGAATATTCCTGAGTACTTTAAAACTTACTCAAAAAGGCCCAGTGGATCAAATATGACAACCACGCCGCTAGCATGTACATTAGAACCAAGTCAGATGGATAGAGTTTGTGGTATCGGTTACCGTTAAATGAGGCCACTCGTTCTTCGAAGACACGTCACTAGCTGCAAATCGGACTTCGAAAGCAGCCAGCTTTTCGGAGAAGAGGAGAGACGTAAGCTCCAGTTGAGTTTCGGTGCCACGTAAAGGAGCATACGCTGCAACTGCAGCTGCTCCATGAGAAGTTTTATGTGCCAACGTAATGTGTGCTGATTCCACAGACCCTTTCAAGTTCCTCGACAGCACGGCTTCCACTTGAGGATTTTGCAATCTCACCTGCAAAGAAGCTCAATCAGACCACTCACATCTTGTTCTATCCATTCAGACTAATCAAACTTACAAGCACTACTTCATGCAACGCTTTCCAACAGTTTTCATTTCAGATACAGTGAAACAAATCTCAAATCAGTATCTCCAAATCGACAACTATTACAAAATATGTGTATTGCAACAATAGACTGCAGACGGACCTCTTGCAAAACGTCCAACAATTGGTTAGTGTCTAAGGTAACAGCAACAAATTTGAAAGTCTTGAATGATCGCTCTTCTTTGACAATTGGAACATGCATGTTGAAATCTCCACTTGCAATGGCTGTCAGTTGCTGCTGTACAACGTCGACTACTGTTTGAAAAGGTACCTATCACAAAAGCAAGCAGAGAGGTGTAAATTGCACTTGGCATTTGAAAAGGATTTTTCTTTAGAAAAGTTAGAGAAAAAACTATGCAAGCATGATGAGCACAATTTAGGAAGAAATGGGATATACCTGTACTTCGAGAAGATACTGTTTATGTGCTGATAGCGTTTGCTTCAGGCTCTTTTCCCATCTCATCCATTCATCTTTAAGGGAGCCGTGGAGACTCTCCAGCCTGCAAATAACGAAACCTACAAGTTTTAGCAAAAAAACTCTTAAAATATTTTGATTCCTCTCGGTGTACGCATTCAAATACTTATAAATAATGAAGATAGTATACCCCATATTCGCCACTTGTGACTTTGAGAAGCAGTCGTACAACATTGCCGTTTTCCATAAGCAAATCAAAGGTCATTCTTTACCTTCCATGCAAACTTGTGTGACGTTGGTAAAGATGCAAGCCTTGTGCGATGACGTTCGTCACAGGGGTAGGCATTGGTTTCCTGACAAAAAAAATTTGAACATGGTACAACGGTTTGTCAAACAAAGATTTTCAAAAGAAGCTAGAATGATTTTTTGTAGATTGAATCGATATAAAAGTCATAAACTAACTTGGAACTCACGGTTCAATAGGAAAAGGGATGGAAAATAGGTACTCTACGGCCATACTAGACCTGAAACTACACTAACGAAAACCACAAATACTGATGACGGTGTCCCCAACGTAATTCCACGCAGCATTCAAAGAGTTTTTGGACTTCACTGGCAAATTATCAGTCCCTTTCCATATTCAACCAGTTTTTTTAATAACTACTCCAGATATTGTTTCTAGATGTATTTTTCTAAAATTTTTTGACAGACCTTCTCTTGCAATTTGAAAGTTCATTTGAGTTTATTTCATTAATTTGTTTAGTTCAAAATATATTACTACCCTGATCATGGAAGCTCCATGTACATCAGCTCAACTGACCTGTTCTTATTTAGCACGGGCATTTTCACGATTTGGCCGAATTGTTGTTCGAGTACCTCTTCAAACTCCTTGCGGTCCTGTATAAGGTCATCCGAGTTACTAGTAGCACTGCCAAAAGTGATTCTCATAATTAGCTCAAGTAGCTATAAACACTGCTAAATGAGCTCAAAATTCGAATCTAACGTTGATATTCAAGATTTTTTGTAGAAGCATTGTTTTTTGAGCAAAATGTTTGCAAAATTTAGCTACATTTGTGAACAACTATTACTGAATAGCATTAATGAAACTGTCAACACAAGCAGCTTTTCCTTAGATTTGTGTTATTTCAACATACTAGTACTTGAGATCATCCCTCATGCAAACTACGTACATAAATGAAGTAACTCATGTGAATAAGACCCATCAGAGTGTTGTATAAGTAGACCATGCGTTAATGAAATCGTTCATAACAACAATATTACAATGCTTTCTAAGAGTTCTTACCATGCCATCGTACAAATTGTAAAACATCAGCATTACATATCCAAGATTTGGAGTATTTTTATCCAACTTTCCCTGTAAATAGGCAACATGTTAGAAAACGTTCCGGTAAATTCCAAAGGTTGTTTAAAAATAATGACCTCAAACAGGACTTCCATAAATTGCTTAAATAGCTAAACCTCCGGTGAAGGTGCTAAAAATTCAACTTGAACACTAACTTTTTTACAACTTTGTAGCTATTCTAGCTACATTCGATAATTTAGGAAAAAAAGTAATTTGGAACTTTTGGGTTATATGTTCATAAAAAAGATCTGGTGATTTAAAGTAGATTTCATGATGATTTCTTCAAGACCTTACATCAGTGATAAAATATGTTGAAGGAGTCATCAAAAAACTCACTTTACATCACCAAAATATTCTCACAAATGCAAAACTCAATATCTTTAAAATTGGTTTGGGGAAAGACTTTTTCCATAATTAACAAATATCGTGTGTACAATAACTTCTTGGTACAGATATTGCAAAATTTAGCGAATCTTGACAACACTGCTTGTTACGTTCAACAATCAAGACCAATGTCCACATCAACAAACCATGAGGAGTAAATACATCAGGACGAAGAAAAAAAAACATAATTTTATTTTTTTGCAATCCTTTTGAAATCTCCTAAGATCTTCTGAAATCTATACCGAGTGGTTGGTCCTCATTAAGACTCGATACATAAAGACTGCCAATACATCGAGTGAATATGGCTTAAGCCCTGTGCCTGCACATTTTCAAATGACTTGAAATTTAAAAACTACATTCTAGACTGCATGAATAAAATAAAAAATGTGCTAAATCTTGAAAACTTATCAAATAGGGCTTAAATGTTTGAGGGATCGAAATAACCTTCTGAATCAGGGACAACGGGTACTCCAATTGCCTTTGTGGCAGTACATATATTCCCAATCTGCCAAATGTCCATTTGGTGAAAAGTGACGAGTCAGAAATATAAGTGTAAAATCAAAGTTGAAATTATTTACACGTTCTAAAAGATAAAAAAGAGGGGCAAAAATATATTGAAATCTAAGGTGTGGCTTAATAGTGACTTCAAGAACCTTTTGGGCACGATTTAAGATGTTTTTAAAATTTCCTACTACCACTTTCTCTTGATTGATACATACACCTCAGATTCTAATACCACTTGTCCACCTTTCTCATTATTTAAAATATGTAGTTGGTTTAAATTTGGTAAGAAATTGACCGTGTGAGAAGAGTTTGAGTGAGGAATGGGTCTTTTTTGTCTCTACCTCTATCAGCATAGTATTTATATCTAAAATACACAAATATCCAATGGTTCACGTGCTAAATGACTTACTGTTTGCCAAACCTCCTTGTTTGGTGCATTCTTATCAGCAAAAGTAATTCTATGGGGTTCCTTAACCCTCTCGCTTTTAAGCGTTGGCCAATACTTTCCTAAACAAAATCAATATGCCAAAATAACCAATGTCAGCATTTATTACCGCAAACACACGACATTTCTATTCTCACAGCGTTCCAAGTAAGAATAATTTTGAAAGACTAGGTTTTTTCATGTTTTTATTTCAAAACCGAGCATACGTACCCGTTATCATGTCGCCCATCAAACTGTGCATGGGAAGATCATATGACGAAGTCATAATTGCTTTACAAAGTGCAGATTTGCCACAGCCAGGCAATCCTAAAGGTCAAACAAACCAAGTCAGTCTAAAATGCTCACAAAAAATGGAAAATACACTGCAGATAGCCATGCTTTCAAAAAGAAGGAAAGAAAACAAATTAAAAAATGAACTGATACTTTTATTGCTCTTTCCAGAATCACAAAAAGGAAAAAAAAAAAACCATTTAAAAAATGAATTGATATCCAATAACACCATATTAAGTAAATTGGGAAAAAATACAATTTTGAGACTTTTGGATTTTTGTTTTTTAAAGAAAATTCACTAAATGCACTTTAAAAAGCACAAAATCCAAGAATCCCAAAATTGCATTTTTTCCCAATTTAATTAATGTAATGTTCAATTTTTCTATTGCTCTTTTCTAGAACCAAACAAAAAGAAATGGAAGTAATGAAACTCAATAAGTACCAGGGAAAAAGACGAGCATTCCTTGAGCTTTAACTACAAGACCAAGCTGAGCTGGTGCAGTCGTTGTCAAAGCACCTGCAAGTTCGAGTTCACCTTTCGAAACATATTCATCCTCATCAAGATGCTGCGCTGCTAAAAAATCACTCACATCGATTTGCACTCCCGCAGCACCAACCAGTTCTTTATTCTTCACACTCCGTTCGGCGAATTGCTTCAGAAAAGGTTCTGCTTCCGTTAAGTACGTGTTGCTGCTTAACTTTTTCCCGTTCATTTTCTTCTTAATGTACCCAGCCCTGCAAAAATAACCAAACAAAAAAAACCATCAAATCTCCAAAACTACACATCTCATAGCATTGATATCCCATCGATCAAAGTATCCTCATGACGCTCTCCATGAAAACTTATAAAAACCTATAGAACAAACCACAAATCCCAAACAACCGTTGATTTAATGAAGAGACTTATAATTAGAAGACTCGTAATTCAATGAACAAATTGTTCAAAACAGGTACAATTAGGAAAAAACCAATATAATTAAAAACCAGGTAGAGTTTCTCTAGTTCGAGACTGCTGACCACTCTTGATAATGCTACAAGCAAAATTTCTGGGAGTCTCATTCAAGAGTTCCAAGGGGAAAGGAGCCTATAGCTCAATAACATTGAAAGGACTAAGAAAACAAAGATATAAAGTAGAAGTAGAAGACTTTAACCATTCATTTAAAAGTTTGGTCAACTCCTCTTGTTTTTCTGGTGACGTGCCCCATATTGTCATTTGTCTGTGTCACAGCCACAGTCACAACGTAAGTATATTTTGCCTCGACTCCTGCAACAAAAAAATTTATAACCACTTGTTTGTTCTAAAAATGCTAAGTTTTTTCTGCAAGTCCCTTGAAGACAAAAAAAATTAAACTACCATTTCTTTTAAAAGAAAATAGAGAAACAACGTGTACCTGGTGTAATATTGCTTGTAATCGGCCACGCCTTTCTCAAAAAGCGATGCCATGCCGTTACGTATGAGGAACGTCCGGATCTGTAGAGAAACAACACCAAAATTTGGCAACTCGCCGTAAAGAAACAAAAACTCTACCAAACACAAAGCAACCCAAAAAGATGAGTCAAATTCCTCGCTCACGAACTGTAAGAGACAAACGTTACTTACCGGTGGAATATTTATGTACAATTCATTTTCATCAAAATTTATGTCTCTAAAGGGCTTTTCAAAGAAGTGTATGCATACTACCTATTTGTCCTTTGAATGGAATGTTTGATTAGATTCTTCACAATTATCATTCTTAGTGATGCAAAATCAAATTTACATTCCTCAATAATTTTGATCAATCTTGTCAATTTACAACTCTTGCAAATTGAGATATTTTAAGGTGAATTTGTACATTTCAATGAACCATTGCTCAATTTCACTTGAGTACATTTATTGTGAGTTTTAACAAATGTATCAAAAATTCATCAATAACAAATTTTCCAAACTTGGTTCCAAAGTCTTAGTGTGAAACATCAATGTGCACAACGTCCTGCTTTTTTGAATATACATCAAAAAAGTTATTAATCTTGTCTTGCACAAATTTTGGTGTTACAATTATGACATGCTCAAGTTTTGTATTAGAAATAGTTTACCACTATTCAATTGAACTTGCAAATTTGACCATCATGTTTAAAAGAACAAATTTAGTCATATCATAATGGTCAATTTTACAAACTAGGAATTTGTGAAATCACCACTTACAAAACTTGGATTCACCACAATTACATGACATTGAAATTTGTACAATACAAGTCCTGTAACTTTATTTATATATTTTCAAAAAAAAAGGGAGTTATGCACATTGATGAATCTTACTGAAATTTTGGAACCAAATTTGGAAATTTGTTATCAACATTGTTCTTGAAAATGTGAAGTCAAACAATAATTCTTTAAAATGGACATTTCCATCAAGTGATTTGTTTTTCTTTAATTTTGCAAAATGTGAAACTTGATATGATTACTCAATAGAGTATGAAGATGCAAAGTTGATCGTGCATCACTAAGAATGGTTATCGTGAAGAAGCTAACAAACATGCCTTTCCAAGGACAAATAGGTAGTATGCATGCTTGAAGGAACTGAATAATTGTAGTTTTGTCTTAAAGGTCACCTTATATGGCAAAAATTTCAACTTCAACATCAAATTTTGTGTTTCATCCAGTGAGTCATCCTGCCCAGATTCACCATGGCCTCTTGTTTTCTCATCAATATAATCCGTACGGCTATTCACATCCACTATCGCTGGAACAGCGTTGCCATAAAAAACACGCACATCTACGAAAAATCCTGTAGTCAAAGTCGTCTAGAAAGTTAAAATTTCGAAACATCATCAACACTTGTATCAAAAATGTAATAACAGTACCTAACCGTCACTCGCTCCAGCTATTGCTCTGAAAACATGAGTAGCAATATGTCAACAATTGAGTCAATCTGTATCCATTGCACATCTTATGTTGTATATTTTCATAAAAATGCGTGTGCTTCATAAAGCAATTAAAGCAGTGTTTCAAAAGTTTCCTTTGTTTCACACTGATCCAAGTAAACAATTTAATACTCAGAATAAGAAAACATACCTCTGTACAAAGGCCATAGACCTGGGTGTTTACTGCAGAACACGTATAACTTCATAAATACCACGAAATGGGAAAGAAAAAAACACAACCAAAATCCTACTGAATTTCCAGGAAAAAAATCTGTAAAATACAGATGATATGAGAACTATTCGAAAAGATAACCAATGTTCAATAGAAAATGCAAAGGTATTATAATTAATACTGATTTTAGTACGTGTCAAATTATGTAAGAAAGCGGGTTTCCACAAAGAGACGAGCAGTAAAGCACCACATTTCTTTCTGATACCGCCGGAATGCAGAATCTGTGTATACATGCACCGTCATCTTAAATTGCGAAACAATGTTTTCCTGGTCATTGGCACTCTGTCCGGACGAAGTTGTGTTGCACTTGAAGCGTACAGGTAACTTTGACTTACGGATCACCTGAATCATCTCCTGAACAGAAAAAAACATTCTATGATGAGCATGAGCATAGAAAAATATTACAAACACGCTGCCAAAGCTTCAACAACTTAAGTCCATAAATGCATCTAATGCAATTTCTGTAGTCTAGGTGATGCACATGAACACAAAAATCTGCAGTTGAACAAAATACTACAAACCCTTCATCAGCACTTGCTCAGAAATTGACATCAAAGTTTTTTTGTGCAATGGAGTTAATCAACTAAGTAACAGTCGAGGGGGACATGTACTTGAAGTTTTCTTGTGGGATAATCTGAAGGCGTTGAGTGCAGAAAGGTTTCTAACATCGGATACAAATGATTCTTCTTTGCGCTTCCTTGCTCTGCAACTTTATCCTCAAGCCAGTCTGTCAAGTCGGAGCAGAAGTCTGGGCCTACAGCTTTCAGAAGGGCCTCCACTTGCTGCAACAAATACCACAAGCAATTACTTCTTAAACAAAACAAAGATATCATAGGAGTGGACTGAAATATCTGTATATTGGTGAGAAACGAACTAAAGACATGAGGAAGATAGCATACATCCATGAACACCAGTTTAAATCCTTACTCTCACAGTACTAAGGATTTTAAGCCCAGCTTCAAGTTACCTTTTTTTCGCTACCCCGATTAGATGAACATATATCACGAAGTCCATTCCCATTCAAAAGAGCTGCACAGAAGTCAAAAATTATTCATGAGTTTATCTGGCATTTAACAAATTCTGAGAGTTCCATTAATCCATTGACATCTACCACTCATTTATCATAAAAAAGAAAGGTCACAATGAAGCGCTAGAGTGATATGAAATAAGGTCAATTGCATCAAACACACTTACCTTCCGAGGATGGAGGACGTGGAAACTGAACAAGGATTTCATTTAAGCTGGTTACACTCTGCGGAGTCACAATACGTGCTACAAGCCCTTCGAGGATCTCTCCTTGAATATCCTCATGTGCCTTAGTTGCTGAAACACCACAAGTGACATCATTCTCTCCCGTAAATAAAAATACGGATTTACACAACAAGTGACCAACAATGGTTGCCAATGCTCAACTACCACGGAAAAAAAACATGAGCCAAAAACTTCATGACTGACGAAAAGAAAGTTAGATACGCACCTGGCAAATAAGTATCAGCAATATCATTCAAAACGTGCGTAACACTCCTTGCCAATCCTTCCTCACAGAGTGCGTCATAGGCAGTAAAGAAAGAGTTCACAGAATCTCTGCATCATACAAACCAAAGAAACCATTTAGCGCCTAAGCATCCAAGGAGTTAGTTTGAACTTCCACCTATGAAGGATACAATCGTAAAGAGATGCGATAAGAGAGAAGAAAAATGTGGCGGAAAATAATTACTTAGAGGAAAATAACCAATATTGATTTGTTGGCAGTCGCCATTGATGACAGAAAGCAATCACATCAGGGGTAGACTGGAAGTAGGGGCGCCCATCCAATTTTGTCACTGCAGTAACCACCACTGGTAACACCCACCATTGCAGTATAACCTCAGAATCTTGTACCAATGATCAATTTGACCTTGAATGAACTAGCCCATAGTCTCACCAGGAGAATCATTGAGCTCTTGACAAGAAATCTACACCAAATTAATGACAAAAATTATATCCGAATTGCTGCAGAATCTTATCAAAGCAGAGAGTGAAAATAGACATAAAAACGAACCATAATCATGCAAAGGGCGCTGTCCATGATCCCCCAACACCGCAGTTACTAGCTCCATCCCAATGCAAATACGATGCTCCTGCAACATAAGACAAGTCAGTCCTCCAAACTTGACAACTACATCCAGGTGGTATTCAACCTTCAAGCCATAATCAAATGCCGCAATGTGTAAAAGTCAAAAACCACAAAAACGAGAACATATCGAATGGATCAAAACTAGCAAAGAAATTTATAGTTGCACAGATTGTTTGATTGTTTCCAAATCAGCCCGGTTGCATTGACAAACAGGCAACATTGAGCCCATACCTGAGATAGCCAAGACGTGATTTAAAACATGAAACTAGCCTTAAGATAAGCGTTGAACTCTCGTTGTTTCTGACCCGCATGTGTGCCCCATGCTTCCCGGAGAGTGCTTCCCAAGACATACACACCTACTGCTGTATACCTGCATCAACAGCAACAAGTTTGACAGATCCGGAACAGATAGAGACGATCTCTCAACTAGAATTAAATATATGCTTGTTTTGGAATTGTCTCTAAAATCGAGTGACCAAGGATTGGAATATAAGTGCATTTACTATCTTTTAATAGAAAGCTCCACACACATTCAAGTCTGCCACTTAAAAGATAGTTCACTTACAAGTTTCCATAGCTGTTTTTTGCAAAAGCTCCTCCATTGTCACCTGCATAAAGAAAGAGCGACCCCGAATGTTTCATGGAGACCTGCACGAAGTGAAAAACATGAACAATCAGGTCTGACTACTTGATCGTGTTAAACCCTCCAAAACCTCCAGCAACAATAAGCTGCTCACACGGTTACCAGCTGATGAGGGACAAAACCCTAAACCTACGCAGGATGACTGCAAGATTACCTCCAAGATTCCATGTCCAGCACTAACCACCTCCTGCATCCTCATTCTCACCTGCACAAATACACGTTTCAATCGGCGGATTAATTTGCTAACTCAAAAATGCAAAGCCGATAATAAGATACCTATGCTTCAGCACGATACCAACGGGATGCATTAGGTCCTTCAGTAAAGACGCAAAAACCGAATTTAGAGTTTAGATTGCCTTCAGAAGTGAAAGCGAACGAGAGCTGAATCGCTTTCCACTGCACGCACCAGAAAAAAGAATATAAAGAGATTCAACAACAATGATGCTCAGCCTTGTTAAAACCATAAACCGATTAACTGAGGAAACACTTACCTCTTGATCAGACTTTTCATTTTCGAATTTCGGATAGAAAGTAGCTCGCAGCTGAGCTTGAGCTACAGTTCCGTCAACTTTCTTGGGCGTTGCGACGAATTCTCTCCTCTTCCATTTGTGTTGCTGTTCTTTCTCCTCGGTACTCACGCCTCCTGACCGCGGCATCCAAACTGCAGTTGCGGCTACTCTCCTCATCTCAACCAAACCTAATCCCTCCGAGCACCCTGACGAAGAATCAACCCGGTTTTCTTGAAGAAGACTGTCACAAAATCGGCATTCACTCCGGCCTCAATCTTTGATAATCACTACCAATGCTAATCGTCACGTCATAATCTGCACTCTTTAAAATCCACGCAACCAAAGTCGAGTGCCTCGAAAACTCACCTCCAAACCACTGTCTGCCTGCAGAAAGATTTTGTCTCCTACTCCACAGAGACGCAATTCTGCTCACCTGAGCGGGAACTACGAAACTCCTCCCGAATTGCGACCTCATCAATGAAGCAGAAAAAGAGCTGAAACGAACTCGGAATTCGGCCAAAACGATCGTAACAGAAATGCGAGTTCTCGCATGACACACTCCGCGAGCTTGTAACGACTCCGAGGATGGCCAAGGGAGAAAGTCTGATCACAGGCAGCGAATCGAATGGCTTGAGCTACAAGGAACATGGGAAAGAGTGTCCACGAAGTGCCGAACCCTAATTATGTCTGTGGGTCGACACCAGGGCTATTATTTTCATTTTTGGTTTTTTATCTTTACCTGTCACAGACGTCGGTTGTAAGTTGAATTTTTTGCAACCTATCTTGAATTTTAGTAGTAGGCAAGTTGCAGTACTTTCTCGTTTAGTTTAGTTATTTGTCTACAAGTTTTTTTTTGCCTAAGAATTTTTAGATACATGCGTGGCAACTTATTAGGTCATAAATGTCAACCTTTAAGCTTAGTTCATATATTCTTCAATTATGTGAAACGGTGATGTCTAACATCGATCTTCAATAGTTGTTTTATTTTTTTAGCTATAATACTAAACTTAGACATTTGCAAAGTGTACACTAACAATTTTGTGAAGAAGCCACTAAAAGACTATTTAGTACATTGGTACAAGTGCCAAACCTTACCATGACACAATAACTACAAGCAAAAGTTGATTTATACTCATTGCATTTTTTGATTGGAAGCTTTCTTCTATGCATCCTCAAGTAGAGTGCCAAAAGTCAATCTTTTACCTAAATCGTATACTTGTCCAAGAATGGAAGTTGATTTATTCACTTTCTATGCAAAAATTCCGCCCTGGACTGCACCCAACGGTGGGTGCACTATCTAAATCGGACATTTCAAAGTCAACTCCAATTTTCCTTGGATTGGGAGGTAAAATAATAAACAAATCGTAAAAAATCCAAAAAGTATCCAATGTTTTTCCAAATTTGCAAATGGGTGCGTAATATAGTAAAAATCAACAAAAATATCACCTAGGGACTGTACCCGGAGTAGTGCATCCAAAGTAGTGCACCTAGTTTGGGTGCAGTATTGGATGTGACTTTTTTTTGGATGTCTCCTTTTATGATTTGAATACTCGAGTGGTTTGAGTGCACCCAGAGTTGGGTGCAAGCGTGTAGCTTGTAGTGAACAAGAGTAGAAGGGAGGAGATTATTGAAAAATGAGAGTCTATATGAGTTTATTTTTAATGAAATAGGATCCATAGGATGTACCTATTTTGCTCATTGAAAACAACAATGTCATTCTATAATGTATGTTATTCCTTGTGATATTACATTAAAAAACTCAATTTTTTGGAAAATATTTAATGGTGACATAGTACTAGATTGTCTTTTTCTACTCATACTTTTTGAGATGTACATTAGGAAAGTCATATGAGGTAGAGACACTTCACAAAATTTCAAGTTTTTTTCACCTCCTATTATTTTAATTATGTCACCTTTACTTTGAATTTTCATCCAATACAAAATGGCATTTTAAATATCTAACTGCATGTACAAATTCATACTAAACACATTCTTGTGCATAGGACAGCTCCAAGTCTTATGCACCATAGTGCACCCACCGGTGAGTGCACTCCAAAGTCAAAACTCCACCATTGGGTGCAGTCTAGAGACAATAATGCACCCACCGTTGGGTGTAGTCAATAGTTGATAGTGCATCCACCGTTGGATGTAGTCCATAGTCGATAGTACACCCACCATTGGGTGCAGTCTAGAGTCCATAGTGCAACTACAAGTGGGTGCAAGCTACCACTGCCCACAGCTTTTCATCTACGGACGTGGTCATTTTTTTTTGCCAGTCTCGCAGGTAATATTTTGTTGTTGTTTCCCTCATCATTGGTGGGGTCTCTTTGAGTCGTTTGATGGAGGGCAGGTGAATAAATAGTGCATTTACACTTCACATTATAGCTAGGTGTGGGGAAATTAAATATGATTAATGGCTACTCAAGTTATCTTAATCTAAGGTTCCATCAGCGACATGGCAGCTCGTCAAATAGCACCTCATCTCAAAAGCAATTTTGCATCTTGAAACTTTGGCTACTTTTTAAATTTTCCTCTTTGTTTTTACAATACAATTTTAGCACAATCAAATTTGAGATAGAAAATTTGCTAAATTTAGCCAAATTTATTACCATTGGTCAACAATCCCAATGAAGTTGCTTGTGACTGGCTATGATGCCTTCTAATCCGACATGGAATTATTGGCTTTCATCAAATAACCGCTCTCCACATGGCAGTGAAAAGTGAGCGAGACACTGGTTAACGAAACAAAACAGAAGGCACGTCCTAGTTAGATGATTACTAAGTATTAAATAACCAACGGAAGCTCATCCTACAACCTCTTTGCTTGGGCAAGTACGTTTAGAGGATTTCTCTAAAGAGAAAGAGATGTTAGAAGAGAAGGACAATGAAAGTTGCAAATTGAAAACCTAGAACAGCTGCAAAAATGCTCAACATCTCTTCCCAAGCATTGATTGACTACTCCAGTAGCTCTAATAACGTATTCTCAAATTTGCACTCTCCAAGTACAGTAATGAAGTAAAGAGGAATGTGAGCTTGGCTTTAATTTTTAATTTATAACCGGGAGACTCACATGCCTATTGTGTGAGGACGCCGCATTTCTCACACAAACACATTGCTCATAGGCACTTTGCAACAATTGTTATACAAACACAAAGACAAACGCATGCAATTGAAGATATCACCGGCCTAGTTAGATGCAATTTCTTTCGCGCTAAATTTTTTGTCTGCCCCGCTCCTCTTGCACCATTACTAATGATTCCGATAGTGGTATGTAAGGCGTTTCTTGAGCTGCTTTGTGGTTTTCTACATAGACTTCTATGATGATAGTGCTATCAAGTTGCTGCAAAAATAACTTCAACCCACAAATTCCATAACAATCTTCTTAAGATTCCGTCCAAACATGTAGAGAGTTGCAATCTCAAAACAAAAACAACTACCATGACGATCAACAATATGGATAAAAAAAGATCAAGCACAAATACTAAAGCGTATAATTTGCCTCAAGCAAAACTAAACTCCGAGTGCAAAATGAAGAGATGCATAGAGAAGATAAATCTCATAATATGAAATAGCTTATAAACATTGAATCTTCTCTCTCCACTCATTGCATCACCATGAGGAAAAATTGCTGCAAAATTTATCAAACCTACCTTCTACAATCCAAACCCTTGCAACAGCCCACATTCATGCATTTGTGAGCATGTTGATCCGAGCAATAGAAACACACAAAAAAGCTCAATTCCATGGTCAGCTTGGAGAGGGAGAGAAAATGTTTGATGTGACAGCTTGCAGCAACGAGCAAAGGAAGCACATGAATCCGAGTCAAGTCTAGAAGTGTAATTATACTTTGATCATTGAAGGCTAATTATACTCCAGCCTTGCTAATTTGTAATCTTGTTTTGTAATTATACTTTGCTCAATGAAGACTAATTAAATTCCAACCTCAATTCTAGCTTGTCAGACAGACATAATACAATCCCAAGTCTAACATAAGTATAGACAATGATGTCTTTGAAGATCTAAAAACTATTTTGTATTTGACAAGAACTTTTCTAATAACATAAATTATCTATATGTAGATTATTTATTTGTTTATTTGTATAAACCTATATTTTATTTTCAATTTTCACAAATTCTTTCAAAAATTTATGATTTGTGAGAGATTTGTATAAGGGCATCTCCACCGGTAGCTCAAACTAGCTCAAACTTGCTCAAAGTGGATGAAAAGTGTTGAAGCCCCTCTCAAAACCCTCTCAAACACTTTGTTCTACCGAGTCTAGCAAGCCACTCTTCACAGGTAAAATACAACGTCCTATATGACTGCTACAAATGACTAAGAAACAAGTCATTTCTCGCTAAATGACTATATCATGATTGGTCTCATTTGGTCACAATTTAGTCATTCTTTAGTTGTTTAGTAGTCTTTGTCATTCTAGGACATTACAGTATCTCATCCTTTACGTCTTACGGGCTTTGTCTTTATCAGAGGGAAAGAGACGTTCTCTCTTTTTTGAATCCACCTGCCCCTTCTCTTCTGCTGGCATTTAAGTTTTCACAATTCTCAAAGATACCATTATGTTTCTA
The DNA here is from genome assembly GCA_963920765.1 of Ulota crispa. NCBI lineage: Eukaryota > Viridiplantae > Streptophyta > Bryopsida > Orthotrichales > Orthotrichaceae > Ulota > Ulota crispa. The sequence continues at coordinate 20,843,056 of OY987249.1, read as the reverse complement.
TTGATAAAATCAAACCAACTACTTAGTGCAACGTGTCTTGATTTAGATGGTCAACATTGGTTATCTTGACATTAGTCTACATTTAGTAACAGATTAGTGACCCATAAATTCTCATTCAATCATATACTAGTTGTCTTTTAGGCATATATTAATAGTCTTTTAGTCATATATTAATGGTCGTTTAGTCATATAATAGTGGTCGTTTAGTCATGTAGTAGTCGTTTTTAGTCATATACTAGTCGTCTTTTAGGCATATATTAGTAGTTTTTTAGTCATATACTAGTCGTCTTCTAGTCATGTATTGGTAGTTGTTTAGTCATGTACTAGTCATTTTTAGTCATATACTAGTCGTCTTTTAGTCATGTATTAGTAGTCTTTTAGTCATGCACTAGTAGTCTTTTAGTCGTATATGAGTAGTCTTGTAGTCATATACTAGTTGTTTTCTAATCATATATTAATAGTCTTTTACTTGTATATTAGTAATTTTTCAATAATATACTAGTCGTCTTTTAGTCATGTATTAGTAGTCTTTTAGTCATGCACTAGTAGTCTTTTAGTCGTATATGAGTAGTCTTGTAGTCATATACTAGTTGTTTTCTAATCATATATTAATAGTCTTTTACTCGTATATTAGTAATTTTTCAATAATATACTAGTCGTCTTTTAGTCATGTATTAGTTGTTTTTTAGTCATACACTAGTTATCTTTTAGTCATATATTAGCAGAGTCACAATATAGTCTCACCACACCATCAAACTAAGGTCACTCCAAAGTCACAATTAGCTAGTTCTACAGTCATTGTGAAATCACTCTAAAGACACAATTAAGTTGTTCTATAGTCACTGTGAAGACACATTACATTGAAGATACTAAGACACATCACATTGAAGATACTATCACGAATTGCAGTATCTGTTCAGTCACAATTCAATGCATACTCCATGTAAACTACAAATCAGAGGTACATGGTCAATCAAAATCTCATAATGTATCCACTACTTAATTAGCAATCACAAACTATCACACACCATTCTCTATACCCACCCACTCAACATCATGTACATACGCTTGCAATTTCATGTAGACAATGAAAGAAAATTCTCAAAATTAGTTATAATGTAGTAGCCAGAGTGATGCAAGTCCACCTCCAAGCTATAAAGTTCCAAAATCTATTTGTAACTACAACCATGAATTGTATAGTGGGATTGTACCACTCCGCCGCCTAACAGTGAACAAACATAAAACAAAATCCGACAATTTTAGGTGGAGGGTTCACAAACTTTTTGTCCCGAATAGTGTTTCCACCTATGACATCTTCCACAGCCAGTTGATCACCTTTAGGATTTGTCTTCACTAGAGTCGTATCTACATGTAGGGCTTGAATGACGTCTACTTTGCACCACCCTTGAGGGACCACATCAAAGTGGATAGCATCTCCTCCAAAACCACTGATAAATCCTATGGCCACCACCTTCAACCTTCCACCTTTTGGGTTCAAGAGGCACACCTTCTGCCCCATTGTGAACTGCATCAACAAAACAACAAAATAGACTCAATAATTTAATATATGTAAATTCCAATTTCAATACTTAGCCTTCATTTACAATGTTAGAATCTCACCTTCTGCCCTTTATGCTCCTGTCCTTTCTTTGCATGTGGTTTAGGCTTCTTCTTGTCTTGCTTCTTTTGCTTTAACCAAGAGAGGTAATGTGTCAAACAAATTGGAACTTTAATGTCAACTCCAAAACTACAAACTCAAATTTCAACTTGGCCTCACCAATGGATTAATTGCCAAAATTTTGCCCTTGTGGTTTTGCGCACACACATGGTCACTAGGGTGGCCATTCGTTGTGATCCGATGTTGGGGATATTTTGTGAAGAAATCAATGATGGTATTGCAATGCAAAAATCCTTGCAATTGGGGCCACAAAGAGGTTTTCAAATACGCATTATCGTTCGCTAGATGAGTCAAATCCTTTGCAAAGAAGGCTGGAGTCACTGTGACGTTAGTTGGACAGTTGGATTTAAGTTTTGTCCAATCTACATCTACAATTATTGTATTGTTTGTATTCCACTGTGGCCATGTACTAAAAACTTTGTGTAGTGCCTTTGCCTCTAGTGGCTTGTCTCCCAAAGATGTCATTGTCTCTATATCATCATTACTCCAACTAAAGGCCGGGGTGCTCCGTATTCCCTCCAACCTCTGCATCAAAGCACCAACTACATCCGCCACAAATGGTGCAGTGAAGGAACACCAGAATGCAATTGTGAAATTTAGGAAACACATTTGGAGGAACTCCAATAACCAAGGACGACACAATATCCCCGTGAGCGCGTTTGGAATGTAGGCTCCAAAATCTTATAATCAGGGTGTAGGTCATTGTCATGGTCAATCAAGGTCCCAAACAACCGAAATATAACCAGCTTCTTTTGTTTGCCATCCAAACATGGTGACATTGAATTAGGTCTCACCTGGTTTGTCACTTTGACATGAGGTAGTGGTGGCGGAAGTAGTGCAGGAGGGACCACTGCTGAAGAGACTGCACCTTGATCAATTTCCGTAATCCTCCCTAGAGACATTACCCTCGCCTCTTTCAAAATCTGGTAATCCGATTTAACATCACCCATTAGTCCAAGCTACCATCAACTTATACTAATCAATCTTTACCATCAACTTGTACAAACCAATCTTTGAGTAAGTTCAAAGTGAAACACTCCAACATTGTTTGACAAGTGGTAAGTGATAAATATCAGGTTGGTAGGGAGTTTGTATGACTAGATGACTAGGACTACATGACTGCAAAACAACTAGTGTATGACTACATGACTGCAAAACAACTAGTATATGACCACATGACTGCAAAACAACTAATATATGACTACATGACTACAAAACAATTAGTATATGACCACATGCCCACTACCTTATAGTACAACTTGGCTGCAAAACAACTAGTAAATGACTAAATGCCCACTACAAATAAATAGTATAACTTGTAAACGGTACAATAACACTAATAATTCATAACTACTATTTTATCCCAATGCTAGATTTCTACCATTACTTACGCCATTTGCACTAAAACTACTTGAAACCAACACCACATCCAAACAATTTGCAACACTGGATAATGAGTACCTCTTTTGGAAGAGTGATGATATCAATTGCCTTGGATTTAGTTCTAGGTAGGACATCAAGGGGCGTCTCCAACGGGAAGGGCTGCTTTGGAATTACGTCATCTTCCACATCCATGGCATATGGACATATAATTTCATCAGTATATAGACATATAACCTCATCAACCTTGCCTTTCTCCTTTAGCACCTCTTTCACCCCACTAGAACTCTTTCCCATTTTGGTCTGCAAAACTTCAACTTCCACTGGTTGTGTGTCTACTTGTGCTCCGCTCATAATGCCTCCCCCGAGCTCTGCTGAGCTGCCACTCAAAGCTTTGATACCAGCAAAATAGTTGTCCAACATAGATTTTATATCCAATAGGGCAGTTTTAGTAGGTTTTGAGCTCTCAGCTATCTCTGAAATCTCCTTTCAAAGTTTCCTCTGCCCAGCCTCAAGGACCCTTTGTCCAGTCTCTAGGGCGGATACTTTGCCTTCCTCTGCTATATTCTACATGTAGTAATAAGAATGACGTTAGTACATCATATAAGATACTATTGCCAAACTATTTCCACTCAATCCACAAAGCTACCAAAATTCATCCAAGTAATATGAAAAAAAAACCAAAAAACATGGCAACAACATTTAAGGCTTAAACAAATCGACTATTTGACTTTGCATGAAACAACCTACTTCCCCTACCCCTTAGTGGCAAATCCACTAAGCTACGTACCAAAATTCACCCCAAAAACAAAAATGAACAAAAAAAATTAATACACAAACATTGAGACTTTCAGGATTTGTTATTACACAAAACAACCCTGACTATCCCGCCTTTTCACAGCAAAACCACAAAGCCACTAGACTTCAACAATGAAGAATGAGAAAAACAAAAAAATAAAAAAATAAAAATAAAAATAAAAAATAGAGAATTTAAGGACTTCACTTCACACAAAATAGTCCTCACTCCCCCGCTCCTCACATCAAATCCACATGGCTACCAAGAAGCATGAAAAACAATGCAACTTCCATTGTTCACTCAAGGGAATCAAGGCACCATCAATTCTAGCCAATTTAAGTAATAACACAAGGTTTGGATTATGATTTAATCACACCCTGAGAGCGTGGCGTCTCTAGCAACCTCACTATCTTGTCAACCACCAAATATAAATAACATGAGATGGGGTGCTAAAGACTAATAAAAGACTATTACAATTGAACAAACACTTACTAATGAAACACTTACTAGTGACTAATAAGAGACTGGTGCAAACACCAATATCTAAGACTCAACTATATAACTACTGAGAAACGACTAAATATTTGCTAGTGACTATTAATACAACTACAAAACCACTAAAAAATGACTAAATACTCATTAGTCATTAATAATATAACTACACAACAACTCAAAAATGACTAAACACTCACTAGTAACTAATAATACAACTATAAAACCATTGAGAAATGATTAAATATCCACTAATGACTAATAATATAACTACAAAACAACTGAGAAATGAGTAAACGCTCACTAGTGACCAATAGTACAACTATTAGCAATATGCATGGATATAACTGCAAAGCAACTAAGACATGACTCAACTTGGATTATGGTTATCAGAGTCAATATTACAAGAACCATGATCTCTATGATACCTCTACACGTGGACTCAAAAATTAACTTAACTTTGATTAGGAATTTTAGTTCGCTTAACAAGTAAGAAAAATTACCAATTACATGAACACTTGATTTTCATAGAAAATAGACAAATTTCCAAGTTAAATGACATCCACAAATACATGCACACTTATCCCTCACCTACTGTCCTCCACCTTCCAATTCCTCCACACTTGTCGATGTTTCCAACCTTGCATGTTAGCCAGTCAGCAGAAATATTAGATTTTAAAACAATGGAACTTGCAAATATCTTGCATAACATTAGTAATATAATGAACTTACCTGCTTGCCTTTGCGACAAGATTTGGAAGGCTCTTTCACATGGCTTTGCGCTTTGGTCATTTTTTTCGTCTATCATGGACATTAACGGATTGACGAATGCACAAAGTATGGAAGCTTCTAGAAGCTTGGAAGTTTCTAGAGGGTTGGAAAACTCTTAGAAGGTTGGAAGGCTATAGAATGTTGGAAGGTTTTAGTAGGTTGGAAGTTTCTAAAAGCTTTGAAGCTTTGAAGTTTCTAAAAAGTTTGAAGCTCCAGCTCTCAAGTATATATAGGAGTCGAGCTTGAGAGGTTCCTCAATCTCGACAACTCATTTTGCCACCTTAGTCTTTGGCCTTCAAGCCTTAGCCTTCTATCTTAGCCTTGCTTTGTATTGCTGACATCTAATATACTTCTCTAGCCCTGGTTCTGAATACACCTTTTGTCTTAATTTCTTATTCCTCTACTTTGTTTTTGTCTTTGAGTCCATCTTTGATAGTTTATTGAGATTGCCTTCAAACATCATCAAAACTTTTTGATTTCAGATAGAGCGTGGATTACTCTTTCATTTGAAAATTGCAAAGTGCCTTAAGAGTTGTGAATGTACCCACTTCTAAGTTGATGGTGTTGTCTATTTTCACTAACTTTGTGATTTTGAGTAGAGCATGGATTACCCCTTCTATTTGAAATTTGCAAGGTATTTTGGACATTGCGGATTACCCACTTCTAAATTTTGTATTGCTGTCTATTATTATTAACTTTGTGATTTTGAATAGAGCGTGAATTACCCATCTATTTGAAATTTGCAAGGTACCTTAGAAGCTGTAGGTTATTCACTTCTAAGTTGACAGTGTCATGCTAATACAATTTTTTTTTTTTTTTTTTTTTTCAAGTGTTCACAATTAGATTATTTTTTCAATATATATTGCTGGACCAATACGCATTTATTATGGCAGAAAGAAATGAAATTGTGAAGAACAATTCAAAGCTTGACATTATCATGTCTACAATTACATCTATGAACTTTGAGCGCCAACAGATGTTCTAGCAGAACAAAAATCTCATCGCAAGACTTTCTGGCCTTGAAGCAAGATTACAACCATCTATAGAGCGAGAACTTGTTGATGCACTTACATCAACTATTCAAGCCAATACTTTTCCAAATTCTATGCTTTGAGCTTCAAGTTCTAGCAAGAACAAAGAATCCACGGTCAGCTTTCCAAAAAAACTCGACAACACGCATTCCAAATTTTGTGGTTTGTCAACCAAATTCGGCTCATTACGCTCCTTCAATCCCAACAATATTCGACAGACGCAGCTCGTATTGAATTGGTGGGCACTTTCTAATCCGAACAAACGTTTTTTTAATTTGCACCGCTTTTTGAGAAGAATTCTTCAATACTCAACAATTTTGAAGCATTTTTGGATGGGTTTGGAGAAACATTTGGCGAACATGACAAAATATGTTCTGCAACAACAAAAATCCGAAGCTTACGACAAGGACGGCGTTCAATTTCAATCTACGCTTCAAAATTTTGTCAGCTAGCATGCAAAATAAACTGGAGAAAGCAAGCTTTTATAAATCAATTCTATTATGGTTTACGAAACAAAGTGAAGGATTTATTGCTTTCATTACCAAACCCTACCACATTAAATGAGGTTATCAGTCAAGCTGTCAAATGCGACAATCGGTTATTTGAACGACAACAAGATAAACAAGTATGAACTACGTTGCAATCGTATAATAGTTACTTTGTCTCTACTTCAGCTTCAAATATAGGCAAACAAACCGAAGCGGAAGACATGCAAATTGATAGAGTGCGATTCAAAACTCTTACTGAACAAAAAAAGAAACGCTGACGCAAAAAAAAACTATGTCTCTATTGCGGAAAAGACGGACACAAGATCAGCGCTTGTCTTGAAAAACAACGATGCGCGACACAACTTTATAGCACAAGACAAAAAAACAACAAAGTCTAGCCATAATAGAAACCGTGCAACTAAATACAATAATATTATCAACATTTTCAAGTATTGTATTATCGGCAAATCCTACTCTTTGCTTTTATCTTGCCCATTTGTTTGGATTCAAAAAATATTAAAATGCAAATCTTAATTGATTCAAGAGCCTCAACTTGTTTCATTGATGAATCTTTTGTGAAACGTCATAAAATTTTCACTGTCCAAAAATCAAAAGGCATTTACGTTGAATTTATTGATGAACAATCGTTATCTTCTGGTAATATTATCCATGAGACAATTCATTTATAAATAATGGCAGAAAATCGTATTAACCATGTGGTCTACAACGTTATCTGTTCTCCGTCTAATCCTGTTATTTCAAGACTTTCATGGCTTGAAAATTTTAATTCTCAAATTGATTAGGCGAATCACAATGTTACCTTTCTTTTTAAAAAACTTTCTATGGATATACCAATGTTACAGCTGCAAACCCTTCCGGACAGAAATTGTCAAGCCATTATTTCTCAGAACTCGAGCATTTATGCAAGCTGCTAAAAATGCTGATAAATTTGTGGCTTATGCAATTCTAATATCTGAGCAAATTTCCACAACGACTTTACTTCCAAAGGAGTATAAAAAGTATCAAGATGTTTTGAAAAGAAAAATGCCGACATTTTGCCCAAACATTGACCATATAATTGTACAATCGATCTTCAAAAACATGCTCAACCACCTTTTAGGCTCATATACAACCTGTTGCAAAATGAGCTTTTTGCATTGAAAGAATATCTTAACGAAAATTTGACAAAAGATTTTATTTAACACTCTAAGTTTCTAGCTAGTGTGTTTATTCAATTTGTGAAAAAAAAAGATGGGTCTTTACATATGTGCATGGATCACCGCGGTCTGAACGAAGTAACAATCAAAAATTGCTATCCATTACCTTTAATCGGTGGGCTTCTTGACCAACTTGGAAAAACAAAAATTTATACCAAAATTGACCTTAGAAGAGCATATAATCTTGTTTGATTTAAAGAAGGCAACAAATAAAAGACGGCATTTTAGACAAAGTATGACTATTTTGAATACAACGTCATGCCGTTTAAACTTACAAATGCACCAGATATCTTTCAACATCTCATGAATGATATATTCAAAGAATTCCTAGATGATTTTTTTGTCTGTTACCTAGACAATATCCTAATATATTCCATGGATGCGGATTATCATGTAAAACATGTGAAGCTAATACTTAAAAAGATTTGGAATGCTAGATTGTACGCTAAATTTAAAAAATATGTTTTTGATACTATTCAAGTAGAATTTATATGGTATGTCATTTCAAACGACGCTATTTTTATGGATTCTAATAAAATTCAAGCCGTATTAGACTGGACTACACCAAAGACAATACGCAATGTTCAGTGTTTCTTTAGATTTGCCAATTTCTATCGAATTTTTATCAAGAATTACTTCTAGATTGCCACTCCACTTATACGGCTTACATGCAAAAATAAATTGAAGTAGAATCAAGATGCAGACAAGACTTTTCAAACATTGAAAAACGCCTTCACGATAGTTCCGATATTGATTCATCCAGATTTTTCCAAATCTTTCTTTATGGAAACAAATGTTTCGGATTTTGCATTGGGTGCAGAGTTACCGCAGCAAAGAGAAGACGGAAAACTTCATCTAGTTGCTTTTTATTCAAAGAAATTCAACGCCGCAAAGATCAACTATGAAACCACGACAAATGGTTACTTGCTATTATGGACTTTTTTCAAGAATAGCGTCATTTACTTGAAGGCGCCGTACATTAAGTGATAGTATATACGGATTACAAGAATCTTCAATATTTCATGCCTACTCGTGTTTTCAACCGTCGTCAAGCCAATTGAAATATGTCTTTATCTAGGTTTGATTTTAACATCATACATCGACCCGACAAGTTATAAGGGTTATTTGATGCATTATCTAGAAGATCCAACTTTATTCTTCATAAAAAAAAAACGGCATATGACTTATAATAGACGACGTTTTTAAAACCTAAACGCCTTCAATTACAAGCAACTTAAATCTCATTTCTAATTGATTTTAGTTTCTTCGATCAAATCCAAACAGCCTCAACTACAGATGCCATACTACTTAATATCAAGCAACGTTTCAACGATTCCACAAAGGATTTTAACAAATTTAAGATTGAAGGTTAATGTTTGTATTTTGAAGATCGCCTCTATATTGCTGATAGACCACACCGCGTTCACATCATGCAAACACACCACAATCTTCCAACCGTTTGACACTTTAGATTCAACAAAACGTTGGAGCTCATTTATCAAGATTTTTGGTGGCCTCAAATGTAAAATACCATCAAAGACTTTGTATTATCTTGCAATACTTGTTTTTGTTCAAAGAATCCTCAACATTAATCGTACGGACTTCTACAGTCTTTATCAGTGCCAAAGCAACCATGGTCATCTATTTCTATGGATTTTATTAGAGACTTACCAATATTGACTAAGTTTGATTCTATTTGCATTATAGTTGATGGGCTTTCCAAAATTGTACATTTTGTTCCATGCAAGAAGACAATTACGAAAGAAAAAACAATTAACCACTATTTGACAACATTTATTGTTATTGTGAATTATTCAAGCCATTGTGTTAGACTGAGGATCTCAGTTCATTTCCAAGTTTTAACAGTCATCATTCAAAATCTTGCAAGTGAAGATCAAGCTTTCATCAGCATTTCATCATAAAACTGATGCACAAATTAAACGCATGAATCAAGTTTTAGAGCAATGTTTATAGTGCACTATAAATGTATAGAAGTAGATTTTGTTATTTTCTACACACACTTTTATGATTTGTTTAAAATTAATGTTTTTGAGAGTTCACAAACTTGCGTTTCAAAACTTTTGTTGTAGAATGGTGGAGAAGTTATTTGTGATAGAACAATAGGTAAAACCTTGAAAAAGTGATTGTCTCATATTTTTTCAAAAACACAATCAAGTTGCTTTATTCATTTGTTTCAAATCAGTTGTTTTGGCATGTGTGGCCTTGGCATTAGACTCTTTGATCTTCATCCATGTTTTTAAAAAATGTGGCCCTTGCACTTCAATGTGCCCCATATGTAGTCATTTGACCATTCACCAAGGGAAATAGAGGATAAAGATAACTAAATTTAAAATGAATAATATTTTGACGTGCTGTTGTTATACACGCTAGATTGAGTGCCAGGAGATTGTTTCAAAGAGCCCGAAACACTTATCATCCAATTCTACATAACATTGTTCACCAAGGTTTATACCTCCTCCAACCGTGGAGGAATATCCCTCCCTATACACCTGAGGAGGATTTAGTTATAGATTCTCAATGTTGATTGGTCCTTGGCCAGAGGAGGCCAGAGTTGGCGAATGGCATTCACTCGGATCCTCATATTTGGGGAGCAAGAAGGACTCCCCCAGTGAAGATTAACCATGTTATGTAACAAGAATCCAACCTTGCGAGGGCATTGGTAGAGATGCTTTTACATTGTGTTTTTTTTTTTTGTTAATGTTAACACAATTTCATCTAGATTTTGTCCTAAACTTGTCTACACTTGGATGGAAATTTTATCTGGATTGGAACATATTGTGTTAAATTACCAAAGCCTCACAATCTAGGATGTATTTAGTTTGGTTTATGTACGTGAGGAGCGAGATATGATTAGTAAGAACATTCTCCAAAGGAGACACAAAGGACCACGAGCCCCATGGAAGCTCCACAAAGAACACGCTTCAGCCATTTGTAACTAGCAGAGCCACACAAAGGTAGTAACTTGAATCACTCCAAGTTTGTAAACATCCAATGACAGATGTTTCTGCAAGTAGCATTAGAAACAAAAAGATACAAAATCCTTTCAAGTCCTAATCAAACACCGAAAGCAACAAGTTTTTGATAACTAGTTCAAAGAGTTAGAAAGAAACACACAAAAAGCAAAGGATGAAGACCATTTGTTGAACATAGGTGGCCAAGAGTTTGCAAACACCAAAATAACAAGTTTTTGAAAACTAGTGCAAGCAACCAAGGAGTTGGAAAGAAACACACAAAAATAAAAGAACGAAGACCAGTTGTTGAACATAGGTGCCTAAGAGTTTGCAAACATTGAAATAACAAGTTTTTGAAAACTAGTGCAAGCAATCAAGGAGTTGGAAAAAACACAAAAAAAGCAAAGAACAAAGACCATTTAACAAGTTTCTGAACATTAGTGCAAGTAACCAAAGAGTTGGAAAGAAACACATTGTCAAAAATCAAAGAATGATGCCTATTATTTGTTGAACATATATAGGTGGCCAAGAGATTTGGTATTTGAACATTACAGAGCAAAAGGGGGGCATATTAAAAAAAAGGGGGAGATTGGAGAGAATGCCAGTGCCGGGAGAGAGCGAGAAAGCAAGGCTACAGAGAATATTTGAGTGGAGCAACAGAGGCATGGCATACCAAAACCAAACAGATGGCGAGACAACGACCAAGCCACCAACAAGGAAGTGCAACTGATCAAGAAACAAGTATTGGGGCGAGGAGCGTTGCGGAAGTAGAAGCGGTGGTTGGACATTTTGGCGAACGAGGTGGTAGAGCGAGAGACGTGCTCAAAGTGATGCAAGCCGAGGGGCAGGAGCATTTGTCCAAAGACAAGCTCCGCCACGAGATCCACGACCGCATCAAACGCATGAAAGAGATCCAAAACAGCATCGCCCGGCAAGAACGACAGGAGAAGCAAAGCTAGATGGCGGAGCTTGTGGATCCCACCAAGTGTTGCCAGGCCACGTACAACGCTCAACGGGACAAGAGCCACCACCAACACCATCTTAGGTAACTTGATAAAAAAACAAACACTACATTTTGGGACAGTTTTCACTATTTTTGTCATGGGAAAATTTCATTTCATGTATACCCCTGAAGTTTGCAATATTTTCATAGACACCCCTGTTGCTTTTTCAGAAATTTTACAGCCAAAATTTTCAGGTGTTTGTTTTGTTGTCCATGCCACTTTCCTTCTTCCTTGTGCACATGCATAACAAGAAAGAAGTAGTGTGCGCACAAAGGGAGAAGGAAGTGGCTTGCACAACAAAAAAAAAACACTTGAAAATTTTGGTCCAAGGATATCTGTGAAATTTCTGAAAAAGCATGGATATCTGTGAAATTACTGCAAACTTCATGGTATCCATGAAATTTTCCCAAAAAACAATACATTCTAGGACAAATTTCACTTTTTTTTTGTCATTATGTACAATTTAGCATAGTACAAAAAAATAAGGGAATTGATACATGTACCACCCCTTTCCAACTATTTTACCACACCCACTATACATGACCAAAATCTACAAAATGAAAATAGGTGTGGACCATGGGCAAAATATCACTCATTTAGAAAAATAGCTTGGCATAAAAGTTGCAAACACCATATTCATTAAATTGGAAAAAACAAGGGTCCCACTTTGTTTTCCCCTCAAACCCAAAAAGTTACTTTAAAACTAGATTCAAAGGTATCATATTCAATCTGAGCCACTTGCAAATCCCTCCTCTCAAGTGAGGGCACGTGTCGGTTTGAGGTGATCACTTCAAACTTCCTGACTCACTTCTTGAAAGTCCCAAAATGTACCATTCTTCCCAAATATTGCGTTTGCAACTTCAATTTTGTTTTCCAAGCTCTGGATTTGCCTCATAGTATCAACTAAAAAAAAATCTAAATTAGACTAAGCATGATTTAGATTTTTTAATTGGTACTGCAAGCCGGATTTGGAACTAAAAAACAAAACTAAAGTTGCAACTTCTACGTCAAGTTATATTTTCAAATGAGTGATGTTTAGCCCATGGTCCACACCTACTTTAATAACGGAAATATTGGCCATATATAGTAGGCGTGGTAGAGTAGTAAAAAAGGGGTGGTACTTGTATGAGTATATCAATTCCCAAAAAATAAACATGCACTTTCTTGTACAATAGTGAAGTCTCAGTGATTGCCTCCAAGAATTTCAAATGATTACAGCTTTGAGCTATAGCTATGCCTACATTTACTGTATGAATGTAAGACTAAGGTGGAGTACAAAATGGTCCAAAGTTTTTCTCAATTTACCTAATATGTTGTGGTGACCACAACAAAACCACCACCAACACCAACAAGTCGACTAGTGGCTTGTCATCCCAGTCCAAACGCTTGCTAGAACATAACCTCAACACCTCCGCTGACAAGCATGTTGCCAATCATCGTCGGTACAAACACTCCCTTAGCCCTCCCACCTTGTTCCCCCTCAAAAGTTCCTGTGGCAGTAGCAAAGCTGTGGAACAACAATCCAAGGAAAACCATCACCACCACCGACACAAGGAGAATCACCGACACCATGCTGAGAAGCGACCCCAAGAGAGTGTTGGCCTCAAGTCATCTAGACATCACAGGACGAGCTGTTAAAGTGAAAGTGGACTCAAAACCAAATCTGCCTTTTGACCATGAGTTTTTGTAAGAACAAAAAAAAATTGCGTACTATTTCTCTTCAAATTTCGGTTCCAGTCTCATTTGTAAGTCTTATGAAAATCATCGACTTGCAGTTTGTAACACAATATTTGTTAATTTGGAAAACCGATTTTGGGATATTGGATTTTACATTTGAGGGAATATTTTGGTAGTTTAATGTGATTTCTTTTGATAATTCCTTCAAAATATTTCATCATTGATGTATGATTTTCTTAAAGAAATCATCATAAAATTCACTCTATAACACCAAAAATTTCTTAAAAACATAAAATCCAAAAGTCCCAAAATTGCGTTTGTTTCTCAAATTTAACAAATGTTGTGATTTGTGTACAATCTTGTAGTGACAATGACTTTCTATAAGAGAAATGAGAATTGGGAGGGCATTTGAGACACTGAAGTAATCAAGTGGTAAGGATAGACTGTGTCTAATATGCCTTCTATTTAAGCCCCACCACCTCGACTGCAGCTTTGCCAAGCTGAGAATGGCAATGCTTGAATGAAGAAAAGCTAGAGTTTGTTTGGTTTTTAGTGCAACTGAGAGGTGGGTGGTAGCCTTGTGAGTCATACCTGGATAGTAGTAGCATTTATGTCGAAAGCAGAAGTAGAAAGCTCTCTACAAAAATGTGTCACTGTCAAGTTTGCACAAATTGGCATTCGATCCAGTAATAACCAGACTGTTGAAAATATGAAACATGAATACCTTATGGAAAAAAAAAAAAAAAAACCTTCCAAATCGATTACTGAAAAAACTAAAAAGAGAGTATGAGTACAGCTTGAGAAAGAAAAGTTGCATTGAAAATTTGGCTCCTTTGAATTTGCACAAGGTTTTGGTACATATTGGTTGGGAAAAGCAGGATCGGGAGGGTATCATATTATATCATTTGCCTCCTAAATCTCCTATGTTACACAACATCCTCTGTTCTCAAAATCCTTCAGTTTCTCAGTAGAAGTTGACACGTCCAGTTACGGTGACTGGTTTGGCTAGATCGACACGATTGGCTTCACCGCTTTCCACCATCTGTGGCAACTTGTTTGCATCCTTCGCTTGCATTCCAGAACCAGTCCAAACCTAGCCACACCAACAACAACAACAACAACAACAAGCGTCTGTAAAATTCAACTCTTAATATACAACAGTCTGCAAAAAGTCCACATTTAAAAGTGATTCATTAGTCCCATTGCCAAAGAATCTGCAAATCTGCAGTCACGTTTTCAAAAACGTTCAAAATGCGATATTAGTTTACTTGGGAAAAAACCCCAATTTTGAGACTTTTTCATTTTTCATTTTTAAGAGTTTTTATGTGATTTAGAGTGAATTTAATGATAATTTATTCAAGAACTTACATCAATGATGAAACATCTTGAAGGATTTATTAAAAAACTCACTTAAGATTACCAAAATGTCGCGTTTCAAGTTCCTTTAAAAAGAGGCTCCACAATCAAGGAGCGAGTAGGAGCAAGCAAAATTTGTTATATTATGCGAGTTGGGGCTATCAAGAGTGTCCTTTAGAAGCATGCAAATGACATATCACCTAATCCGACAAATCTCATAGGATTGGACATAATAGGATTTTGGGAACAAAAAAACGCTTGAATCTATGAAAATGCCTGAATATTCCTGAGTACTTTAAAACTTACTCAAAAAGGCCCAGTGGATCAAATATGACAACCACGCCGCTAGCATGTACATTAGAACCAAGTCAGATGGATAGAGTTTGTGGTATCGGTTACCGTTAAATGAGGCCACTCGTTCTTCGAAGACACGTCACTAGCTGCAAATCGGACTTCGAAAGCAGCCAGCTTTTCGGAGAAGAGGAGAGACGTAAGCTCCAGTTGAGTTTCGGTGCCACGTAAAGGAGCATACGCTGCAACTGCAGCTGCTCCATGAGAAGTTTTATGTGCCAACGTAATGTGTGCTGATTCCACAGACCCTTTCAAGTTCCTCGACAGCACGGCTTCCACTTGAGGATTTTGCAATCTCACCTGCAAAGAAGCTCAATCAGACCACTCACATCTTGTTCTATCCATTCAGACTAATCAAACTTACAAGCACTACTTCATGCAACGCTTTCCAACAGTTTTCATTTCAGATACAGTGAAACAAATCTCAAATCAGTATCTCCAAATCGACAACTATTACAAAATATGTGTATTGCAACAATAGACTGCAGACGGACCTCTTGCAAAACGTCCAACAATTGGTTAGTGTCTAAGGTAACAGCAACAAATTTGAAAGTCTTGAATGATCGCTCTTCTTTGACAATTGGAACATGCATGTTGAAATCTCCACTTGCAATGGCTGTCAGTTGCTGCTGTACAACGTCGACTACTGTTTGAAAAGGTACCTATCACAAAAGCAAGCAGAGAGGTGTAAATTGCACTTGGCATTTGAAAAGGATTTTTCTTTAGAAAAGTTAGAGAAAAAACTATGCAAGCATGATGAGCACAATTTAGGAAGAAATGGGATATACCTGTACTTCGAGAAGATACTGTTTATGTGCTGATAGCGTTTGCTTCAGGCTCTTTTCCCATCTCATCCATTCATCTTTAAGGGAGCCGTGGAGACTCTCCAGCCTGCAAATAACGAAACCTACAAGTTTTAGCAAAAAAACTCTTAAAATATTTTGATTCCTCTCGGTGTACGCATTCAAATACTTATAAATAATGAAGATAGTATACCCCATATTCGCCACTTGTGACTTTGAGAAGCAGTCGTACAACATTGCCGTTTTCCATAAGCAAATCAAAGGTCATTCTTTACCTTCCATGCAAACTTGTGTGACGTTGGTAAAGATGCAAGCCTTGTGCGATGACGTTCGTCACAGGGGTAGGCATTGGTTTCCTGACAAAAAAAATTTGAACATGGTACAACGGTTTGTCAAACAAAGATTTTCAAAAGAAGCTAGAATGATTTTTTGTAGATTGAATCGATATAAAAGTCATAAACTAACTTGGAACTCACGGTTCAATAGGAAAAGGGATGGAAAATAGGTACTCTACGGCCATACTAGACCTGAAACTACACTAACGAAAACCACAAATACTGATGACGGTGTCCCCAACGTAATTCCACGCAGCATTCAAAGAGTTTTTGGACTTCACTGGCAAATTATCAGTCCCTTTCCATATTCAACCAGTTTTTTTAATAACTACTCCAGATATTGTTTCTAGATGTATTTTTCTAAAATTTTTTGACAGACCTTCTCTTGCAATTTGAAAGTTCATTTGAGTTTATTTCATTAATTTGTTTAGTTCAAAATATATTACTACCCTGATCATGGAAGCTCCATGTACATCAGCTCAACTGACCTGTTCTTATTTAGCACGGGCA
Source organism: Ulota crispa (assembly GCA_963920765.1). Classification (NCBI taxonomy): domain Eukaryota; kingdom Viridiplantae; phylum Streptophyta; class Bryopsida; order Orthotrichales; family Orthotrichaceae; genus Ulota; species Ulota crispa. The sequence continues at coordinate 20,826,195 of OY987249.1, read as the reverse complement.
TTTTCACGATTTGGCCGAATTGTTGTTCGAGTACCTCTTCAAACTCCTTGCGGTCCTGTATAAGGTCATCCGAGTTACTAGTAGCACTGCCAAAAGTGATTCTCATAATTAGCTCAAGTAGCTATAAACACTGCTAAATGAGCTCAAAATTCGAATCTAACGTTGATATTCAAGATTTTTTGTAGAAGCATTGTTTTTTGAGCAAAATGTTTGCAAAATTTAGCTACATTTGTGAACAACTATTACTGAATAGCATTAATGAAACTGTCAACACAAGCAGCTTTTCCTTAGATTTGTGTTATTTCAACATACTAGTACTTGAGATCATCCCTCATGCAAACTACGTACATAAATGAAGTAACTCATGTGAATAAGACCCATCAGAGTGTTGTATAAGTAGACCATGCGTTAATGAAATCGTTCATAACAACAATATTACAATGCTTTCTAAGAGTTCTTACCATGCCATCGTACAAATTGTAAAACATCAGCATTACATATCCAAGATTTGGAGTATTTTTATCCAACTTTCCCTGTAAATAGGCAACATGTTAGAAAACGTTCCGGTAAATTCCAAAGGTTGTTTAAAAATAATGACCTCAAACAGGACTTCCATAAATTGCTTAAATAGCTAAACCTCCGGTGAAGGTGCTAAAAATTCAACTTGAACACTAACTTTTTTACAACTTTGTAGCTATTCTAGCTACATTCGATAATTTAGGAAAAAAAGTAATTTGGAACTTTTGGGTTATATGTTCATAAAAAAGATCTGGTGATTTAAAGTAGATTTCATGATGATTTCTTCAAGACCTTACATCAGTGATAAAATATGTTGAAGGAGTCATCAAAAAACTCACTTTACATCACCAAAATATTCTCACAAATGCAAAACTCAATATCTTTAAAATTGGTTTGGGGAAAGACTTTTTCCATAATTAACAAATATCGTGTGTACAATAACTTCTTGGTACAGATATTGCAAAATTTAGCGAATCTTGACAACACTGCTTGTTACGTTCAACAATCAAGACCAATGTCCACATCAACAAACCATGAGGAGTAAATACATCAGGACGAAGAAAAAAAAACATAATTTTATTTTTTTGCAATCCTTTTGAAATCTCCTAAGATCTTCTGAAATCTATACCGAGTGGTTGGTCCTCATTAAGACTCGATACATAAAGACTGCCAATACATCGAGTGAATATGGCTTAAGCCCTGTGCCTGCACATTTTCAAATGACTTGAAATTTAAAAACTACATTCTAGACTGCATGAATAAAATAAAAAATGTGCTAAATCTTGAAAACTTATCAAATAGGGCTTAAATGTTTGAGGGATCGAAATAACCTTCTGAATCAGGGACAACGGGTACTCCAATTGCCTTTGTGGCAGTACATATATTCCCAATCTGCCAAATGTCCATTTGGTGAAAAGTGACGAGTCAGAAATATAAGTGTAAAATCAAAGTTGAAATTATTTACACGTTCTAAAGGATAAAAAAGAGGGGCAAAAATATATTGAAATCTAAGGTGTGGCTTAATAGTGACTTCAAGAACCTTTTGGGCACGATTTAAGATGTTTTTAAAATTTCCTACTACCACTTTCTCTTGATTGATACATACACCTCAGATTCTAATACCACTTGTCCACCTTTCTCATTATTTAAAATATGTAGTTGGTTTAAATTTGGTAAGAAATTGACCGTGTGAGAAGAGTTTGAGTGAGGAATGGGTCTTTTTTGTCTCTACCTCTATCAGCATAGTATTTATATCTAAAATACACAAATATCCAATGGTTCACGTGCTAAATGACTTACTGTTTGCCAAACCTCCTTGTTTGGTGCATTCTTATCAGCAAAAGTAATTCTATGGGGTTCCTTAACCCTCTCGCTTTTAAGCGTTGGCCAATACTTTCCTAAACAAAATCAATATGCCAAAATAACCAATGTCAGCATTTATTACCGCAAACACACGACATTTCTATTCTCACAGCGTTCCAAGTAAGAATAATTTTGAAAGACTAGGTTTTTTCATGTTTTTATTTCAAAACCGAGCATACGTACCCGTTATCATGTCGCCCATCAAACTGTGCATGGGAAGATCATATGACGAAGTCATAATTGCTTTACAAAGTGCAGATTTGCCACAGCCAGGCAATCCTAAAGGTCAAACAAACCAAGTCAGTCTAAAATGCTCACAAAAAATGGAAAATACACTGCAGATAGCCATGCTTTCAAAAAGAAGGAAAGAAAACAAATTAAAAAATGAACTGATACTTTTATTGCTCTTTCCAGAATCACAAAAAGGAAAAAAAAAAAACCATTTAAAAAATGAATTGATATCCAATAACACCATATTAAGTAAATTGGGAAAAAATACAATTTTGAGACTTTTGGATTTTTGTTTTTTAAAGAAAATTCACTAAATGCACTTTAAAAAGCACAAAATCCAAGAATCCCAAAATTGCATTTTTTCCCAATTTAATTAATGTAATGTTCAATTTTTCTATTGCTCTTTTCTAGAACCAAACAAAAAGAAATGGAAGTAATGAAACTCAATAAGTACCAGGGAAAAAGACGAGCATTCCTTGAGCTTTAACTACAAGACCAAGCTGAGCTGGTGCAGTCGTTGTCAAAGCACCTGCAAGTTCGAGTTCACCTTTCGAAACATATTCATCCTCATCAAGATGCTGCGCTGCTAAAAAATCACTCACATCGATTTGCACTCCCGCAGCACCAACCAGTTCTTTATTCTTCACACTCCGTTCGGCGAATTGCTTCAGAAAAGGTTCTGCTTCCGTTAAGTACGTGTTGCTGCTTAACTTTTTCCCGTTCATTTTCTTCTTAATGTACCCAGCCCTGCAAAAATAACCAAACAAAAAAAACCATCAAATCTCCAAAACTACACATCTCATAGCATTGATATCCCATCGATCAAAGTATCCTCATGACGCTCTCCATGAAAACTTATAAAAACCTATAGAACAAACCACAAATCCCAAACAACCGTTGATTTAATGAAGAGACTTATAATTAGAAGACTCGTAATTCAATGAACAAATTGTTCAAAACAGGTACAATTAGGAAAAAACCAATATAATTAAAAACCAGGTAGAGTTTCTCTAGTTCGAGACTGCTGACCACTCTTGATAATGCTACAAGCAAAATTTCTGGGAGTCTCATTCAAGAGTTCCAAGGGGAAAGGAGCCTATAGCTCAATAACATTGAAAGGACTAAGAAAACAAAGATATAAAGTAGAAGTAGAAGACTTTAACCATTCATTTAAAAGTTTGGTCAACTCCTCTTGTTTTTCTGGTGACGTGCCCCATATTGTCATTTGTCTGTGTCACAGCCACAGTCACAACGTAAGTATATTTTGCCTCGACTCCTGCAACAAAAAAATTTATAACCACTTGTTTGTTCTAAAAATGCTAAGTTTTTTCTGCAAGTCCCTTGAAGACAAAAAAAATTAAACTACCATTTCTTTTAAAAGAAAATAGAGAAACAACGTGTACCTGGTGTAATATTGCTTGTAATCGGCCACGCCTTTCTCAAAAAGCGATGCCATGCCGTTACGTATGAGGAACGTCCGGATCTGTAGAGAAACAACACCAAAATTTGGCAACTCGCCGTAAAGAAACAAAAACTCTACCAAACACAAAGCAACCCAAAAAGATGAGTCAAATTCCTCGCTCACGAACTGTAAGAGACAAACGTTACTTACCGGTGGAATATTTATGTACAATTCATTTTCATCAAAATTTATGTCTCTAAAGGGCTTTTCAAAGAAGTGTATGCATACTACCTATTTGTCCTTTGAATGGAATGTTTGATTAGATTCTTCACAATTATCATTCTTAGTGATGCAAAATCAAATTTACATTCCTCAATAATTTTGATCAATCTTGTCAATTTACAACTCTTGCAAATTGAGATATTTTAAGGTGAATTTGTACATTTCAATGAACCATTGCTCAATTTCACTTGAGTACATTTATTGTGAGTTTTAACAAATGTATCAAAAATTCATCAATAACAAATTTTCCAAACTTGGTTCCAAAGTCTTAGTGTGAAACATCAATGTGCACAACGTCCTGCTTTTTTGAATATACATCAAAAAAGTTATTAATCTTGTCTTGCACAAATTTTGGTGTTACAATTATGACATGCTCAAGTTTTGTATTAGAAATAGTTTACCACTATTCAATTGAACTTGCAAATTTGACCATCATGTTTAAAAGAACAAATTTAGTCATATCATAATGGTCAATTTTACAAACTAGGAATTTGTGAAATCACCACTTACAAAACTTGGATTCACCACAATTACATGACATTGAAATTTGTACAATACAAGTCCTGTAACTTTATTTATATATTTTCAAAAAAAAAGGGAGTTATGCACATTGATGAATCTTACTGAAATTTTGGAACCAAATTTGGAAATTTGTTATCAACATTGTTCTTGAAAATGTGAAGTCAAACAATAATTCTTTAAAATGGACATTTCCATCAAGTGATTTGTTTTTCTTTAATTTTGCAAAATGTGAAACTTGATATGATTACTCAATAGAGTATGAAGATGCAAAGTTGATCGTGCATCACTAAGAATGGTTATCGTGAAGAAGCTAACAAACATGCCTTTCCAAGGACAAATAGGTAGTATGCATGCTTGAAGGAACTGAATAATTGTAGTTTTGTCTTAAAGGTCACCTTATATGGCAAAAATTTCAACTTCAACATCAAATTTTGTGTTTCATCCAGTGAGTCATCCTGCCCAGATTCACCATGGCCTCTTGTTTTCTCATCAATATAATCCGTACGGCTATTCACATCCACTATCGCTGGAACAGCGTTGCCATAAAAAACACGCACATCTACGAAAAATCCTGTAGTCAAAGTCGTCTAGAAAGTTAAAATTTCGAAACATCATCAACACTTGTATCAAAAATGTAATAACAGTACCTAACCGTCACTCGCTCCAGCTATTGCTCTGAAAACATGAGTAGCAATATGTCAACAATTGAGTCAATCTGTATCCATTGCACATCTTATGTTGTATATTTTCATAAAAATGCGTGTGCTTCATAAAGCAATTAAAGCAGTGTTTCAAAGGTTTCCTTTGTTTCACACTGATCCAAGTAAACAATTTAATACTCAGAATAAGAAAACATACCTCTGTACAAAGGCCATAGACCTGGGTGTTTACTGCAGAACACGTATAACTTCATAAATACCACGAAATGGGAAAGAAAAAAACACAACCAAAATCCTACTGAATTTCCAGGAAAAAAATCTGTAAAATACAGATGATATGAGAACTATTCGAAAAGATAACCAATGTTCAATAGAAAATGCAAAGGTATTATAATTAATACTGATTTTAGTACGTGTCAAATTATGTAAGAAAGCGGGTTTCCACAAAGAGACGAGCAGTAAAGCACCACATTTCTTTCTGATACCGCCGGAATGCAGAATCTGTGTATACATGCACCGTCATCTTAAATTGCGAAACAATGTTTTCCTGGTCATTGGCACTCTGTCCGGACGAAGTTGTGTTGCACTTGAAGCGTACAGGTAACTTTGACTTACGGATCACCTGAATCATCTCCTGAACAGAAAAAAACATTCTATGATGAGCATGAGCATAGAAAAATATTACAAACACGCTGCCAAAGCTTCAACAACTTAAGTCCATAAATGCATCTAATGCAATTTCTGTAGTCTAGGTGATGCACATGAACACAAAAATCTGCAGTTGAACAAAATACTACAAACCCTTCATCAGCACTTGCTCAGAAATTGACATCAAAGTTTTTTTGTGCAATGGAGTTAATCAACTAAGTAACAGTCGAGGGGGACATGTACTTGAAGTTTTCTTGTGGGATAATCTGAAGGCGTTGAGTGCAGAAAGGTTTCTAACATCGGATACAAATGATTCTTCTTTGCGCTTCCTTGCTCTGCAACTTTATCCTCAAGCCAGTCTGTCAAGTCGGAGCAGAAGTCTGGGCCTACAGCTTTCAGAAGGGCCTCCACTTGCTGCAACAAATACCACAAGCAATTACTTCTTAAACAAAACAAAGATATCATAGGAGTGGACTGAAATATCTGTATATTGGTGAGAAACGAACTAAAGACATGAGGAAGATAGCATACATCCATGAACACCAGTTTAAATCCTTACTCTCACAGTACTAAGGATTTTAAGCCCAGCTTCAAGTTACCTTTTTTTCGCTACCCCGATTAGATGAACATATATCACGAAGTCCATTCCCATTCAAAAGAGCTGCACAGAAGTCAAAAATTATTCATGAGTTTATCTGGCATTTAACAAATTCTGAGAGTTCCATTAATCCATTGACATCTACCACTCATTTATCATAAAAAAGAAAGGTCACAATGAAGCGCTAGAGTGATATGAAATAAGGTCAATTGCATCAAACACACTTACCTTCCGAGGATGGAGGACGTGGAAACTGAACAAGGATTTCATTTAAGCTGGTTACACTCTGCGGAGTCACAATACGTGCTACAAGCCCTTCGAGGATCTCTCCTTGAATATCCTCATGTGCCTTAGTTGCTGAAACACCACAAGTGACATCATTCTCTCCCGTAAATAAAAATACGGATTTACACAACAAGTGACCAACAATGGTTGCCAATGCTCAACTACCACGGAAAAAAAACATGAGCCAAAAACTTCATGACTGACGAAAAGAAAGTTAGATACGCACCTGGCAAATAAGTATCAGCAATATCATTCAAAACGTGCGTAACACTCCTTGCCAATCCTTCCTCACAGAGTGCGTCATAGGCAGTAAAGAAAGAGTTCACAGAATCTCTGCATCATACAAACCAAAGAAACCATTTAGCGCCTAAGCATCCAAGGAGTTAGTTTGAACTTCCACCTATGAAGGATACAATCGTAAAGAGATGCGATAAGAGAGAAGAAAAATGTGGCGGAAAATAATTACTTAGAGGAAAATAACCAATATTGATTTGTTGGCAGTCGCCATTGATGACAGAAAGCAATCACATCAGGGGTAGACTGGAAGTAGGGGCGCCCATCCAATTTTGTCACTGCAGTAACCACCACTGGTAACACCCACCATTGCAGTATAACCTCAGAATCTTGTACCAATGATCAATTTGACCTTGAATGAACTAGCCCATAGTCTCACCAGGAGAATCATTGAGCTCTTGACAAGAAATCTACACCAAATTAATGACAAAAATTATATCCGAATTGCTGCAGAATCTTATCAAAGCAGAGAGTGAAAATAGACATAAAAACGAACCATAATCATGCAAAGGGCGCTGTCCATGATCCCCCAACACCGCAGTTACTAGCTCCATCCCAATGCAAATACGATGCTCCTGCAACATAAGACAAGTCAGTCCTCCAAACTTGACAACTACATCCAGGTGGTATTCAACCTTCAAGCCATAATCAAATGCCGCAATGTGTAAAAGTCAAAAACCACAAAAACGAGAACATATCGAATGGATCAAAACTAGCAAAGAAATTTATAGTTGCACAGATTGTTTGATTGTTTCCAAATCAGCCCGGTTGCATTGACAAACAGGCAACATTGAGCCCATACCTGAGATAGCCAAGACGTGATTTAAAACATGAAACTAGCCTTAAGATAAGCGTTGAACTCTCGTTGTTTCTGACCCGCATGTGTGCCCCATGCTTCCCGGAGAGTGCTTCCCAAGACATACACACCTACTGCTGTATACCTGCATCAACAGCAACAAGTTTGACAGATCCGGAACAGATAGAGACGATCTCTCAACTAGAATTAAATATATGCTTGTTTTGGAATTGTCTCTAAAATCGAGTGACCAAGGATTGGAATATAAGTGCATTTACTATCTTTTAATAGAAAGCTCCACACACATTCAAGTCTGCCACTTAAAAGATAGTTCACTTACAAGTTTCCATAGCTGTTTTTTGCAAAAGCTCCTCCATTGTCACCTGCATAAAGAAAGAGCGACCCCGAATGTTTCATGGAGACCTGCACGAAGTGAAAAACATGAACAATCAGGTCTGACTACTTGATCGTGTTAAACCCTCCAAAACCTCCAGCAACAATAAGCTGCTCACACGGTTACCAGCTGATGAGGGACAAAACCCTAAACCTACGCAGGATGACTGCAAGATTACCTCCAAGATTCCATGTCCAGCACTAACCACCTCCTGCATCCTCATTCTCACCTGCACAAATACACGTTTCAATCGGCGGATTAATTTGCTAACTCAAAAATGCAAAGCCGATAATAAGATACCTATGCTTCAGCACGATACCAACGGGATGCATTAGGTCCTTCAGTAAAGACGCAAAAACCGAATTTAGAGTTTAGATTGCCTTCAGAAGTGAAAGCGAACGAGAGCTGAATCGCTTTCCACTGCACGCACCAGAAAAAAGAATATAAAGAGATTCAACAACAATGATGCTCAGCCTTGTTAAAACCATAAACCGATTAACTGAGGAAACACTTACCTCTTGATCAGACTTTTCATTTTCGAATTTCGGATAGAAAGTAGCTCGCAGCTGAGCTTGAGCTACAGTTCCGTCAACTTTCTTGGGCGTTGCGACGAATTCTCTCCTCTTCCATTTGTGTTGCTGTTCTTTCTCCTCGGTACTCACGCCTCCTGACCGCGGCATCCAAACTGCAGTTGCGGCTACTCTCCTCATCTCAACCAAACCTAATCCCTCCGAGCACCCTGACGAAGAATCAACCCGGTTTTCTTGAAGAAGACTGTCACAAAATCGGCATTCACTCCGGCCTCAATCTTTGATAATCACTACCAATGCTAATCGTCACGTCATAATCTGCACTCTTTAAAATCCACGCAACCAAAGTCGAGTGCCTCGAAAACTCACCTCCAAACCACTGTCTGCCTGCAGAAAGATTTTGTCTCCTACTCCACAGAGACGCAATTCTGCTCACCTGAGCGGGAACTACGAAACTCCTCCCGAATTGCGACCTCATCAATGAAGCAGAAAAAGAGCTGAAACGAACTCGGAATTCGGCCAAAACGATCGTAACAGAAATGCGAGTTCTCGCATGACACACTCCGCGAGCTTGTAACGACTCCGAGGATGGCCAAGGGAGAAAGTCTGATCACAGGCAGCGAATCGAATGGCTTGAGCTACAAGGAACATGGGAAAGAGTGTCCACGAAGTGCCGAACCCTAATTATGTCTGTGGGTCGACACCAGGGCTATTATTTTCATTTTTGGTTTTTTATCTTTACCTGTCACAGACGTCGGTTGTAAGTTGAATTTTTTGCAACCTATCTTGAATTTTAGTAGTAGGCAAGTTGCAGTACTTTCTCGTTTAGTTTAGTTATTTGTCTACAAGTTTTTTTTTGCCTAAGAATTTTTAGATACATGCGTGGCAACTTATTAGGTCATAAATGTCAACCTTTAAGCTTAGTTCATATATTCTTCAATTATGTGAAACGGTGATGTCTAACATCGATCTTCAATAGTTGTTTTATTTTTTTAGCTATAATACTAAACTTAGACATTTGCAAAGTGTACACTAACAATTTTGTGAAGAAGCCACTAAAAGACTATTTAGTACATTGGTACAAGTGCCAAACCTTACCATGACACAATAACTACAAGCAAAAGTTGATTTATACTCATTGCATTTTTTGATTGGAAGCTTTCTTCTATGCATCCTCAAGTAGAGTGCCAAAAGTCAATCTTTTACCTAAATCGTATACTTGTCCAAGAATGGAAGTTGATTTATTCACTTTCTATGCAAAAATTCCGCCCTGGACTGCACCCAACTGTGATTTTTTGAATCCATCTTGTTTCAATTCAAAATCATACTTGAGATTATGGGCTTTAGGCTTACCAAGTGAACTTCAAACCATATTAGAATCCAAGTTCATGTACAATATTGGTACAATATAAGATCAAGAGTCGACATTCCTTTCCTAGGTTGAGATCATAATCTATTGTAGAAACAAACATCAAGAGACGTAAAGGTGACATTGAAAGTATTCTATTGTATTAAGCAAAATGTTAAGTGAGGAACAAACCTTCTCAGTTGGTTTAAGAAGGAAAGAGGAAGGGTAACCAACCTCTAACCAACGTAACCGTCAGTACAAATTAGTTCGTAACATTATCCCCTTCTTAGATAGAGTTTTTTTACGGTTTGGTGCCGGCGCCCTAGGGTGCTTCTTATGAAACTTTGCCACCGCTAGTGGTGCATTCTCTAAATTCACCGCTGGATCCCAAGAGTTCTCTTTTGATTTGTAGCCCTCTCAAGAGACTAAATATTGCAATCTTCTTCTCCGACCAAAAATCTATGAATTAAGAACTTCGTGGACTTTCTATTCAATATCTCCATTAGGAGTAGTAATTGGTGGAAGTGGTAATTGGCGTCGTCTCGGAATGGAATCATGACGATATCTTTCAAGCAAGGAGACATGGAACACATCATGAATCTGCAATGTTTTTGGTAATTGTAAGCGATAAATAATATTGGAGAGTTTAGCAATTACTATAAATGGTCCCAAAAACTTTAGAGCCAATTTCCGAGACGGCTCCGTTGTTATTATATTATTGTGCCGAAAAAGAACCTTGTCGCCTATTTGAAATGGTGGTTATAATTGTATCCCGCGATCATAGTTGCATTTGGTATTCTCCCCTGCAATTTTTATTATGATCTTAAGTTCTTTGTAGAATTGTTGTAGGTGTTGCACTTGGTCATCCGCCGCAGGTACTGTAGATGTGGTTGGTGTAAAAATAAAAAATGTCAGATGATAACCATAAGTGGCATAGAAAGGAGAAAACCCTGTTGCAGAATGACTTGCGTTGTTATATGCAAATTCCGCTGTTGGGAGGAGATCAGCCCAATCGTCTTGCCGGGTTGTAGTGAAAGTTCAAATAAATTGCTCAAGCACTTGATTCACCCTTTCAGTTTGCTCGTGCGCCTGAGAATGAAAAGCCGTGGTTGGAGATGCCAAATCCTAAGGAGTTCGTAAAGTCTTTTCATGAATTTAGAGACAAAAACTGGCCCATGATCCGAAATTAACTCCTCCGGTATGCCATGAAGCTTCCAAATATTATGTAGATATAATGAAGCGGTCTTGTTAGAGATAATCATTTCCTTTGTAGGAATAAAGTGGCATAGTTTTGTGTTTTTATCGACTATCACCATGATAGAGTCATGTCCACTGCTATTTGATAATTTTACTATGAAATCGGTAGAAATTCTTTTCCACAATGCATGACCGGCTGGAATGGGTTGCATTAGTCCATAATTAGGATGGTGAGTTGACTTCGACCGTTGACACAAGTCACATTCCTCAACATATCGGTGAATATAGTGGCGTAATGTGGGCCAATAAAAAATTTGGCTAACCAAATCCAAAGTTTTAGCTTTTCATTGGTGTCCCGCGGTTGGTGCATTATGCCGAGATCGCAAAATTTGCCGCTTGAGTTCCTCATCGTCTGGTACATATATCAAATCCTTAAAGCAATGAATTCCATCATCCAACGTGTATCCTTAAAGTTGTCGCCGTATATTTTGGGGAGGTTGCTTGGAATTGTCTTTGAAAAATGACAATAGTAGTTGTAATGTGGCATCTTCTTGCAACGCTGTCTTAAGTCGTTTTATAATTTATACATCCGCCCATACCGGTTCATGAGACTCAAGCGCAACCAATTGCAATAAGGGTCGATTCTCTTTATTTTGTCCTTTGATGACACTCGCTCGTTTAGAAAGAATGTCTGCCCTTCCATTTAGCGATCTCGCCCGGTGGTGAATTTCAAAGTTAAAAGTAGATAGGAATTCAGACCATTGAGCTTGGCGTCGGTTTAATTGTTTCATAGTAAAAAAATACTCCAAATTTTTGTGGTCCGAGAATACCTGGGTTTGATGCGGTGATCCTTCCAAATATACCTGCCAGTCTTAAAACGCCAAAATTATACTTAAGAGCTCCTTATCATAGATATCATAGTTTTATTCTGCTGGAGACATTTTTGAACTACGAAACGTACAAGGTTAGAGATGCCCATCATCCCTGTGCTGCGAAAGAATAGCTCCTGTTGTCACATCGGATGCGTCCGCCTCTACAATGAAGGGTCGTTCAAAATTAGGGTAGAGCAATATCGATGCTTGGAAAAATCTTGATTGAAGTCCATGAAAGCCCGGTCCACTTCTATAGTCAATTCAAATTTTTTATCTTTTTTTGTCAGCATGATAAGGGGAACTGCAATCCTAGAATAATCACATATAAAACGCCGATAAAAATTGGCAAAGCCAAGGAATGCTTGCACTTCCTTCACGGTTTTTGGTGTGGGCCAATCCTTAATGGTTTGAACCTTGTCTTGGCACATTTCCAATCCTTTAGCAGACTCCACCGTTCATAAAAACTCAACGGATTAACAATGAAACTAACACTTTGATTCCTTGGCATAAAGTCTACGTTTCTTCAATCGTTGAAGAACTTCCCGCATGACTTGTACATATTCTTCCAGATCTTTTGAAAAAATGAGGATATTGTCCAAATATATTACTACAGAAATGTCTAATAGATCTCCAAAGATCTCCTGCATGTAAAATTGAAATTGGGCAGGCGCATTGATTAATCCAAAAGGCATCACTAAATACTCAAACAATCCATACCGTGTTTTGAATGTCATTTTGAACCCATGTCTCAATGCCATCCGCACTCGGTGGTACGCCTGTCTTATATCTAGCTTAGTGAAAATCTTTGCTCCCACCAACCAGTCTGTGAGCTCCAGAATAAGGGATAACGAGTAGCGATTTTGGATTGTGACTTTATTCAAATTTCGATAATCCACGCAAACTCTGATAGAACCATTTTTCTTCTTGGCAAATACAATTGGTGCCGATACCAGAAATTTAGACTGTCGAATCTATCATTTCCCAAAATTTTCCTCTAAATATTTGCGAAACTCTTCTAATTCCGCCAATGACATAGGTCGGAGACTAGTATTTCGTGGCTCCTAGCCCTGCTTGAATTCAATCCTCATGTCCGCCATGTCGTGTTTTGGCAACTCATTTGATGCTTGCTCACTAAAAGCTCTACTCAAGTTGCGGTATTCCTCTGGAATTGAAAAATTCTTTATATTAGAAAGACTCACCTTGGAAATATCGAGTGCATAAATCTTCGCATCCTTCGCTGAAAAACGAAAAGCGGCCGCTGACACAAAGGAGTGCGTTGGGGCAATTAAATTTCTTGTAACGGACCCGGTATCTTTCATTGGTTTACCGCGCCCTGTACCCCTAAGCTCCTTACCGGCCCCTGCACCCGGTATTCCTATGCCGGGTGCTAGGTAGGGTACTGGGGCGGGGGTGCCTTCAGCCGCCAGTCGCTAACTGGCATCGGTTTGCCGGATAGCGGAGCGGGGCTCACTGCCTGGGCCCGCCCGGCAGGTCCCGGCAGAACCGCAGCGCCAGCGCCCAGGCTGCCTACAAGCCTCGACAGGTCCGCAGCGCCGACGCGCATGCTGTCCGCGGGCCTTGATAAGCCCGCAGGGCCTGCAAGGCCCGCGGCGCCTCCTCCTTTGCTAGTTTCTTTTTTGATTCTTCCTTTATGAACTTTGTTTTATGAATGCAGTACACTCGCAGTAATCCCACCATCCGTTAACTGTCGCCAAGCATCATTTCCAACTCCGGAATGGAGGCTCATTATTTCAGGCATTGTACAATTCGCTCCACAATACGCTGAGTTGAACATTACACTCTTTTGTGACTAACAAATAGTTGGGTTGTAACGAATCAGCCAAAGAATGTCTAAAATAAATAGATATCTTCATGTGTTGGTGATATCTGCCACCAACTTCTCGCAATGACTTCCAATTACAAGTTCAACCACCGCTTTGTATATAATAAGTCCGGAATTAATTATTCGGCCATCAATCACCCGGACTTTTTTTGGTGCTCCCTTGAGTTTTAGGATTGCATTGCTTTCTTTTGTAAACCTAGGATGCATGAAGATTCCTGTGGCTCTTGAGTTTATTAGGGTGGAGGCCGCCATGGAGTTGATTGTGGCATCTAACGTTACATGGGCCTCCGGATCCAAGGTAGCCCATAGAGATAATGGAGCCAATACATTTCCCGAATCCTCGTGGATCATTAGAGGTTCCTTTCATTGCAAACATTGCTCATGATCAAACTCATCATCCCCCCGTTTTGTGCTTGTGCTTTGTTTCAGGATTGTAGCCGCTGCCGTCTGGACAATGCCCGGGTATTGAATCCTCCCACTCAGTCTCAGGCTTCTTCTTTTCCTGAGGCTATTTCTTCCATCTTCATGGTAGCCAAAATTGAAAGTAGCCTAGAGGGATTTGTAGGGCAGTTAGCTTTTATATGTCCTAGTTCACCGCAACTTCAACATCGCCTCTGGCGTTGATACTCTAACCGTTCTGCTGCCGTTTTTGTCAAAGCTTGTGTGGCTCAAGTCACGCTAAGCTTCATAGGCACTGGACCTGAATTTGCTTAAGACCTCGCACTTGGATCACGGAAAGGAGCGATTGAAACTCTAACATTTTGGGAATCGGATTGTACTCGCCGATTTTGCCGTCGGCCCCATAGCCTCTCATTAATCCGGGACACCATTGCCATCCAATCTTGAAATCTTTGTGGTTGGGTATCTGCGGTGGCTATGGAATCCAAGATCTCATCTATGAGTCCTCCTCGTAACCAAGCCAGCAAGCTAGCTTCATTCCATTCGATTTGAGTGGCATATTCATTAAACGTAGAAATATATGATGCCGCCGAACCGATTTGCCTAAGCCGACCTAAACAGTCTTTTGCGTTATTTTATCTATCCAAGTCACCGTAAACCTCAATAATAGATTTCCGGAATGCATCATAGTCCGTTAACAGCTCATGATCATGTCCTTCATCAAGGGCTTGCAAAAGTGGCATCGCCTAATTTTGTGCAGCCCCTGTCATATATGAAAGAGTATAAGCGACTTTATTGGCATCAGAATTATAAGTGCGTGGCTTACCTCGGAATACCAAACGCAATTGTGCAAGCCACCGGTACACCTCATTACCCTTCTTTCCAGAAAACTTATCTGGTTCCGCTACTTTTTATTCTTTGATATGAAATCCATCACCTCGATGCTCTTCCATTCTTCTTGGTGCTTGCCCTTCTTCCCCGGATGTAGATGACACTACCAGTCTTGGCTTCAACGTCGCACGCTCTGAAAGTTCTTGCACCAAGTGGGGGATTGCCGCTTGAAACACATTTTGAATTTGTTGTTGTATGAATGAAGCCAACTCCAATTCTACCTCTTCCGGCATTGTAAGCCCTCGCAGATCTCCAGCTACGTGTTCACGATTTATGGTAGCTCAACCTAACTTCACAACATGACTTCTCCAACCTTCTTCATCCACCACAATCTTGCCATTGTAAACAAGCATTGTTGAAACTTGCAACATGATTTACTTGATGCAAGTATTTTCTAACCCTAACCTTATTTCATTTATGCCTCTGCTCTTCTTTTATTCCTAATCACTACCAATTAATTGGCCGTTATCCTACCTACCAACCACGGTGAATGCATCAAAACCTAAAATCACCTCCTCAATAGAACCAACAAACAGTCTCAAAAACGCATTGAAACATTGAGTAGAACATGCCAAAATTTTAGAAAAAGAAAACCGCACAAATTATTTGCTACTCCTACCACCATAAAAAATTTGCAAGAACTCTTGAGCCTATTTACTTCACAATAATTTTCCAAAAGGCAATATCCCACATTTGTCAAAACCAAATACATCTCTACCCGGTTGCCTCCTTATCCAAATGTGGACTCTCAAGGACTTGACATTATGTTACAATATAAGATCAAAAGTTGACATTCCTTTCCTATTTTGAGATCATAACCTAATGTAGAAACAAACACTAAGAGACACAAAGGTGACATTGAAAGTATTCCATTGTATTAAGCAAAATGTCAAGTGAGGAACAAACCTCCTCACTTGGTTTAAGAAGGAAAGAGGAAGGGTAACCAACCTCTAACCAATGTAACCATCATTACAAACTAGTTCGTAACAAATATATTGTTAAACCCTTGACTTCCAAGGCAGCCTAAAATTGGTTGCCTAAAAGTAATATGTAGTGCAAAATGAGCTAGGAACATCCAAATTGAATGGGTTTTGAGCCTAATCTATTTAAAATCTAGTTAGAAGTCCAAATATGGCTTCAATTCACTAAAAGTATGCTCATTTGATTTCAAAAGAAAGTAAAGATGGCTTGGCGGCATGGATGTTAGGACAATAAACAAAATGTAAAATTTGTAAATATTTAAAAAATATGATAAAGCAATAATTTTGTAAACATGTCTAAGGAAAAAATGTTGACAATGAATTTTAAATCTACTTTATGCAAATGGATTTAGCAAATTCATCTTTTGTAATATTATATGTAATTTCAAAGTAATGACTTTTGAAATTTGGTAATAAACACAAAATCAATGATTTTTTTTTTAAATTTATGAATGATTGATTAAAAGAGTTTAATAAAAAATTCTCTTAGAGTTAAGAATGATTAGTTAGAAATTATTAATAAAAAGCATACATTGTTTTTGGAGTTTTCGTTTTATAGATGGAATCAATAAGTTGTGCATCACAACTTTTGTGCTCATCTAACTTCAAAAAAATGATGTATGGCACATTAATTTGTTCATTTGTTTTATAGCAAAATCCTCATGAACTTAACCCGTAAAGTTCCTAGTCAATTTCACAGCAAAAACGCTTCTAAATTGCCAATTCTAGTGCAATGAGTAAAGAAGGAAACAAACCCTTTTGTCTACATTTTCAACCATAAGATCTCAATTAGGACTTACTAAGTAACCTACTCACAATTTTCATTGACATTGACCGCATGGATTGAAAGACTATAATGTTTGAAGTAGGAAAAATGGTTTGTTTTCTTCTGTGCATTGAGTGGACCAACAAAATTTGACTTCATGTGGTGTCAAGTGTTTGCCCTACAAATGGTCTCAATGCATTACCATTATGTTTAGCATGATATTAGCTCTTTGTACACCAATTTTTAGAGGTAAAAAATGGGTGTAGCATATTCAAAGGAATTGTGCAAGGAGTGGAGGTTCATTCAATTCACATTTTATATTTTTGTGAATCAGGTTTGTTTCAGAATGTTCATTCAAACATTTCATAAGAAGGTTTACACCACATCTTATAGCAAAAAAAATAAAAAGTGAAAAATATAAAGATCTCTAAGTTTTATGAGGAAAAGAAGAAGTTGTTGTCAAGGAGTTGTACAATGTGTACAAGTTCTGGTCAAGGGACATTGTTCCATTTGCAAAGGTAAAGGACATATTGCCTTTACAACATTACTTGGTCAAAAACTCGTACATTATAGATGCTGTAGAGTAGGGTCTATCTTTAGTGTGGATAATAAAATAACACTTTTCTTTATCAAATATCATAAAAATCCTCTACGGCTTATTGTCTTTGTTTGCTTTTTTGTGACCGTACCTAGTTTCTCAAAGTGAGAAAAACAAGGTTTTGTGCAATCTTTGGTGCTACTCATATAGTCAAAAAATTACATCAAATCCTCTCGCATGGGGCTCTAGCTACTATTAGGTAATTTTACGCTAATAGATAACGCATGTTTTCTTTGTTTAATCATTAAAGAGAACACATTAAATTTTCACTTATAAGATGACAGCTTCAATCTTGTTTTCTTTTAGGTATCTATTAAAGAAGTCCTCCAAACAGCATGATGACACAAAATTGAGTTCATATACCTGAATAGAACTTGATAGACCTATTACAAGAGCAGATAGAGCTAATTGCAACTAGTTAACCACTTGCTTGTCCTATTTTCAACATTGTTTTGCAGTGTTGGTTGACACTAGAGCATAATACCCTACCAAGAGAGTCAAACTATGAATGTAAAGATGTGGTAAAGCTTCAAAGTTTGGAACATTGATAAACTTATTAACAAATAGAATATAAAAGAACAAAAAACAAGACTCAATAGAATAAAATAAGACTTGCTCTAGAATGTTGTTGATGGCTCATGTCAAGAATTGGGCCATCTCTAATTGAACATCTCAAAAAGTAAAAACAACAAAAGCTAAGCATTTGTTTTAAGCAAACTTAATAACAGAACTAAATAAGACCGGAAGCAAAATCAAACTCTTTTTGAGCTCGCAAGTAGCCAAGCTTGTCATGACTTTTTCATTAACAAGCAGTGCAAACTCTTCTTAGAATTAAAAAAAGCCCCACTTTTTGCTATGTTATCTGACATATAAAAGTCATGGAAAACCTAAAACTAGTCTCAACCAACCAAGAGCTCCAAATCAATACAACAAAATCAATTACAAGATCAACGCATTGATGAAATGTGCTCAAAAGAGTAAAATTTAAGGCATCAATGAGAAAAAGTGATCAAGAAAGTAAGAGCAATGCACCATTTGATCTTTGCACCTCCCACATGTTCAGGAACTGAATCAAGAAACTTGGGCAAATTTTTATCAAATGCAAACGGCACTTCTCTTGCTAACTTTGATGCTACACGCATACAAATAGCAATTAGAACAAACAAAGCAAGATCTCCAATAATGATCACAAGAATTTACTGCTTTGACAAAACTTAAGTTTCAAGTTTTGTTAAAATAAACTTTACTTTAGGAGATGCAATCAAAAGGTCAAAATAAAGAGTTATGATCCAATCCGCAAATTTGGATGGAGGGTAAGAAACTCTAAAGTAGGAGGCTTTAAGGCCACATTTGAGGTGGTGGTAGCATGCACCTTCCTTTTTACACTTGAATACAATTAAGTTGCATCTTTACATGAGTTGCATTTACATCTTTACTACCACACCGTTCAACCGCATTGACCACCAAAATATGAGATCATGACAATGAAGGATCTAAATGACAACTTATTCCAATTTTATTAAGAGGGTCACCAAAATAACAAAGTCTTGAACACAATCAGCATGAATGCAACTAGTAGCAAAGTCGGCCATTTCTAAACTATAAAGTAAAAGATCTTCCTCATGAAAGAAATTACAGATGAAAATGCAACAAGTATGGTCCAAAAACACTAAGAAGTATGATCAAGACAACATTCATGTTAGATGCTATGCATGGGACCTTCTAAAAATCCAAAAAATAGAGAAAATTTAATAGCAAAAAATCATCTCTAGCATGCAAACGGTAAGCATATCAAGATTTGACTAGGCTTCTATGTTGAAAAGATACTTGACAACCACCTAATTATTATTTGCATGACCAAGCTCATAACAAACTATAGTCCACCATCAGAGAGCCTTACATCCAATCAAGTATATGCTTGTTACAATGGTGTTTATATTCATAGGTACGATAGATGACAGCATCTTGAACACTGTTTTTGGGAAAGGGAATGGATGAAGCATTTAACACACAAAATTGCAAGCAATATTCCAAAACTATCGTCATGGACGCGTTGAAACAAGGCTTTGCACATCATGTCTTTCATCTGCAAAAACACAAGTTTGGGTCACTCTTGACCTAAAACACAAGTTCAATGTAAGGCAAAGATTAAAACTTCCATCAAGCATATCAGGTCTCAAAAACAAAGTGCTTGCTTCCAAGAAGATAAAAATGGATAAACAACAAGTTTCCAACCTGAGCTATATACTACATAACTTTCCTACACAATAGAAAATGCACATCTCTTGTCAATCGCCAATATCTCAGCGTAGAGGTTAACATTTGGTGCTTCATTGATCTTCGTTGAGCATTGCGGTGCTGCCTCTCAAATCTACGCTTAAATTGCAAACCAAAAACAAGCAGATGCTTATCAAGAAACAGAAGCCACTACGTGTTTAAAATCTATGCCATTGACAATTTTGAAGCCTAAAGTATAGACTAGATGTATACCCATCAGAAAAGAAAATGACATGGAAGAAGATCATTGTTTAACACACTCCAATAAAAGACAGCTTCAACACCTTCCAACTTCAATTCGTATGACTCTCCATGAAGGTCAGACATCATCTTATAGATTATCTAAGAGCCAAATGCATATTAAAAACATAGATGCCAGCATGAAGTGTGGAAACTTCCAAAGAGGAAAAGCAAGAGTACCTCAACATGGTCTAGTGAAGCATAAGGAGTCCTATTGGATTCCACAAGAGGCATGTAGAGAGTTTCCAAAAACATCTCACATTGAGCTTGTTGCAAAGAGCTTCCATTTGATATAGCCCTTTCGTTTTTAGCAATCTAAAGCCAAATTGGCAGAAAAAATTTCCCAAAAAAAGAATAATATCAAAAAGTGGAAAATTAAGATTTTATATTGCCAAAATTTACTAATGGCCATTGCCATATCACCATATTTCCACTACTGAATAGCAGGGACTCCATCCTATCACCAAAAAGGATGTACAATTCTATGTCTATAGAGATGAATTCTCCAAAATGGATATTTATGGAGAAATTTGGTTTTGTATGGTTTTAGGATAAATCCAAGAGTTCTACGGCTCCCTGGCCTTTGTAGCCACTATGGCTATCCCACTAAAACAAAGAAAAGGGCTGATTTGCTCTCTTCCCTAATCCTAGTTTGTTCTATTCAAGCATCTAAAACTTTAAGCTTTGTGTGCAAACATGGCAACAAAGGAGTGTACCAAAATAGCCCATTAAACTGTGGTATTGCCTTTGAACAACATGCAAGTACAACAATTTGGAAAAAACACCTTGATCAAGCAAAACACCTATAAATATAAAGACATTGCCATGTCTAGCTTTGTAGGAAAGCGCCTACCTAGTACTCGAAGAAGATGCTTAGCAACTTCTTTTGAACACCCAAAAGCAAAATAAGAATCAGTCAAAATAAACTAAGGCAAAGACAAAAAAAATTGCAAGAATTTGAAATGCTAATGGGATCAAAAAGAAAAGGAAAACCAAAAAAACGCAAAGTTCAAATCAAACAAAAATACATCACATTGATCACTCAATTTTGTACAACAACACATAGAATGAGGCATGAATATATTGTCGCTAAAGTAATTCTTGAGAAGTTCAAAAGCAGTTCCTCTAACACAAACTCTTTAACAACAAATGCAACCTTAAATAGTTGAAACCACCGCACTCATTGGATTGCGGCAAACACATTCTACGGTTCTTGCCGTTGCAACTTGTTTGTTGATTCATTAGAAATGACAACAAAGCCCACAATAAGGGTCTCAAGATTTGAGAGTGCAATCATAACTTTACCTTCATTGCAATTCCCTTGTCCCCATCCTTTTAACCAATGTATTCCACATAAAGTTATAAGGTGCTAGTCGCCAGTGGTCCCAATCTTTCAATGGCACTATTTTGATCTTGATCATGCTCACCAGCAATTTCACATCTATAGCACTGTAGGTGTAGAACAACAAAATAAAGTTGAGCATTAGATCCAACTTATCCAAAAATTAAAATGCAAATTTGTTGTGCTCAAAATCCTTGATTGTAGAATCAAACTAAACACCTGCAGGTTAGTATCATGACTGGTGTTCTCATAGCTTTTTCATCACCTAGGTTTACATGTCACCTTTAAATATCTGGAGGATTTCTTGAATGAAGGTGTTTGTGTGATCTGCTAAGTTGCACAGAATGAGAGTTAAGGTTTATTGACTAAACCATTTTGGGAGCCAAGGAATCTGGCCAAAAAGTATTTATGGATGAAAATCATCCATGTCACTAAAATTTGTAGAGAAAAGGGCACCCTATGATGATAGGTGCTAATTTGTAATTACAAAAAAACACTCAATTTTCAAAAAAATTAAAAATTAAAACTTGGAGTTTGAGAAATATTTTAAAAGCTTTATTTTTTGAGGTAGGCTCAAATGCAATAAAATCAAATTTCTAAGACTAATTTTAAATGTTGTCCAAAAGAACAAAAAAATCAAAATACAATGTACAGTGATCCATTCTTATTACGCTTTTGGCTCTCACTATTGTTATAACCCTTCTATGACATGTTTGTGAGCTCCTGGTCATTATGCACATAATTTAGAGCATCTTCAAAATGTTTTGAATGAAAAGACTCATTTTTTCATGAGATAGTATATTTTTGTACCATCCAAAAGCCTCAAAATGGTGTCTTTGTTGTTTATGGGTTATTTCTACTTCTAGTAGAGTATAGTAATACAAATGTAAATCCATGGTAGAGGAATCACTTACAATAGCATGGGCCCTTTACAATTGTGCCAAGGATCTAAAATGGTTACATCTTTGATAAACACCTCAAAATATGCATAGTTATTTAAGAGATGACATGCAACTTAACCGCTAAAAGACAATTGTCCCAAAATGGGTCTTTTGAGAATTCAAGCAAAGTCCTATGATGTCAATTTTAAATGTGTTTTTTAAAAACTTCCTTTGAAGGTGTGGAAATGTCAAAGCTTCATGGGGATCTAATTTTTATATAATTTAGACATTGCAAATAAGCGTTGTGATGCTCTAAGCAAAAATTCCTACTTGTTGGGCACCTCGGGCACCATAGTTAAATTGCTCCATTATCTATGAGAATTTTTCTACAAAAAGTTGATATCATAATATTTAATAATCTTGAAAACAGAACTACTTTTAGAAACAAAAACTTCATTAAAAAAGAACTAAACTTTTCACACTATGTTGAGCAAGATGCAAAAAATACTCTTTCTTTACCATATTAAAGACAAAGATTTTTCTTTTTTGCACTTTTAATTTTTTCTACTTTGCAAAGAAGTACAAAAATTTGTTCTCAACAACGGCGCCAAATGTGGGTAAAGATTTACAATTTGGAAAGATTAGTAAACTTCTTTAGTTCTAAGTTCATTCACAATGAGATTTGGATTCAATTAAGTAATTTCACAATTGGTATATAAATACTAGGTGAGTGCACCATTTGATTTAAAAAGTAGACTAAGCTTCTTCTCATAAATCAATTGACTTTGGCTAACCGCTACCAAGCTCATAGTCAAGAAAACTTATCTGGTCTATTGAATTTTCACTTCCTTTGCTTTTGAATAAGCTTCAATCTATAGCTCCTTAATCAACCATCCTTATACTCTAGAACTTTTACTTATTGCTTCTACAAAAATCTTTCAACCGCATTCAGCCATCCGCTTTTCTTGATCTCACTCTCAATAGTAGAATTTTCATTTCATTCTTCTTGGAAATTTAATTATTTTGTTTTTTTGTTCAAATTTTAAAATTCTTCTCATTTGTTGATTTTTCATACTCTTTCAATTCTCCATTGCACCGTCTCTCACTATCAATCTGATTATATTTAGATTTCAATCTAGACCGTATAAATACATTTTATATCATGACATCCTTCCTTCAATTGCAACTATTCAATTTTAATCCCATCACAATCAAATACTTAGGATTACTAAAATCTAAATTCTTGCAATCCTGCTTTGCACAATGTTTCTATAGCTAGTATCTGCATGATAGATCTACAATCACCATATGCCACCATTGACTATGTGCCGCCACCTAATTTACTATCCACATACTTTATTACTTATAATAATTCACTACAAGAAAATGGTCCATTTATGACATAGCCAATACAACTGAAGATCACTGCTGTCTTGTTTTTGTCGCAATTTATGGATGTGAGCGTTCACATGATATGAATGTGATTGTAAGTCATGTGTATGTATAAGATTGTTCTACTTACGGCTTAGGAAACATGGATATAGAAAATCTGATGATTTTGTACGTTAGAAGAACCTACTTTGCGAATGCGTTTCCAAAATTAAAGTGATATGATTAACTACTGTCATATTATGGAGTCATTTGCTGTTCATTTAATTTCTTGGACTCAGCTTGGCAAGACCTAGAATATAGGCCCACTACCTTGCTTATCTCAATTGCCTTTTAAGTACATCTCATCTGCTGTGGTCTTGTCAGGTCCGCATCCATAAACGTTGTGTCAAGGCTTACTTGGTTCTAGGGCAATCTTCTCAAATATGATATTTAATTCACACATAAGTGGTTTAGGGTGCCACCAAAAAAGCTTATCCATTAGAATTCAACATAGCAAAGCTCACAATGTCATTCCATACATGATACTTTTGGTTTTTAGCCTTGAAAACTTGACATCATTTAACAATGGCTGTTTTATAGTTTACAATTGCATGTGTGCATTTGGGCTATTGATTCTTTCACAAGTTGATTTGATGTATGACAAAGGACCTTTTGCTTGGGATCATCTTGCTTGTTCAACTAGATTTTGGTCTATCCCAATAATCACAAATATGGTTTTCACTTTCAATTGAAGCGGATGAAAACATTGGTACAAGGCAACAAAAAAAATGAAGATATAACCACGTCACTAGGCACAGCTTCTTAGATACAAATTTTTCACATTACATTCTTGCAAACTTTACTGCGTTTAGTGATTGCTAGTGCATGGTTCAACAAATTTGGCAGCTACTTATCCAAACAAAGGTTTACAACACCTCTGGAATGCGACATTTAGGGTTCACAATGACTTTCAACAACTTGTACTCTTCACACACGATTTAGGAATTATCTTTAGGGTGGGTTAGATCCAAGAGTTTCAAACAAACTTCTAGGTCCTAAGAATTGTTCTGTAACTGTTCCACTTTGCAATGCTTGTAAGAAATGAACTATCCTCTTCACAAAAACAACCATGTCCTACTTGTATTGCTTGATCTTTGGTGGCGGTTACACAATCAACAAAATCTAATGATGCCACATTACTTAGAATTTGATTTTGTAAACTCCAAGTCCTGTGTGGGGCCCTCCTTGGATTGTAACTGCTGAATTGCTCTTTGAACAACATTTGCCTCTACTTCCACTACCTCACCTATGGTGTTTGGTATAGTTGGAATGTCTTCCGTGAAAGTGGTCTCCTGGAGTCCCCGGAAATCATTAGTTCTACCCACTGATAAACATTCCACCGCGACTGCTTTTTGTTGCTTGTTGTAGTTTTGCATGCTTCTTACTTCTTTGCATAAAACGACCTTCTCGCCCGGTCTTCCAATGTCGTTGGAGAAAAACACCTGCTCCACATGTAGCAAAAATGCAAAGGACTGGGCAAATTGTAATAAGAGTCTATCAAAGTTGACACTAGTGAATCTAAATTCGTCTCAAGTCATTATGCCACAATCACCTCTGGTGTTTGCAACAATCCAGCTGCAGTGTAGTACAACCACTTCAAATTATCCATAATGCACGGATAGAATCTCCTCCACCCACCCAACGTACTCAACATTGGCTCTCCTAGGATTCAAATCTTTAGCTCTTGATTGACATACCTGTTGAAATGTTGTAGCCACCCTAGAGTCCATTGTGGTTAGATGCTTTTTGGAGCCTCTACTACAAATGTGGTTTCCAAATGCAAACATTGCGCGATAAGACTTAGCTACATCAGAAGGGGGTAGCATGAGGTTTTGAACATCCTCCTCCACTTCATGATCCCCACACTACATAGCGTAGAGTACAGCCTTCAAGAACCACATATGAAATTTTTCATTCTACAACTCTAGCGGGTACAAAATGTGACCCTTGCATCTCTAGCATCTGGATTCACACCTCCTCTCTGATTGGGATGGCATTTCTTCCTTGTGCTTCCTGCAAGATGCAATCCTTTGTATAAATCAATTCCATTTTTACGCATGCTCTTGTAAGGCAACTTTGCATAACCTTCACGATACAGAAAGGCAAGATAGCTATGGCTATTTCCTAAATACTCCAAAATATGAGTGCCCTCTTCTGAATTCTATGCTATTGCCCACTCATTGTTGGCCTTCAAATCTAGGGATGTCTAAGCACAAAGGACTTTGCATACAACTTAAAGAAGTGGTAAGATTATTACAATTAAAAGAAGTTGTAAGGTTATCACACTGATATATCACTCACCAAAGTTGTACGACTTGGATGCCTCTTAACTGATATAGTTCCTACTATACATACATGATGTAACTCTTTCTTTCATTGCACAAATATCAATGATGATTGTCCATAATCATTTGCTGCTCCCCTCTGACAATGATATCATTCTCAAAATATTAACTTATTCCTCTTCTAGGCTTCCAATGGCTTTGCGTTGTTCAAAATGAATTTGTGAATCCACTCTTGGAGTTCCGCCAAAAGACAACAACGCTCTCCATTGCCTTCCATGACCTCATCATACATTGACAGATCTTCTTGGTCGTCCCAAACCCTCCTGATTGTGCCTCTGTACTCTTGCATATACTTTGTGCAAAAACTTAGGGCCTCCACTATAGCATAGCCCTCCGCCATACCCCCCTCTAGGCAAGCCCGGTTTTGCACATAATCCTTCAAGGTCTTTAAATATCTCTCAATGGGATACATCCAGCGCGTGTGCACTAAACCACATAGTTCAACCTCCTCCACCAGGTGGAGAACTAAATGGGTCATGATGTCAAAGAAAGAGGGCGAGAACTCCCTCTCCAACATGCACAAGGCTATATCAATATCTGAGCAAAGCTTGTTGAGATCATCTAAGTCAATACTCTTTGCACATATCCTCTTGAACACATGTGACAGCATAATGATTATAGTCTGTACCTTAGCCCTTATTATAGTTGACACACACAACAGTAATACCTGCTGCATGAGGACGTGGTAGTCATGCAACTTTGAGCCCTTCAAACTACCGTTCACATGGACGCATTCATTGAGTTGATCCACATATTGCGTTGGAGTCTTTAGTCCCCGTATTTGTTTCACAAAGAGCTCACATTCCACCCTGCTTAGGACATACGATGGTGGCGGAAACATTGCTGATCCAATTATCCTTTTGGGGGTGGGCCATAGGTGCTTTCTTACACCAACTTCGCTCATATCCAAGAACACTCCTATGTTGTCTTTCTCTCCAAATATGCTCTTCATCACATTCTTGGCTAAATTTTTCTTGCAATGCATAACGTCAAGAGTATGGCAAATAAGTAGATCTTGCCCAATTACATCCACCAAAAAAAACACCCCAATTACAATAGAACATGTGTGCCAGACCTAAAAAAACTTGCCTCTTTTACAATGGAACTAGTCAGCCACAACCACAAAAACAAGCTGCTAAGTAGATATCTTTGTTTAATTTAATGCAATGTCCCAATGAGACACCAAAGAAACTAAGTTCAACCCTAGTAAGTTATCGTTGGCACATGCACAAACACATACAGTTGTATAACGGCAACCTATGCAGTTGTATACTACTAGTACAAATCTTCCCCCAGTGACGCCATTACAATTGTTAGTCATCAACTACGCATTCCTCTTCAGTCACATGACTCACAACACCAACAGATGACTATACATGCATTGAAGAATGACTGAGCATTTTTAACTACCCTAGTTTCAAATACCTGCTATCCAAAGCCACGTTCAATATGCACAATAGGAGCTCAACAATGTTTTTTGAAAGTAGGTTTTACCTTCTAGTAAAGCAATGCATACAAGCATGTCCTTCTCTTCACACCGTGTGTGTGCACCGAGTCCCCTAACTGTCCTCCTACACCATTGCTTACTGTTGAATACCATTCCTCTTTGTCCATGCTATATCATAAGTGTTTTTGTCCGCTCAACCGTCTAGATGGCGGTCTGTCCTCCCCTTCTCCATCAAAAATAATCTTTTGACACCTCCAATGATGTTCCATTAGGAGGTGGCGGCAGTGACCCAAATATACATTTTTCTTCAATGCCCGAGATCGCCATGTCATAGTGTTTGGCCCACACGTTGGGCAAGCCTTGTGTCTCTTTGTGACTTGACGTATTAATTGTATTTCAATTCTTTGGCTCTCTCTAACTCAATTAAGCATTATGGTTGATTGCCTCTTCTTGTTTTTTTGATAATCTCTTCTTACTATTTCAATTATCAAGCCACATACATGGATTATCTCATTACATAAATATTTTACAAGGGATGTAGTGATTGTCTTGAATAATGATTCATCCTTTACTTGTAATCAGACATTGACGTATTTGTCTTGATACATCTATTGGATAACAAAATTACATTTCATGTCAATAATTGAGATTTTTTGTCTTAATTGTGCTTTGTTCTTTAAAGAAATCATGGCTTATTCAAATCAAAGATATCTAGTACAAACATAATTTTGAATCGTAGTTCCACATAATTTTTATCTAATGGAAGTTGGTAATAGAATTTTTCATTTCCGTTGCATCTTTGTACTTGGTGATAGGGTAGTCACTATGCATAGTCTTAGGAGATGACAATTTTTTTTCTTGAATTTGTATTTTTTAGTTGATTTTTATATGCAATTTTTTTGCCTTTTGTTTCAGCATTATTTTTCCCCAAACTCTTAAAAAAAAATCCTAAAATCAGTACTCCTCGCTTGCCGGTTGCCACTCTCCGCTTGCAAAATAGTGTTGTCCGAGAGAATTATTCCATACCATTTGGTGTTTTGACTTTTCTGCACAATGGACTTGAAGTTGTTCAAGTTAATCCAAAAATTCATAAGCCGGCTGAAAAGGATATTGATGAATCAAAAGAGGATGATGATTTTGATGGTTTGCATATTCCTAGGACAAGACAAATTGTTCAAGCGACCTCTGGTCTTGATGTAGTTCCTATTGTAGTTCCTGCTGCAGCTCCAAGTGTAGTTCCCGCTACATCTCCTAGTGGGAATATTACATTAGGATCAACCTTGCAAAGACAGCAGAACCTCTTGTTGGCGACAATGCAACGTTCAATCAATTGTGATAAATTGAAATCAACTACAATGGCTTTGCATGTGTTAGTTCTACTCTTGCCAAATGCAAACCATGTCAATGATTTCAGCCAGGATAAAGACATAACGGCAAAATCAACTACCCATGGACCTCCTTAGCAATCCCAATTACATCCAACTAGGGACTAGATTATTATAGCAGAGGCCCTAGATCTCTTGAAGACAAAAGATGCCATTATTGCCACTTTACAAAGTGACATGAGTAGATTGCAATTAGAGTGTGAACACAAGAATTTCCTCTTTTCACAATAGTTTGCAGAGCTACAATGCCTCAAAGAGAAAAAATGCAACGTTGTTAATTTAGCTGACATGGACAATGCATTCGTTGAACACAATCCACTACATTTGGAGAAGATTTTAGGTGATTTGACTTGCCGCATTGATCATTGTTCTCCACCTTCCAAGCATACCAGACATGCTCCACTGATTCCAAGCAATGCTACCTCAATTGTTGTGACAGATACTGCAAATGACCTAGGTGATCTACATGGCACACAAGACTCTCTCTCTTATCTAATAGTTGAGCATTTGCTACTATCAGCCAAGGAAAAAGAACTTCTTGAGGATAATGGATTGGTGAAAAAGTGTTTGGAGGAGATCATGAGAACGCTATGCCTTTGGAAGGTTGCTTGCATTCTAACTGTGGACCATTCTAATCAAATTGGAACGGAATTGGCTAAAGTTGCGGGGAACTTTCATGCCAAAAGTCCAAAACAAGAAAATGGGATAACTTCTTGGGCGTTGCTGGAGGACATGTTCCTAGATGACATGGCCATG
This sequence comes from Ulota crispa, assembly GCA_963920765.1. Taxonomy (NCBI): domain Eukaryota; kingdom Viridiplantae; phylum Streptophyta; class Bryopsida; order Orthotrichales; family Orthotrichaceae; genus Ulota; species Ulota crispa. The sequence continues at coordinate 20,796,675 of OY987249.1, read as the reverse complement.
GTGGATCAAGAAAAATTAAATCTAATAGATTGGGCACAAAATGGCTGGGATTACAAAAACCGGATGTTGTGGCATGAGGACCCAAAGGACCGGACATTGCTTTGGGCGAGTCCTACTTCTTTTATCAAGGTTGTTGAGAAATGTGCCATTTGCCAATATCAAATTGGACCAGAAGGCAATTAGGCGCTTGGAACATGTCCCCACGTCTACCACCCTCAGTGTCTTATTGCGCAGTGCTTGATTAGACGTTGTTGCATTCTTTGCTCAACTCCATTCCATGAGCGTTTGTACGCCATGTTCAATCTCATGACATACATGCCAATTTCTTGGGAACACAACTCAGACACAACGCGAGATGCAGCATTATGGGGTAAAGACTTGATTTGGAGTTGGAGATTGGCCCAACATGACTTGGAGAAGGGAAGAGGTATCACGCAATTGAATTGGAAAACTGATCTTGCTGAAACCGTAGAAGTTGCACCAAGGATTATGGGAAGAGGCTCTACGTACAAAGGGAAGAGGCCATTTTTCTATCAATGCCTTGGAGGTTATTTTGATAAGCATTCCTTAATATTCAAGTGGGGTCCTCACCCAAAAGGGCATTGTTGGAATTTTGAGGGTAACAAGGACGTTGACATTGATGCAAATAACTACAATCTATCAATGTCTTAGGCGTATCTTGATACCATGCACGGACTGGAATATGTGAGTCAAGCACTTGACTACTTGTTGGAAGTACATTCTCCAGAGACAACAAGGATCTTTCAAGCTCTGCAAGACTCCTATGTCATGGAATCCATTTTGAATGCTGATGGGCCAGCTTCTTAGACTCATGCAAAGAGGAGGCTTAAGATTGGAGATGCGTCCACATATGAACATGGCAAAGGAAGCAATAGTGGTACACATGAGGACCCTAATGTTATTGAATAATGAATTTTGCACTGTGGCTGCACAAGTGACACTTCTTGTAATAGTAACACTATAGATAGGCTAGCATCGTGTGGTCATAGACTCATAGCATATCCACTCTTGGTATGTTTAGTCATTTTTTTGTTATCATGTTATTTTGCTAATTTTTAAGAAATAACTATTCCAAAATTGCAAATTGTATGGATGTATTGCCAATCTCCATTGATTACATTTTGATAATATACTACATTCTTTTTTGTACCTGAATTCAAGTATTGAGCGTTGAGATTGTTATATTTTGTCACTTACTACATACAAAAATCATTGTCCACATTGGGGACCACTATTACAGGTTCTAGGGTTTCTCTTCATTTCACTTTCCATGATTGTGTTTAATGGATCAGAAATTCTTGGTGTAGTCACAATAATCTAATAATGTGATCATTTGTGGAACTTCATTTTACAAATCTTCAATGTCAAAATGCTTGCCATCTCAAAATTCTAACCAATAACATTAGGATAAATAGTTGCCTACTTCTAGAAAGAATGGAAATATGGAACCATTGAGACTCTTTTATATCTTCTACATGTTTCAGCTTCTACTGTATGGAACCCATGTTCAAAACGGCTTCTTCTATAATTTAAACAACTTATTAGCTATAGAATTCCCAGGGGATACTTTAGCAGATGAACAATGAGAACAACAAATTCTATACATACAAATCTACAGATAAGAAACCTTTCTCAATACAATCTTTTCTAGCTTATAATCATAGCATGTTACATGTACTTGACCTAAGCAGTATAGAAGGGTGTAGTAATGAGTTTCAATTCTTTCAAAGCACACATTGCTAAATATTTAGGTTTATGTTGCATAGCATAAGGTCTTCAGTGCTTCCTCTAGTTCATTTTCTTGGCTTCAATCATTTTATAATTAAGATTCTAACACTCATTACTTTCAGCCTTACATTTATTAATGAAATTTATCGTATAGGGTAACATTACTTTGGAAGACCACATGCACAATCTAGAAGACATTGTTTTGTACAACTACTTCGGGATAGAATGAATAGTACCATATTCTTATATCATCTACATTGAAATGAAATGAAGTAATCCGTACCAAAGGATTGTTAAAATTGTTAGATATTACCTACCACTAAGTGAACCATGATTAAATTAGAAATTCTCAAAGACCTAATATTGGCATATTCTAAATAATTAAATAAATGCTACAAGGCATTCATGGAGAAAAAATGATGAAAATCCTTTATTCCTTCTTTGCAACAAACAAGTAACCCCATGATTAGTTGAAAACAAATCCAAAATTTGAATGAAATGAATAAACATTTTTGAAAAACACATAATATCACAGTTGTTGAAGAAATACAAAAACCTCATGCATATCATGTGGAAAACAAGATGATGCATTTTAGACCCAAATATGAGCTAGGTCCTATGTAGTTCATAATAATAAACTGGCATTGCTTAACAAAACATTTATATCCCTCCAATCTTTATCAACTACCTTTTATTCATAACATGTATCTAAATACAAAGACAATAGTTTTCCTTACACAAAAATCCATAAAACCCTAACTGTACTTGTAAAGGATAATGGTTCTTTTGGGATTTTTTAGACTCTTAATTTTGCAAATTCTTTGTTACAAAAAGTGGAACTTATTTTTTTATTCTTTCAAGGATAGTCTTCACCATTCAAAACTCTAAAATCCAAAGGCCTACTGCAAAGAATTATAAATATTTTGAAATTGCAACTCTTGTTCCAAAATAATTGTTGCGTGTTTATTAGAAAATAATGGTATTCCAACTGTTATGTACTTAGTACATAATAGTTTTGTTTTTTATGAGGGTTTTATATTGTTTATAAAAAAATAGTTAAAAATTACAACCTTTATTACATTTCTAATAACATATTCCTTCTTTCATTTGCTAGTTTCTCAAAACAATTCTTGTTCAACAACCACAAACCAAACTAAAAGGGGGACCTATATAGAAGTATTTCTATAGCTTTGATTTGCTTTGTTTTTTCTCCAAACATGAACTTTGGTTAAATTGAAGGCATGAATGTGACTACATACCCCCCTTTTTAAATGCCCCTCATACAAATTGTTGCTTCACTTTTTTTGGTAGTTTTTTTTTTTTTTCTTTTTCTTTATTCCTTTACAAGTTCTAGTATACTAAGATTATTTGGTCTAGTGCAATTGGATTAAAGTGATAAGGGGGGAAAATAACATTATCCTCCTAACCAAAATCAAAAGTTGGATTAGTTGCCCTAAATCAAGAATATAACGTTTTTGATAGCGGAACTAGTATTGGTGATAAACCAAAGTCAAACCAAACATACTACCCACTAATAGAATCCTAAAACGTGAATAAAGTATGAGTTTAAATAAGCATGATTAAGTGCAATGGCCCTTAACGATTGTAATTATGGGACTAGACAGGAGTCCAGAAAAGGGAGGGAAGTGAGCATACCACCACTTTTCTCTTGTTTTCTGATCCTACTCTTTTCTTATGCATTTTATACATCTTTTGAGGGTGTGTGCTTGAGTTTTTCTGCTTGTTAGCTAAGATAGTTAGCTTGTCTATATTTGCGGTTTCCAATTGTATTAGGAATGATGGTGCAGACAGATCTACCTGTTAGATCTATAATTTTGCGTACATCGACCAATCCCAAGGAAAAAAAATTCCTAGAGGAAGATTTCAAGAAGATGGGATGTCATGGTTTGATTTTAGTGCCCAGGAGTCTAGAGGACAAGGATATGGTGAGGGAACTGATGAGGAAACCTTCTAGCAAGTAGTAGCTGACAGTGAGGGCCAAACTAGATAGCTAGACAAAAGAGGCTTGGTGCAAGGTCTACAACCTTGACCAAATAGGTGAGGGATTAGCTTCTCAAGCGGCCAGATTTAGTGAGGGAAAGTTCAGTGGGGCACCACATGCAAGGATTGGCTACATCGTAGCCGATTGTAAAAGTCGTAGGAAAAGGAAAATGTTAGAATTTTTGGTTCTGATTTCACTTCTGGAATGACCTACCTACCTTATAATCTTCTTTGCAAACACTGTCTTTGGTTTGCTATCAAATGAGGGTAAAGTAAATTGGGGAGGAATAGTGAGAGACCTTGTAACTAGGTTTAGCTTGGCATTTAGAAATACCAAAGCCTCCGGGATTACCATGTTCCTGTACCACCTCTATGATTCTTATGATCTGTTGAATGATGGAGAACAAACAGAGTACAAGAAAGCAGAGGTGATGCTACAGCATGCAATTCTCCAAAATCAAACCAGAACAAGAAATCAAGGACAAGGAATCCAAAGAGGAGTTACAAGAATCTGACAAAGACGTAGAGATCCGGGAGATGGCGAAGGAGAAAATTGATAAAGCTGAGGGATCAAAGAGACCACAGAGGACTGAGCCTATTCAGGCAGATTGATGGGCAACCGACCCCATCACCAAAGTTATGATCAAGCTTGAGGAAATCCAAGAAATGAACCTCTGTAAAGAAGAACTCACGTGGAAACTTTGTGTGATGCTGGATGCTCCTAGACCTCCCAAAATGTTTGATCAATTGCAGATTCTCCTTCAACTTAAGACCTTGAAGGAGAATGAGATTACCGCCTTGACCAAACATGTGAAAGACCTTCATGCCTAGTTAAAGCAAGAGGCAGAGGAAGAAAGAATGGCCTGCAAGACTCTGAAGGAAGTCATTGAGCTCCGGACTTTTGTGGGAAATCCGGGTGATGTGTTAAACAAGGCCAAGCTGTTTGATGCCAAAATCCTGAAGGAAGGATCACACATGAGGCCTAAGCTGGTTAGCATTTTGGTGGAGTATTTGGCAACAATGGAGATGATGCTCTTGGAGATGAGGACCCTTTTGCAAGGCAATAGTTTGACGTCGGAAGCAAGAGAAGGATCTCGTAGGAATCAGGAATTCACTCTTGCCCAAAAAACCCCCTCTTTTTGTTCACTAAATCTAAGCACGCCAAAGGAGAAGGACGTGGTGAAGACTTTGGCTTTTGCACAAAAACCCATCAAGATTGATGTGGGGGTTACCAAAGAGCCAACTCCTAGATTGTAGGACTGAAAATTGAATCCTACGACATTGGAAGACAAAGGTGCAACCAAGGTACCAAGCCCGGTGAAGAAGAAGACAACAGCAAAGCAAGCCTGAGATTCAACTTCTCCCATCAAGATCAACCTTCTAAATGACTCATCAATAGAACCGACCAAGAGTGAAGAGGCATCAGCTTCTTCAGATGATTTAGAAGATTTGGCTTCATCAGACAACTAGGATCTAGAAGTAGTGGCATTAGCCCAAAGGAAATAGAAGAAGAAAGGACCAGTTTTAGCAAAAGGAAACCCATGCTAGGGTACTTGGAAGCTATTAGCTTGGAGGGGATTGGCTAAGATGGCAAGTACCTCTTTGAAGTAGAAGAAGAGTACCTAGCTGCATTATAGCTATAGTAATAGGAGTAGGTAATGTAAAATAAAGCTACCTTATTCAAAAAGTAGCTATAAAGTTGCTTCTTGACAAAAAGGAGCTTGGAGACATAGACCTAGAAATATAGGATCTGAGATTCGGTTTTAGCGGGACTTTTTGCAGTAGGAATGTAGTACCACCCTTTTTTGGATCAGAGAATGAAATGTGTCATTTTCCAATTAGTGGTCCCTACTAATGCACCTTCTAGATTGTTGAAGGTTTGTATTAGGGCCACTAACATGACTAGAGTCTTGGATATTTCATGCTTTGATTTCCATAATGCAAGCAAGTTCCACACTTTCTCTTCAAAGCACTAAGTTCATTTTTGTGTGTGATGTTGGTATGCCAGCAATGCTAGAACCATATGGTTTATGCGATTAGCTGAGCTTTGTTGTGTGTTGGGAAGGAAGAGTAACCCCTAGATCTTATCCAATTTGGTTTCCGGAGTATTATTGAGTTGGTTGGAAGATTGTGTGTACTAAAGGGTAACTCTTGTTTGGTTCATGGCTGAGAGACTTCTATGAGGAATAACCACCTTTACACTTGGTTTGATCTGAACACATTCCGAATGTATGCTTGTTGACAGGTTGATGAGGTTCCACTATAGCCAGAAGTGGGGTGAACAAAGGGATAAAGTTCTTCTAGTTATCCGGTTACCAGTCTCAGCTGAGGGAACTAGATCCAAATAGATTTGTTGTTGTAGTCAGTCAGAGTAGTAGGGGTTTCCTGTGTGACTTGTTGATCCGGAACAATTCCAAAACGGTTTCGGATCTGCTGTAAAGGAATACTTACCTCTTGTTGTCTTTGTTTTCTTTGTTGTTTTATTTAAATTGTACTTCAATCACTCTAATCTCTAGAAGGGTAGGATTCAACGCATTCTTCCTAAATTCTAAAAGTGGAACCCTTTGATATAGAGGCTAAACTTCTAAACTAGTTATTGTGTAGAGTAATTGCATCTAGGAGAGCTATAGGATTTCAAATCCTCCTTTAGGATTGACGGATAGTTTTAGTAGTATGTTTGGGCAAGAGACACGATTTGGAGTCAGATACAATATACAAGTAGAACTTTTGGTCTGTCATTTTGTTTATGTGTGTTTTTGTGTTAGAAAAGGTCATTGGATCTTGTTTTGGCTAATTCTCTATGAGCTACAAACGAAATCCGTGCGGAACAATAAACAAGTCATCTTATTGGTGTTTTTGCTTGTTTTGAACATTAGTTTGAAGATAACTACTTTCTTGTGCTACGACATCTATATAACATTTCTAAAACTATTGACTCTTTTCTATGGAAATGGTATTTTAGAAATTGTTTTTCAAGCTACATGCCATGACAATCTTAGACTTTGTGGGTTTGCTTTCAATATTATATTTTGAAAATCAAACAAAATTGACATCTAGAAATAAATTGGCATGAAATCAAAATCATTTCTTGAATCATAGATTCATAGTTTGATCCACAATTCACACTTGCACTGTATTACTATACATGAAAATTCATACATCAATTGCAATTACGATTTATCCTATCAAACATCCAAACTCTTCACACTATGTAATGTTAGGTAAGTAGGTAACCCAAAAACACTCTACACTATTGTGTACAACATTTTCACCAAGATTACAGTGTATAAGGAAATGTATGTCAACACTTTTTATTTACATAGTCAAAATTGACAATTGTCAACCTACAACATTGTCTCTCATGTTTTATCCAATACTTTCTACGTTTTGGTTTTCTCATGAGAGAAAGTCAGTCCACAAAGGCTGTGGACCCTCCTTTTCTAAATCTATACATGTCTTTCTTTTTGTTGCCTTCCTCCACTTGGACAGCTCATGTGGCCATTTATTCTTAGCCGCAAGATCAACATACTCATAGTCCAATATTTTTATTCTTTGCTCATGAAATTGTACACATTTATCAAGCATTAATATGGTTCAGTTTCACACCCATATGCAATGTACTTGCTCTCTTTGTCTACCTCCTGAACCTGTTCAACAACAGCCTCTAAATAAATTTCTTCCAATCTATATGATTCCATATTCAAGCTTCCCTTCTTTTGTTCTACATCTTCATACATGCTTCAAGCGGTTGCTAGTCTACTTTCCCATTGAGCGTAGACGTCCTCAAAGATGTATTTTGCATAACTATGTCCTTCTACACACAAGTCACGCTTTCTCTTCAATTCATTAATATCCTTCTCTCTCTAGTTAATGATGTCCGCCAAAGCCTTTTGTCATTGCTTCAATACATTCATGGCGTTCCTATTTGCTTCACATTCCCTTATATTCTTCAACTCCTCAATCTTGGCATGCAGAGATATCTTAGTACTCTCTATTTTTGCAATCCACATAGAATCATTGTCCTCAAAATTGCTGTTGCTACCAGTACTTACATGCTCTTGCTGCAAACTGGGACTTCCAAGTTCATAAGCCACATTTTCCTTGATATTCTTAGAGCACTTGGGAAGTACCATTGAATCATCTTCCCACTTCCTCTTTTGCTGGGTTGCACAATTCTCTTTCTCTTCTATATTCATGGCGGTGTTGTCATTGTCATCATTGCTAAAGAAAGAGTAACCATCATATGTATGGGTGTGCTCATATTTGCTAGAAAAAGGTGACCATTGCACCAAATCATCTAGAACGAATGATTTTCTAGGCTTCACGGAAGACAACATCTCCTTCCAAATAGCACGTTCTTCACCCCTCAAAATTGATGCTTTCGTTGGATGCACTGCAATTGGAAACTCATTTAGTGTTGTCCAATCCACCTTCTTCTGTAATATTAGTTCAGCATACACCATTCTTAGAAGAAACAAATTGAAATGATTGTTTCTATAAGTTGAAGCCTCCAAATATAATTGCCGCCACACTTTGCAACATCTGTTCTTGAATTCTTTATCTTTGGCATATCCAAGATTTGCTTTATTCTGGTTCAAGTGCCGCTTGTGGCAACAGAGAGGAAACAACTTGTCAATGTGGCACCAATCCACATGTTTCTTGACTGTTTTGTACCTCCAAGTTTTTGGTTCTGTTTCCCAACCTCTAAAAGCCTTCATCTTCAGATTCAACAAAATTGGCACACGCTTTTTCTGATTTTTTCCATAACGATCTCGTATCTTGTCTTGAATGGCCTTCTTCTCTAAGGCTATCATTGCTCTTGGTCTAGAAGGACGTGATTCTTCCATCACATTCACCATAATGATCATTGAAATACCTTAGTGCTATCAGAAATACTAAGTCAAACCTCTGATGTGTTGGCCTTGAACCCTAAATGCTAGTGTAGACTAAAATGTGGTGAAAAAGGGCAAAACTTCCCCCCTCCCAAAAGAGTCTTTACCCCCCTCACGTGCGCGTAGTTGGCCACATCAAGGCAAGTGAAAGTTGTCGCGCAGAGGAGAATAGAGGAGACCTGTAGTCCCTTGTACGTGGTCCTTATGTACCCATAGTTGCAAAGGGGCACCGGTTCACTTACTCATGGTCGCCTTGGGCAAGTACGGGTACATACCAACACTCGCCTTGAGCAAATTCAGGTTGGTTTACCCTAATCAGCTCAATTGCACATGCACATGGGAGCGTCTGCTAGTCGCGGGTGGGGCGACTGCACATGGGCGGTTCTAGAAGGGGCAAATGCACATGGCAGCAAATGTTGGTTGTTAAAGGGGCAAGTGCACCTAGGCGGTCCTGCAAGGGGCAAGTGCACATGGCAGCAATCGCTGCTTGTGGAAGGGGCAAGTGCACATGGGCAGTCGTGGAAGGAGTGAGTGTAGAGGGCAACAATCGCTGGTCGTGGAAAGGGCAAGTGCTGATGCAAATCAAATGCTAGTCGCCTGGGGGCCATAATTTTTGTTTCTGGCAATTCAGAGGCAGAATTGCACCAATTTCTTTTTTAATGGAACCAAGAGCAATGGGAAAAAACCACTCTTGCTTGGATGAAATTGCTAAAAAGCTTCAAAGTTTTAAAAAGAACTTGGATGAAATCACCACAATGTGGATGAAAACCAATTTCTAGACATATGATACGTGCTTATTTTATATGTTCCATCCAATATGTAGATGAATGTTGAAATATGAAGCACCACTATAGCATTTTAACCCTCAATGGTCACTGTATCCAAAAAGTGGATGCGCCTTGGTCAACCATGATTGTAACTTGCAAAATAGCAATTTTTTGTACGTTGTTCAATTTGAGAAAATGAAATTTGACAAGATTTATTCATAAACCATATAATTTTTTTGAAAAAATGTCAAAAATTAAAAGAGTTAATGTCATTAATAGCTACAAGCTTTAGATTCCAAATATGAGAACATGGTGTGTTTTTCATTTATATTTTATATTCATTAAATTCATTTTTAAGTACAAAACTATGTTTTTCATTCAACCATTCATTTTTGGTTGAAATTACATATTGTTTTAAATACTAATTTTAATTGATATGATTTTATTTCCACATTTAGTTTCAAAAATCACAATAATTTGAGTTTTCCATCAAACTTATCAAAAAGAAAAAGTGAATAGAAAATGAAAGTGTCTTCTAGCAAAACATATCAAAATTTTATAAATTTATTAAATGTAAGGATGAACTTGAATTGAAAGTGAATTTTGACTTTAAATCATTTGTTGTAGTTATTTTGGGTGTGAGAATTAAAATAATCCTTTGACATATATTCACCCAAATCTCTAGTGCTGCATGTACCTCTTCATAATAATTCAAGTACAAATTAAGAAAATGCAATTTCCTATACTTTAAGCTGCGGGGTTTGCACTTACTACTTAATTTTTCATGCATAATTGCTTCAATAAATGTTGGAATGAAGACAAAATTAGATTCCCAATTTCCCACTTAGATCTTTTAATTCCCCATCTTCCATAATAGTTTTAAAAAATCACAAAAAAAAATTTAGTTGTCAGAACATGCTCGGATCTCCACATGGCTCTTGAGGGACCATTAGGGCCTTAAAGGGTTATGACAATTTCCATAACTATGACATCGTTGAGAAAGAGAATTTGCAAAGCTTCATTTTCTTTGTTCAAACCACATACTAGCTTCTTATATTGTTGAAGACATGATTTTTGTTAAATGATTCAAGTTTTTTCTCAATTTCTAATGCACGTACTTATTGTTTCTTTACAAGATGGAGAACAAGTAGTTTTATCTATTAAATTATTCCAACAATAAGTAACTTCATTTTCTATAGTACAAACAATAACTTCAGAAGAACTCACTTAAAAAATTAGAAGTTCACAAATCTCAAGTCAGATAATCAAGCAATGCATGGAACTAAATTTTTTGGTTTTGACTCTTTAAATTAATCTTACTGCAGCCTATGTATTAACATTTCATGATTTTTCTATTTTGTTGTATTCTATTAGTCTAGAGAAAGATCCTACACTTAGATATTCAAAAGGAGGTTATTTCAAAACTTCATGATATTTGCAACAAAAGCAACCATTCTATCTGAACCCCAAACCCTAAATGCAAAACCCTTCATGGGTTTAATAGGATTTATTCATTCTCTATGGTATCATTCTATCTTGAACACACTATGTTATTATCACACTATTGCACTACTAATACTACCCACTGGTTGGGAATTTGACAAAATCCAAACCCTTTACAAACACTGCCCTTATGTATAATATTAAATTGCTCATCCCAAAAATTGTCCTTGATAATGTACTCAAAGAACTAAATCACTTGTAATTTCAAACACTCATTAAATAATGCATATAATTATAGTGCCCTGCACTCTCATTTTTCAACTACACTGTCTCCACATACAACAATACAATAATTCTATCATTCATCATCCATAATATTCAAAAATGAGCAAATCATATTAAAAAAATAACTAATTTCCACATTGCATTTATATAAATGCTTTAGATCTACCCAAAAACTATTTGGTACATATTTGTCTTTGCAATAATCAATGAAACTGTATCCTAATTCTATACTATAGTATAGCATCTCAGAAAACAAGTTCAATAGGCTTCATGAACCACAAAGGGCCCATGAGTTGGGCCACCAAGTCATGATAAGTGAGTCTTTTTGCAATGTCAGGCTTCATTAGTTCCTTTAACTTCATTACAAAGTAATCTTGTGTCACAACATTTCTGAATAAGTCCTTGTTGTACTTGTAATCATCCCAACTCTCATCTTTAACACCAACTTCCCTATAGAAAATAACTCCAACTTTAGTGTAAACTTGTGTGTTGCCTGCATCATCTCTAGGCTTTTTTTTGGGTTTCCTTTTGAAAACGTACAAAAAAAACTCTAGAGCTATCCACCACTTGCCCTTGACTGAATGGTTTTTCTCTTCTTCTGATTTGTGTATGTAATGTGAAGTATATCCTTCCTAAATTTGACTAGATATCCTTCAATCACAAATTCCAATGTTTATAACCTTGTTTGAATACATTAAGAAATGGAAAAGTATTAGAAATATGGGAAAAATAGAGGAGCAAAGGCACACATGGTATACTCAAATGTATAAGATACAAATGGAAGAGATAAGAATGTTCCCAAACTCTCTCATCTATGTACTCTCCCAACTACTCTCCCTTCACCTAACCATATGGTATAACTGCACCCATGGTCTAATTGTCTCTATGAGGTGCTTCTTACCACATGCTCTCTCTCCAATGCTAAGTACCCCACGTAGCATATCTCCTTTGGCCTAGAGCGAACTCTTAATGCCCTATTCCAACCTTTCAACAAAAAGTATATTTGATGGAGACAAATCATTGTGTAGTACCTCTGCCTTGTACACAAGACTTGTGACATACACCAAAGTCCACGCCAACTTTGCCTTATGCCTTTGATACATGCTAACATTTTTCACTTGTTCTGCGTCAAATTCCTTCACTCCCTTGATTTCATGCCAGTCAGCAGTTGAATACACCATGTTATTCAAGACAATCATGTCCTTGAAGTGAACACCATTCCACCATAGCATGTACGCTTCCATTTTTTGGTCATGGATGGCCAGAAGTTTAATAATGCCTCGATGATTCAACAAGATCACTAGTGCCTTAGTGGAACATTCATTCTTGGCTTGACGCAAGTCTACTGTCTTTGAAACTTTCCTTGCAAATTCTATGTGTTTTTTGATATTACTCATTCCAAGAATGAGTAATTTGCACAATTTCTTGTACCCACTTTGGCTCTCAAATCTAGTGAGGGCCTCTAGCCAAGCTTGCCTAGAGATCCAAGTTACACAAGATGGACTATCCTTTGACAGTTGAGCTTTCAAAGCAGTAGCTTGCCACTTGAGACCCCAAATATTTGTCTTGGACAATCTTCTCACTGCACTCTGCTGCCAGTCCATCTTTTGACAAAACTCCTTTTTTGCTTCTCCTTCAATACGCCTTGGCAATTCAAGACAAAAGTCTAGCATGATTTTCTTGATGTTGAAAATGCACACTTGTATACAATTTGCCATCCATGCCCTAAACCAATTGTAATACATATCTTGCACGTCCATGAATTCCTCACTGTTGTTGCATTTTTGTAGAAATAAGGCCGTCAATTTGTCCTTCAATTTGTCAATGCCAGAATCTAGATGTTTCAAATACCTTCTCTCCAACTCGTCACTGCTTTTACGTTTGTACCATTCCAAGGGCATGCAATACACGTAATTTGAATATTTTAGCGTAAGGTAGTTTGAATCCTTTGAGTTAGTTGACTTTGCTTTCTTTAGATTTGGTACAACCTTGCCCTCCATTTTTGCATGAGATGGTATTTGTGGAACAAATTGATAAGGATGATTGAGGTTCCAATTTGAACTCAAAACATATGCCTAATGTGAAGAAGTATTTCCTTCCTTTGGAGCAGACATGGTCACCATTATATAGAGAACGGGTACAAATACGTCGTAGGTGAAAAAAGCAAAAACTCCTACCCCCTAAATTTATAGAATCCCCAGGCCATGTGCATGCATCTAGCAACTACGAGGTTGTTGGAAGTCGTTGCACATGGCCAAGGGTAGGAAAATGGACTTTGGTGCACCTTGGAGCCCTTAAGTATTTGCAATCACACGTGGAGCATGTGGCGTTCAAGGTGCGACCGCAGATAAGGACGACAACGAGTAGGTGCAACCACAGGTGCCAATTTTGATTGCTGACCCAAGTGTATGCACAAATATAAGGTGTTGCAAGAGAAAGACCACAAGAATAGTTGGCCAAGGCGACTGTTGATTAGAACAATTGCGAGTTAGGGGGCGCATGCATCATTGGATGCAAATAGGGAAAAAGAGGCAAGTGCGCAAGACCAAGACCATGGGTATTGGGCGACTGAAGGTGGGGCAATTGCGGGTACTGAAATGTTTTGGAAAAAACAACGAAGAGAGATTTGGTGACCTCAGCTTAGGTTGACAACGAATGAAGGCAATTGCAGGTACAAGCGCAGGAGATGCCTTTCCCTCTCTTTCACCAATTTAGTTTGAATCCGCCTCCCCACCAAATTTGAATTCTATTGCCACTTTATCAAAAGTGACCCAAAAAAGATGTACAATTTTGTATATTTCATTAAATTCCCCAAACAAGCCCACATGGACCTAAACTTAACTATAGGTAAGCACAGAAATGACACATATTGACATTGTAATTGCTCAAAATTTGGGGATCACCGCTAAAAATGAATCTAATGGCTACAGTAAATGTAAATGAGGTTCATATTGGTATCCAATATAAATCATTGAGATTTAATTGAAACCATAACTTAAATAATATATGTATTCATAAATAGTCCCATAGTTGAAACATTTAGCCCGTTGTGACCCCCTAAAGAGTCACCTTGATCCATGCTTCATTAAAATCCCAAAATATTCCTACATGACTATCACAATTATTGGAGGTTGTAGTGCAAATTTTAAATCATTCCCACACTTTTTGCTATTACTTTTTATAGAACCTTTAATCATCCTTTCCCTTACAATGTATCTTAAAACAGGGTCACATTGTTCCATGCTCCATTAAAATCCAAAAATATCCCACAAATCTCTTATACTCATTAAATTCTGTTGTTCATATTTCTTTTAATTCAATTTTAAAACTTGATTGTCATATGTTAGAGCGCTACTAGAACTATGCCAAGCAACGTTCCCTAAATTATCTAAGTTTAGCAAGAATGTTGATGATTATTAAATGCAGCTAAAAAATATGTAAACTTTTTAGTGGTAAATTTAAATATTTTAGCTTGTTAGCATTGTATTTAGCACCTTATTCTAAAAGTAAAAATCATTTTTTGGATCACTAGTGCCAAGTGGTTGTTTGATAAGGGCCAAAGAAACAATGGTTGCGTGTGGAGTGGTCACGCGCTCAAAGACCCTTCATTGAGTGGAGCCTGTGCACTTGTTGGTGGACCTGCGGTCGCATGGGAGGTTTGCACTCGCCTTGCCGGACCTCCGATCTTCCTATCAACCTGCACGCGCCTTGAGATTCTCATCATACGTGACTTGTGGTCACCCTCTCAACACACACGCGCCTGTTGTCATTGTGTCATACCAAGATTGGCGGTCACCCCATCTGCACCTGCCCAGGGGCTATTGTGGGTACTTAAATTTTGCACAGCCCTTGTGAAGCCCATTTTTGTCACTTCCTGCATTGTGCAATGACTTCCAAACGCCACGTAGCGTCTTGATGCAAGCACGTATGCAGGGAGTTAGGATCTAAGTGGCAAACTATTGCCAATTTTTCATGTAACCTATACCTATCAGGGTTAGTATTTTTTGATTGAAGACAAACTTTACTTGAGTTATTTGTTGAGCAAATTGCAAAGATGGATCCAAGCTTGAAAAAGAAGAAACCAAAAGGAGATCGTCACCATAAGCAACAAGAAGTCTTTGTAGATCCGTTAGCGGTGGCATTCCTTGGTTGGCGCGCCATGCAAGGAGTTTGTACATTGTCAATTTGCAAGGAATTTATTGGATGGTTTCACGTTGACAAGCTATTTCCTTACCATCGACACTAAGTACATGTGAAATAGAATGATGCAAACTTGCATTATTGCAAGAACAACGCATTTATGCAATGATGTGTTGAGGTGTACAAAGTGCTTTACAATACACCAAGAATTCCACAGAGCGGAGTTGGTTTGAACATATGTCAAATGGTATATGCGGAGATCAAGCTAAACCAAATGGTGGATTGGAGAACAATGAAGGCATCAAAGAAAATTACCATGCCAACTACCATGGACATAGCACATGCAAGTCCTTCAACTAATCCACAAGATGGATTGGGCCTTTTGAAGAATTTCAAAGACAAAGTGGTTGATGTAGACTATGAGTTGTCAAATTCATCCAATGCACACAGCTTGGATGATGACGACGGTCATGAATTCTTGGCCAAGACAAAAGAACCACTAGTGGAAAAGAATGTATCTATACTAGTACCAAAAGTGGTGGCCGTAGGAGGTGAAGAATAGACTGATATGAAACTAGTCAAACCATTGGAGCATGTGCAAGGCTATAAAGCAAATGCGGATGAACCAGATGAAGCTGAAGTTATACAGATGCAAATGGATGTGGAGAATAGAGTGGAGGGTGAGTGTAGGTCACCAAACAATAATCAGTGAACAAGAAGATATTATAGAACCATTATGAACAATCTTTTGAAAGAGTTGGAGGATACAGAACGCGAGTGTCAGACTCTCCAAGAGCGGAACAGGGTGAATGTGGAGGAAAATGATGCCAAGGCTCTTGAGGTACTTAATGAAATGGGAGAAATACAACTGGACGTCTGTGTAGGTGAAATGGAAGAGAATCAGACAATAGAAGAGCTAGATTACTTGGAGTTAGCAATGGCACAATTCAGTAAAATGAAAGAAATCAAGGACCTTCCAGACATTGACTAGGGTTTGCATGTGGACAAAGATTATGTAGGGGTGAATCAACATATTGCTACAAAGGAAGTGCAAGAATTGAAGGAGCAGTTGGTTTCTTTGAAGAAATTGGAAAAAAAGAAAAGAGAGGGTATTGCACTTGAAAAACAAAAACTAGAGATGCGGGAACAAAACAAACACGTTATAGAGCAGCTCTTAATTATAGACATTTAACGCAAACTATATGAATGCTAAGATGCTACAAAGGAATAGATAGTGGGAAATGAAAACATAGTAAGGAATAACAATTAAGATAGGGCAACATTGATGTTTCATGATATTAGGGACTACACTTGTTTTGTAGAATTATGTATGTGGTTATATAAACATAAAAGTATAAAGCAGATTTCTATGTTATAAAGTTTCAATTGGGCTTATGTTGAGTTATGTATTGCTAATACTTGAATGAATATTTGTAGTAGGAGATGGCAGTATTTCTATTATATGAAGTGGTGAACAATTGTAATTAACATGTAAAAGACCAAGTTCTTTTGCTGCCAAACCCCTAAAAATGCTATTTGTAATAGATTTAGTACATAGGGATTTCATGTTGTGTTTTTGGGAAATCCAACTGTTGGGTGTTGCCAAAATGTGGAAGTGGTACTTGTGGAAATTTAATGAAGTCATTCCACATGGATAGGAGTTATATATATACATGTAAAGTTTAGATTTTTTCTTTGTTTTTGCGGTGCCTAAAATTTCAAAAGCCTTTGACCACTAAAATAACAAAATCATTGCTCTATCCAAAGTTGCACTTTATTTATTCCAAGTAGAAGTTTATGACATGTAGTTAGGTATGTGTGAGGGAATTGTTGTACAATCTAAAAGTATACAACACATGAAAATATATAGTAAGTTTAAAGAAGTATAGAATGAGTTGAAACTATTATGAGTCTAAACATCAAAGTGACATGCAAATTAGAGTAGTTCTAATGTTGTTTCAAACAATGTCCTACTTTTGGTTTGATTTTATTTCAGAAATATTGGAAAATAATGTAGTAAAATATGAAAATTCAAAATCAAGTTTAGAGTACACAACCCATAATAGCTCACAAACAACACTCTTGAGATCTTTCATCTCAATGATTAGAATTGATTGATTCAAAGCTTTTTATGTATAAAAGAACTTGAAGAACTAATTTTTATTTTTTACTTTTAAATAAAGGTAATATTCATGATAGCCCATAAATCTATATCTATGAATATGAGGATAGGTATAAAATTGCAAAAGCAAAAGCAAAAACTTTGTAAAAGAACATGACTAAATTTAGTCATGTTCTACTTGGCATTTGTATATACGTTTATAGAAACATGATCATTTTGAAAATGATTATCAAAAGGAATTGTTTATGGGCAAACGTGTAATATATATATAGATGAAAAATTAATTCAATAATACATTATCGTTGATTTGTAATCAAGTATTGCAAGAGCAATATTTTCATTCCAACAACTCAATCCAAGAAAAGATTTTTGTATGTAGTAACTAAATTTTGGTTTTGGTGGTTGTGATTGCGTTAACATTTCATACTATGAAATTGAGATTATTTAGGTTTGTATTTCATGTTGTATGAAATTGTTTGGAATGCCATGGTGGAGAATGTGAAATTAGGTGATTTGAAGTCATACTATGTTTAGAGCATGTGGTACAATTACATAACTGCTAGAATGTGCTGGCGCGCCTTGAATGGGAGGATGTGGGATTGCCCTTTCTGCACTTGAAGTCAATGCTTGTGGACCTTTGATCCCACTTTTTGGAGCCGTGGTGGCCCTTTTCAAAGTTGTAGTCGCCCCTTGCGTACCTGCAGGCGCCTCCTATGTATCTGTAGGCACCTTCTACGTACCTGAAGTAGCCCTTGCTTACCTACAGTTGCCCTTAGGCGACCTCTGGTGGTAACTAGCAACGCTCTTGTCGCCTTATGGGAGCAGCAATTGCCCTCCATGAAGCTGCAATTGCTAATGCTGGACCCGCGGTGGCTTTAGAAAAACCCAAAGACGCCTAAGAAAGAGACAAAGTCGCCCTGCACAAACCCGTAGTTGTTCCTTAGGAACCTGCAGTCACCCAGGGATGACTCGCGGTTGCGCCGTCAAACATGCATGAATGTGAATGAGATTCATGGAGATTTGCCCCCAGGAAGCCATAGTTGCTGATTGGGCAACCTCTAGTGCAAGTGGGAGAGGACTATAAAGCCAGAGGAGCACTAAACCCTAAACTACCTTTGTTTTATTGATGAACTCACGACTTGAAACTTTGAAAAAGGCTTCATGTGGACCTCAATTCCTTGGAAGGCAACAACTTTGCATTGTGGGGTTTGAAAAAACCCTTCAAGGGGGTCGCTAAGGAAAGTTTAGATTAGAGCATCGGGAGTTTGCTTTAGACCAAAGTAGAGTGCTAGAAATGAATTTAGCATTAGAAAGGAAGCATGTGGTAGAAGCCACCTTTTAGGAAAGAAAAAACCATATAGGCGGTTTTATCCTATATGGTTTGGTGAAGAGGTGAAATCGTAGATGAGTATATAGATAAGAGTGTTAGAGAACACTCTCATCTCTTCCATTTGTATTTTATGCATATGAGGAATCCATGTGTGCCTTTGCTCTTCTCTCTTTCACATGGTTTCAATAGGTTATGGGTCCACAACTTGGAGTGTAGAGGTGCATTTGGTAAGGAGGGATCATTCTTGAGGTAGATGAGACCTTAGACTTTGAATTGGAGTATATTTGTGGTGGAAGAAGACCTTTGTGGAGCTACATCTCTCTTTGCATGCCTTTCGGAGTCTTGGAAGATCTTGTTTTGCCTCTTTGAGAGTTGTTGATCCTCATTTAACTTAGTAGAAGACCAGATTCAAGATTTTAGAGTTTTGGATCTTGTTAGAGCTTTTTGGAGGAAGTGGTCTATCATTTGGGAGGAGCTCATCCACTTTGGAGCTGATTTTGACTTCTATTTGGTGTTGCACAAGCTATTGGAGATGTGGCATTGCTACGACTAATGATTGCACCATCAAAGTGCTTGTTGGAAGCACAAAGAGATGATTCATGAGTTGTTGTTTATGCATCCTTTGCTTTGGCTTTTATCCACCATTGCTTGAGTTGTTTTGCTCAAGTGGAAGCATAACATTTGCTTTGAAGGTGTGGAGAGTGCAAGTAGTGAGGTTATGGGTGGGGTTTGAGTAATAACCATATATTTGGGTAGATCTTGAGTTCTTTTGAGGGTTTGGGTTGCACATGTCAGTCCTTTGTGTGTGGAGAAAACTAGGGTTTGCTAATGAGGTGGTTGAATGGTATACTTCAGCCCCTTGTATGTGAAGAGAGATAGGGTTTATTTGGAAGGAAGTTGAGTTGCATACTTCAGGCCATTGTCTTTGAAGCAAGCTAAGGTTAGCTTTGAGAGTGGTTGAATAGCATACTTTAACTTTTGAATGTGTGGAGAGAGGTACAATTTACCTTGGAGGTGATTTGAATTGTGCATTTCAACCCTTTTGCATTTGGTGAGAGTTTTGAGAGAGTTCGTGTTACACACTTTAGCCATGGCTACCTATGAGGGTGACACCCATTGTGTTGTGGACAAGTTCAATGGAGACAACTTCTCTTTGTTCAAATTCAAGATAGAGATGATTCTTGATGAGAAGGATCTTTGGGACATTGTAGAGGGTATCAAGAGCATTCCTTCAAATGACAGTGACTCCAATGTCATCTTTACTTTCAAAAAACTTGAGAGGACGGCGTTTTGCATCTTGTGCATTTACATAGTGGATGTTCAAATCCAACACACACTAGTAGAAAACTCCTTCCAAAACAACAGAAAACCAACAGTTTTTTGTTGATTTGGGCACTTGCCCACGCTAATTGACTTATTTAACAGAATTCTGTAAAAAATTAAATATGTTCTGTTGATTTGGATACCATTATCTAAATCAACAGAAATTTTGGAATCTTTTGAAGATCTTTTGGGAATATTTTGTGAATCTTTAAGAATCTTCAAGAGTCTTTTGGGAATCATTGAAAATCTTTTCATGATTTTTAAGAATATTTAAGAATCTTTTTGAGATTTTAATATCTTTGAGAATCTTTTAGGAATCTTCATGAATCTTTGGAAATCTTTTGGAATCTTTTCAAGTTTTTTTGGAATCTTAGAAAATCTTTGAGAATCTTTGAGAATCTTTGAGAATCTTTTAGGAATCTTTGAGAATTTTTTGGAATCTTTGAGAATCTTTTCAAGTTTTTTTAGAATCTTTGAGAATGTTTGAGAACAATTGAGAATCTTTGAGAATCTTTTAGGAATCTTTGAGAATTTTTTGGAATCTTTGAGAATCTTTTCAAGTTTTTTTAGAATCTTTGAGAATGTTTGAGAACAATTGAGAATCTTTGAAAATCTTCAAGAATCTTTGATAATCTTTGAGAATCTTTTTGGAATCTTTGAGAATCTTTTAGATCTTTGGAAATCTTTTCAAGTTTTTTTGGAATCTTTGAGAATGTTTCAGAACTATTGAGAATCTTTGAGAATCGTTGAGAATCTTTTGGAATCTTTTGGAATCTTTTGGAATCTTCTCAAGTTTTTTTGGAATCTTTGAGAATGTTTGAGAACAATTGAGAATCTTTGAGAATCTTTGGAAATCTTCTGAGAATCTTTGGAAATCTTTTGAGAATCTTTTTTGAAATTCAAAAAATCTTTGAAAATCTCTAAGAATTTTCAAGAACCTTTTTGGAATCTTTGAAAATCTTTTTAAAATCTTTATGGAATTTGTTAAAGTACTTCAAAATACTTATAGAAATAGAATCTCTTAGACTGAATTACAGTCTTTTAGGAATCTTTTTGTAAGTCATCAAAATACTTTCAAAAAAACTATCACAATAGTTTAGGTTTATTTTTGAAATCTTTCTAAAATCTTGTTGAACCTCATTAAATTTTTTTGAAGTTTTAAAAAATAAAAGAAGTTTTCAAAAAAAAAGAATCTTTTAGAAGTTTGAGTGTACATTGACTAGTTTTATTTTCTTTACTTTTCACAATTTGGTTAGATTTAAACTTAGCAGCCTTTAAAGTCAAGTAAAAACATGACCATAATAACAAAAAACTCAACATTTTTTTGTTGATCTAGATACTTTTGGACACAACTTCACTAATTCAACAAAATTTTATATAAAAATTACAACATTTTGTTGTTTTAAATATCAAAATTTCTTTACAAACAAATGTAAATGATGCTCTTCAATTCTTTGAAGAAATCATAAATGTCCCTTAAGGATTATAAGTACCAAAAATATCTTTGTGTTACATGATAACCAAGTGTATAGTTTAATGCAAATTCTTACAAGAAACCAAAGGTGATTTTTATATTTCAAATAACACAAGGATATATTTAACATTTCAAAATAGAAGAGTTATTTTAATAATTTTCCAAAATAATAGGAGTATAATTGATATTCCTACAAAAAATAAGGACTACTTTTTATGTTTCACATATTTTTGGCGTAAACTTGATATTTTGAAAGACTTAAAGGGTGTTTTTAGTAATTTTCCTTCTATTACTAACCAAATGAATTAAAAAAAAAACAATCTTATAAAATATTTTTATAAGCTTTAAAAGATGGGAATTGATATGTGTACCACACCCTTCCAATTACTATACCACACCATGAGGTAAATTTTAGATTTCTACCATCAAAAAGCTGCATTTGAAAATTTTGAATTCAGATTTGGACTTAGAGACCATGGTATTGTCTAGAACCATAAAAAAAGTTGCAATTCAACAACCCCCAATGAAAAAGTTTAGTTAGGGAGAAAATTGTTAATTTTACTTTTGTTTGTAAAAAAAGATAAGCTTTTTCATTGGGTGTTGTTGAATTGCAACTTTTTTTATGGTCCTAGACAATATCATGGTCTCTAAGTCCAAGTTTGAATTCAAAATTCTCAAACTCAAATTTTTGATGGTAGAAATCTAAAATTTACCCCAAGGGTGTGGTACAGTAGTTCAAAAGGTGTGGTTCACATATTAATGCCCTTAAAAAATATCCAAAACTATTCAAAAGTCAATAGAATTTTGATTTTATAATTGCGAGGATTTAATTTTGTAACTTTTCACGACTTCATGTTATTTGAAGCTATCAAACAATGGAGGCTATTTTAACAAAATAAGGTTCTTTTTACAAAAAAACTAACACTAAAGAATATTTATTAATGAATCCAACCTTTGCCTGCAACAATTCTTATGAGATTTGTGAATTCCAAAAAAAAATTATAAACAAAATCAAAAGGATGGAAATAAACACTTTTTTTAAAATTTCTAAACACCTTCTTTGATTTTAGCTCATAACTTATGATAAAAAGATGGAAATCCAAAAAAAATTGTTGGAGGTGAAAGAAAAACACATTTACCAACTTTTCTTAGTTCTAAGTTTTTTGAAAAAAAGTCCTTTAATGGGCGGAAATAGCCTCCAAAGTCTACTGGATTACTAAAGACATGAACATTTAATGTACAAATAGAATTAAGATACTAATGTGTGCATGTGCATTTGCACATTCTCTAGTGGTTTTGAGAATGTGCTAAGGTTGTGGAGTGTGAGAGGAGAGGTGGAGGGTTCAAACCCTGCTGTCAGCAGCTGCCCGAGAGTTTGGACAACTGCCCGGGAGTTTGGGACAACTGCCCGGGAGTTTGGGCAGCTGCCCAAAAAGTTCGCGCAGCTGCTCAAAAAGTTCGCGCAGCTGCTCAAAAAGTTCGCGCAGCTGCCCAAAAAGTTCGCGCAGCTGCCCAAAAAGTTTGGGCAGCTGCCCATCCCCCTAAAAAGTTCACATTTTTGTAAAATAATAACAAATTCTATGAAAAAAAAATTTAATAATGAAAAGAAATAGAATTGAACAACATAAAATACTTAGTAGAAATCAACAACAAATTAACAGAAAACTGTAAGTAATCAACAAAAAATCAACAGAAAAGTACCCAAATCAACTTGACCAAATTCATAGAAAAAATCAACAGTTTTTGGTTGAAATTCTGTTGATTTTGTGCTGAATTTTCTACTAGTGACATCAAGTCTTGCAAAAGAGCTGCGGAAGCATAGAAGACCCTTTGTGGCATTTACAAGACCAAGGATTTGGCAAACGTATTGTTCTTGAGGCGCAAGTTCTTCACCATGAAGATGCCAGAGATGGACAATTTCTTCCAACACATGAACAAAGTAAAAATTCTTATAGACCAACTCAATGCGCTTGATGTGCTTGTAACGGAAAGAAACATCATCATATTCATTTTAAAGAGCTTGCCACCATCTTTTGAGAATCTGATTGTGGCTATGGAGACTAAGGACATAAAGGAGCTCACCCTTACCTACGTGACCTCTCGGTTGATGCATGAAGTGACAAGGAAGAAGGAGCATTAAGTGGTGGTTACTAAAAATACGGCATTGGTGATACGCCGCAAGAGTAGTGAAGACATAAGCAATACATAAGTTGAGCCTCTTATTTGCTTCTATTGTGGCAAACCGGACCATTATGTTTGCAATTGTTTCAAACGCAAGGGTGGACAACAAGAGAAGGCTCAAAAGGCTAAGGAGGATGAGAGTGGTGATGATTATGCTTTCATGGCTTCTCATGAAGGTCCATTGAGATTGGATGGTGATTGGATTATGGATTTGGGAGCCACCACCCACGTGTTATCTTATAGAAACCACTTTGACACTTTTGAGGCCATTTTGGCAAGGAAAGTGCTCATGAGTAATGATTTGGTGCTCCAAGCCATTAGTAGGGGTTTCACTTTGGTGGATACCATAGTAAAAGGATGCTCCAAGAGGATTTAGTTCAAGAATATGTTGTTTGTGCTCAAGTTACAAAGCAATTTCTTTTCGATGAACAAAATAGTAGAAGGAGGAGTGAGTGTGCAATTTGGAGGTAGTAGGTGCCTTGTCAAATCATCCAATGGAAAAGCGCAGGCATCGGCAATACATGATAGCAACTTGTATCTTTTGTAGTGGGAAATTGTGCTTAGGGGTGAAAGTGCACAAGTTGCCACTTCAAACAATGAGAGATTGATTTTGTAGCAACGATGTATGGAGCACTTGTATGTGCAAAGCTTGAAGATTCTTCCAAGCTTGGTAAATGGCCTTGAGCTTCCCAAATTGCATGGTGATGGCTTGTCTCATGCTTATGAGAGTTGCATTAGGAGCAAGCAACAACGGCACTCATTTCCAAAGGAGGGTGCGATATGGATTGCAAAGGTGTTGAGCATTGTGCACTTCCATGTGTGTGGCTCCATAAAAACCCTGTCTTTGAGTGAAGCAAGGTACTTCTTGACCTTCATCAATGACCTTTTGAAAAAGGTGTGGATGTTCCTCCTTATGGCCAAGAACAAGTGTTTTGAGCGATTTAAAAAGTTTGGGGCATCGGCAGAAAAAGATGCGGACTATTCCATAAAAGTGTTGCATTTAGACATTGGTGAAGAGTACAGCTTCAACCAATTTGTAGCCATTAATGAAGACAAAGTATTGTACACTAAATTTCCATCCCTTGCACTCTACAACAAAATGGAGTGGCAAAAAGAGTCAATTGAACCATTGTGGAGATAGCAATGAGCATAATGTATGGCCAAAAGCTTGGCCTAAAGTATTGGGCCGAGGCGGTGAATAATGCAATATACATCCGCAATCAGTGTACAATGAGTTTGGTGGATGGTGAGACTTCACAAGAGACGTAGAGTGGGAGGAGGCCATCGGTAGTACACATTAATGTTTGGATGTGTTTCCTATGCCAAGGTCCCCAATGCATCAAGGACCAAGTTTAATGTTAAGTCAATGAGTTGTTTGTTAAAAAGAAATTGTGAAGGCTCCAAGGCCTATAGGCTGATGTATTTGGAGTCCAAGAAAATCATTTGATGTTGTAATGTGACATTTTAAGAGTATGGAGAGTTGCATAAGAAATTGGAATTGGGTCAAAGGGAGTAGTAGAGACTTTGATGTTATAGATACACCTTCCACGCCTTTGGAGGATGACAAAGAGGATGGAGAGGAGGACAACCAGCCTCTTGATGATGGAGATGGTAGCCATGCAGAGGATGTAAGAGTAAGCCAAAGTGATGAAGGCTCCAAGCCCAAGAAGGCACAAGGAATTGTTCCAAGCTCTCAAGTGGGAAGCAATCAACATGTAATAGGCATGCGGCGATCCACAAAAATAAGCAAGTCATTGGAAGAGTGGTGAGGAACTACATCTTTTCTCAACCATATTCAAATTTAGACTATGCTAATGTGACTCTTGTGCATGACCCCACTAGACTTGGAGAGGCTTTAGAGTCTCGGAATGTAAACAAGTGGAAGGCAGCCATGAAAAAAGAAAATATTTGTTCCTTCCACACCAACAGCACGTGAGAGTTGACCATCCTTCTTCCATTTTGCAAGGCTGTGGGATGCAAGTGGGTGTTCAAAACCACAAAAGATGCTATGGGAGAGATTGTGCTCCACAAGACAAGATTGGTGGCCGGAGGATTCTTTCAAATACAAGGAGTGGATTTTAAAGAGACATTTGTTCTCGTGACCAAGATCACTACCATACGAGGCGTTGTGGCACTTGGAGCTTTATTTGATTGGAAGATGTACCAAATGGATGTGAAGACGGCCTTTCTCAATTGAGATTTGGAGGAAGAAATCTCTATGGAGCAACCCGAGGGTTTTGTGCAACGAAGTTATGAGCACCTCGTTTGCAAGCTCACAAAATCATTGTATGAGTTGAAACAAGCATCAAGGGCATGGTACTAAAAAATTGATGCAAGTCTTTTGAGTTTTGGATTTTGGATTTGTGATGAGTGTGGCGGACCATAGCTTTTGTACAAGTAGGAGCCAATGTGATACTTGTTCTTGTGTATGTTCATGATTTGATCATTTTCACAAGCATTGT
This sequence comes from Ulota crispa, assembly GCA_963920765.1. NCBI lineage: Eukaryota > Viridiplantae > Streptophyta > Bryopsida > Orthotrichales > Orthotrichaceae > Ulota > Ulota crispa. The sequence goes on along the minus strand of OY987249.1, from coordinate 20,770,506 downwards.
AAAGACCATGGATGCATTGAAGGCCAAATTGGAGGCAGAGTATGATATGACGGACATGGATGAGTTGCACTGTTGCCTTGGAGTTGAGTTTGCTAGAGGTCAAAGCACAAAGAGCATCACCAGTCAAGCCAAGTATGTGGAAGAGGTGCTCAAGCCGTTTGGCATGGAGGATTGCAAATCCATCGGCACTCCGTTAGACACTAAGGTGAAATTAGAGAAACTTAGCATGGAGGATTAGAATGTGGATGCTTCAAGGATGGTGATTGTGTCTACAAATCAATGGTTGGATCTTTTATGTATGCCATGGTGGCAACAAAAGCTGATTTGTCTTTGGCCATCAGTATGGTGAGCCAACACATGGCAAGGTTGGGGTAGAGACATTGGATGGCAATTAAGAAAATCATAAAGTACCTCAAAAGCACCTCATACACGAGGTTGTAATTGAAAAGGCAACACATACGTTTGATGGAGTATTGTGATGCAAATTGGGCTGGAGATGCAAATGATAGGAAATCCACTACAAAATACGTGTTGAGCCTTGAAGAGGGCATGGTGTTGTGGAGTAGCTGAAGCAACTTACGGTGGCTTTATTGACAACGGAGGCGGAAAACATGGCGGCTAGCCATTGCATAAAAGAGGTCATATGGCTAAGGTAAGTATTGGAGGATGTAGGGTATGAAGACGTGGAGGGCACCTTGATTTTGTGTGACAATCAAGGTGCCATAGCTCTTGCCAAGAACTCAATGCATCATGCAAGGACAAAGCACATTGAAGTGCAACACCACTTTGTACTAGGGAAGGTCGTGAGGGAAACCATCACATTGGAATATTGTCCAATGGAAGACATGTTGGCGGATGTGATGACAAAGACATTGACAAGGAATAGGCATGAGCATTTGACAAGAGTCATGGACATGTGAGACTTTGGCTATTTGCAAAGTGGGAGTGTTGAAAGTTTAAATCAAGGCATCTAGAGTTTGCTCTAGGCCAAAGTAGATTGCTAGGAGTCTAGCATTCAAAAGGAAGCATGTGGTAGAAATCACTTCTCAGGTAGGAAAAAATCATATGGGCGATTTTATTCCATATAGTTTGGTGAAGAGGTGAAACCATAGATGAGTATATAGATAAAAGTGCTAGAGAATACTCTTGTCTCTTCTATTTGTATGTTATGCATTTGAGGAATCCAAGTGTGCCTTTGTTCTCCTATCTTCCCTATGGTTTCAATAGTTGTTTAGTCTCTATTCCTTTCTATACTTCATGTTGTTGGATTCTTCAATTTTGAATGTAAGATTTTGTGGACAATGAACAGCATGGCTGCACAACCTGTTGGAAGGGCTACTGCGAACAATATACAAAGGGCTACAAAAAAATGGAACTCTTGGTTGACTTTAGAAATTGATTGTATTAAAAGCAGGAATTCAAGAACATGTGTTTTTTGCGGTTGGAATTGTGTCTTTGTACGGAAAAGAGCTCTCATGCACTTTGAATATGGTGGCAATCCTTCTTCCGATTGTTCTAAACGTGCTCCAAGGTTGGTGGTGGAGAAATTCAAGAATTGTCAAGGGGTTATTTCAAAAGAAATGTTCTACATGGACATGTTTTAGTTGAGTGAAGAAGGTGATGGTATTGTTGAGTCAGCGGCCAAGCCCACAGCAAACCATGTGGTGGCTTTGTCATAGGAAGAATCCGCAAATCTCGTAAGTACAAAGGAAATATGCCCTTCTAATCCAGATTCAATGGATTTTATTCCAACATCCGTTGAGAGAAGGAGGTTTACTCCTTCTAGTTCTCTCCATATGAGCATGGATAAAACATTACATGTGGGTGTCAGGTAGAAGTTGGATATGATGGGGCCTTTTTTTCTACAAGGCAAACATTGCTTTCAACAACATGCAACATCCAACTTTTGTGAAGGCAATAAAGGAAACAACGATGTCTGGTTTGATGTATCAACCGCCATCATATAATATTGTGCGCACTAATATGATAGATACAAAAAAGGATGCAGTTTCAAAAATGTTGTCGGAGCGGACAAAGTAGTGTATTGAGTTGTATGGAGCAACCATTCGTTTGGACAAAGGGTTTGATACCAACTTATGCCCAATATTAAACCTAATGCTTGTATGTCCAACCGGCAATATATTTTTGGGATCTATTGACACCATCAAAGCAAAAAGGGACATTGCGTGTACAACAAGTATGATGGCAAAATACTTAGAGGAAGTTGGCCCTCAAAACATGGTCCAACTATGTACTGTCAATGCAACAATGATGACAAGGACCCTTACAAAATAAGTAGAGAAACATCCTCACATATTGAGACAAGGATGTGCAGCTCCTAGTATGGACTTGTTTATGGAGGATTGGAGAAAGGAGAAGCGGATATCAAAACTGGTACCAAGGTGCCAAGCTATTGTGAGGTTCATTAAGAAATACCATCATACTTTGGCTCTTTTTTGGAAGTATTCACCAAAATTGTCATTGCAACTTCCTTTACAAATACGTTTTGCAATGAAAATTCTCATGATAGGCTGTTTGGTGGAATGTAAGCAAGCATTGTTATCTATGATTACAAACCTCCATATGATGAATTTGAGAGTCATTTGTTTTATTGGAGTAACGATTGTAGTGTCCAATTGCGTACACAAAGAGCTCAAGAGGACATCCATTCAAATATGTTTTGGCTAGAATGTGCTAATTTTTTGTACATAATGAAACTTGCTATATTAGACCTTTGAGTGTTTGATGGAAAAGTTCCGGCAATGCCCCAAGCTTGGATAGTTACGCACCAACTGAAGCTTCACGTTTACTCTCTCAGAAATGAGCCATTTTTCCTAGATGACAAAATAGCAACAAAATTTGAGACGCAATTTGACGTTCAATGGAAATTGATGCACAACAACCTCCACTTTGCTGCAGCACTACTCAATCCATATTTGGTTGACGTACCTGTCATTCATCACAATGGCCAGGGCAAAATGTGCCTTGAATTGAGCAATCCGGAAATTGAGCAAGCCATTGAAAGTGTCAAAAGACGATGCTATAAGCAAGTTGATGGATTATGAAGAAAAGAAAGGCCCGTTTGATCCATTGCAAGAGGCACCAGATATCACCCGTTGTAAACTATTGCCTCATCAGTGGTGGAATTGTGTCAGCGGGAATGCACTCCCAAAAATTGCTAGGAGGATTTTGTCTTTGATATGTTCCTCATCCTCATGCAAAAGCAATTGGAGTATGTGCTTGTTTTGTGCACAATAAAGTGCAAAACCGCTTGATTGCATCCAAGGCAAAGGCTTTGGTGTATATTTATGCCAACAGCAAACTGGGTAGGGAGACACGTGGAAAAAATCTAGCTAATTTTACGAGAAGTATTTGGAGGAAACAGATATAGATGAAGAGAACAAGGAGCCAATGTCCTCAAGATTTGATGATGATTTAGTGGGGACCTTTGCACAAGAGGCAGATTATAGTAGGGGCGTGCAAGAATTTCTAGACGGAAGTGTATGGGCTCAACTAGACCCAATACTAAAGAGACACGTACGTAATGAACGACACCACATGAACACATTTGTTGGTGGCATCATGAGAATAGTTCATTAGAACAAGAAGAGCACCACACAAACAACCAACCCCACGTCTATGCTTGGGATGCATTCCCAATCATAAATTCTCCACCATTAAAGGCAAGAAGTCTAGAGTTGAACATAGAAGCTGCAGACATTTAAGTGTCTCCAGCAAAGGACCATGCCATATCTTCCACCCCAAATCTTTTGTCCATGATTGTAGAAGTGACCCACCTAAACAAAACAATGATTGCCATGCCAGTTATTGTTGAAATTGGAAAACAAGTGGAGGCAATACTAGTAGAAGAAGTGATTGTGCATGCAAGCTCTCTAGTCATTGTTGTACATAGCACTTCAACAACCGCAAGAATAGATGACAATGACCATTTGCCATTGGGAACTTTGCAAAACATGATGCAGAAGCAGCAAAATTCACCTTCCAATCCAGGGGTTTGAAGGTTTTTTCCAACAATCCCGATAGCGCCAGAGAGGAATGATAGTCCTGTGCATACCATTGATGACAAAGTACACAACTCTGCCCCTCAACCCACTCGATAGTCATAGAAGTTTGTCCTTGGAGAATTATCATTGGGAGCACATGGCCGTAAATCAAAGAAACGTATCAGGAAAACAAATGACATGACCTAGCATTATTATAGACGTCCCAATTGGGTTATCCAACAGTTTATCATGGGTGGTAGTAATTCCACCATAAACCTTGGACAATCAAGCGGAGGAGCTACAAGACACCTAAGATCCAACATTGATAGAATCAATGATACAACAAGGGTAAACAAATGTTTAGTTTGCACTACGATAGCAGAAAATGTAGACATTGAGGTGCAGAACCTAAACTCCGCGGTGGAAGGAGAGCTAAAGCAAGTACCAAAGCCTAAAGGGGAGGACAAGAACCAGAGCTCTAGCAATAATGAGCATACAGATTCATCGCGTGACGACACTAATCCTGATGCAAATGAAGAACCTAGCAATGATACGTTTATGCTATAATTAGTAGAATTATAGCAATTTTACATGTGCAGGCAATAAGTACAATTGTTAGCATCAACAAATTTATTTGTCAATGCCAATATATATAGCTAAAGTACACAAGCAAATAGCATAGGTTGGGTTTTTGTTGTGTTTCCCTAAGCATTGCAATGTCTTAATTAAATAGCAATGATTAAATTTTTGTGTGTGCAATTCTATAAACTTATGAGTGTTGAATGCAACAAATATGCTGAAAATTTCTGCAATTATTCAAGGCACCTCCCCACCTCTTGCTAATATGTCGGAGTATGTAAGTTTTCAGAAATGTGAATTTTTCTATCTCTAAAATATCTATTTCTATTATTGATCTTCATTGTTAATTTAGTTTCAAGCTAAACCATGTATCTGAAAAAGAATTTTACATTTTCTAAACTTTGTGAAAATGATCATACAAAAAGTACACAAATTTAGAGCACCAAACTTGTGGTTTTCTATAGTTGGAAATTTGGAATATATGGAGCTAGGCTCATTTTCATGAGCTCTCATATAAAAAAGTGAACATTACAAAGGACCCTAAGCACATAATTTATAATACAAAATTTATAATAATTAATTTTCAACATCAATTTTTTTTGGCTCAAAGTACTAAAAATCATAGCTTAGTTTATTTTTATTCAACTTCATGTTGTTCTCCACACTAACTTGTGCTGCATTGAGCGTGCAAGGGTCAAACCCTGCTTGGCAATGATTCCCACACACGCCCCTCCCATAAGACCCGCAGTCACCCCTCAAGTCATACCAGAAGTTGCCTCGCTCAAGAGACCTGCAATCGCCCTTTCCATGAAACCCAAAGTCACCCTCTTATGGATCCCATAGTTGCATTGGACCCTAAAAACCGCAATTGCCTTGGCCCTTTTACCCATGGTTGCCTTAACCCAAGACCCACGTTTGCCAGGGTCTTAGAACCTGAAATCGCTCTCATTATTGGATCCATGGTTGACAAATGAAAACTTGCATGCGCCTTGACCCAAAATTGTCCTTGGTGACGTCGGCAATTCCACATAAACCTTTGCATGCAGCCTTGTAGGACAAAACCTATTTACCAAGGGGTAAAAAAAGCTTCCAACCTTAAAACCTTTTCTGATGACGTTGTTTATGACACTCAACATTTGTCATTCTTGACATGCAATGTCAAACAAACAACACAATGAGTAAAGTCCAAAATGTGTCAAACAAGACAATCTTGATCATCTTGATGAGTGTTTGAAATATGATCATGTCTTTTTAATAGGTCCATGTACCAATAATGTTGTGCCAAATCTTTTGTAATTGTCCATACCAATCAATTCAATCTTTTTGGCAATAAAGTTTTTTTGCTGAGTGCTTGTTTTGTTTTCATAAAGTTATGATATGATTCTATTGCTGCATTAGTATCTTGGCTTGCATGGAAAAACTAATGTGTAGCTTTTATCCACATACCAATAAAAAATATTTACGTAAAGTGTTGAAAATTTAACTATATGCAAGCAAAAAGAAGACAAAATCAATAAAAAAGAGGTGAGAATAACTTACCAAGTTTTTTCATCCAAGTTGTTTTGAAGTAATTACAAAACAACTTTTTGTACATAGTCCAAAAACATTTGATTCAATTTAGCAACTACTTCTGCTATTGTTTGAATAACCAATTTTCCAAATGTATCCATGTACTTTGTTTCACCAAGTCTATGCATAATATTTTGTTGAATTTCTTTGCTTGATATTTTTTTAAGAAGATGATTCAGTCAATACCTTCAAACATGCCATAAACAAAGAATTATGGCAATAGTCCCTCCATACCAGCTTGTAAAAATACACACAAAAATGGTTTGAGTGTCAAGTCTTTTATAAACATGTATAATTGTTATGATTACTTGATTTTTACATTAACAACCTACATTACTATTACAAATTTATGAAAGTATAAGCACTATAATATACTATATATAAAACATATGCAAATTATAAAAAACTATAAAAAAAACATGTATCAGGACTAATAATAACTCATCAAATAGCATTAATCTTTGCACCAGCATTATCAACCCTAAATGCATTAGGCTTCCATGTAGAGTCATGTTCTTGTATTATTGCATTTGCCGCTTTCAACCATATTGCCATGTCTATTGCCTTAGCATTGCTTGTTATGATCTACACAAGTAGAATGGTATTTGAAAACAAATCAAAAATCATAAGTGTAAATAGATGATCTTGCACAAATTCCAACAAAAACATTTGTAAATAAAAGCCTACAAAAATTTGCAAATTGCATGCTTATAAGTAATTTCATAATTCTAAAGTTTAGATTACCATCTTATACTTGTTACTATCAAATGTAGCAAAGCAAGCACTAATGTTATCATGTTGAAAATCAAACATTTTTGTTGCCAAGTTAATTGAATACCTAAAACATAAGATTGATCACATGTACTCAAACCTTCTTGGTAGAAAAAAATTGAATTTGGATTTTCAATAACCTACATTCTAACACTTATAGTGTCTGAAACGTGTTTTCAATACAATCTTTTGTACCACATCCGAGCCAAATTCAATACACCTTTTGTTTTTAAGCAATCATCTTGTGATATACTCTCCTCACCATCTTTATGAACTTTGGCTTTCACTAATGGTGAATGTTACTCCAAAATTTGTGTAAGCCTAAGCTTATGAGCTAGTTGTTCTCCAAACCATACCTTCAAGTTTTGAGATATCTAAGGTTTGTGTTGTGCCTTTTCTCTAGTTGTAGTAGCTTTCTAATGATAAAGCATGTTTCCAATTTGGTTTGGAAAAGTATCCTTCTTTGGAAGTTTGTTATATTGATGATAATAACATATTGTGAATTTCAATAAATATCATATTTATGTAACAACAAGCCTATCTTACTTCTCCCCTTATCTTTTCTTGCTCACATGGTCTTGGAAGTGATTGAAAAGACTTTGTCTTACCAATAGAATTATTCTAAAGGTACCCTAATGTTAATTTATAACCTACATTAAACAAATTGATGATAAAAAAGCTTAGAAGCAAAAAAATTATCTTGATCTAGCATCAAAAGTGGCACCAAACCAAAGTTATCCCCAAAAGAAGAAGTTAGTTTGAGTTGGAATTGGTTGGCAAAAACCACTGCTACTTTGCCATAGTCAAACAACTCAAACATGGACCCATTGTAATTGATGTAAGAGCAGCTCTAGCATTGCTATATTGTAGAATCTGACGCACTTGAAGCATGGATGATAAGCATTTAGGGCTTCTCAAAATTTTCTCATGACACTCCATCCTTGTGTGTCAAAACATTGTCTTTTCAAAATACTATTCACCCTAAATTAGTGAGTTTATCTTGTATTCCTCTTAGTGAATGGTCAAACGATTATTTATGTGACATCCTTGAAGTGCAAAGGCCACGTTTGAAGTGCAAGGTGGAAAATAAGAGTTTTGAAGGCCTTTCAAAAATAATATCTCTTGACGTGTCATGTTCAAAGTGCAACAAAAGAGATGCTCTAAGGGAACCACATTTCAACTTATTTTACGAGCTCAAATTAAAAGCTCTCAAAAGAATGCCAACATTAAAACTACATTTGAAAGCTCACTACATTGAATATTGCATTTAGGTTGCCTCAAAAATTAAGTTGCCTTGCCTTGCCTTGAAAAGTTATCTCATGATTTATCACTTGACCACTTAAAGGTGCATGCAACTTTCTAAACACTTGAATTTCACATGGTTTACAACTTGACGTCAATAGTATGTTTTTGAATAACTTTATTGTTGTTTTTAGGTCCTTTAAACTTTGTTAATGATGAAAATCACTACAGTAGCAATAAATTATTACATACTCTAAAATGTCAAGAAATTAGTGTGGGGCAATCCAAGCACAATATTTAGTGTACAATTAAACTCACTAAAGGGGAACAAATAAGCTCACAACAGGTTCTTGACAAAATCTCAAGAGGTTCGCAGCAGGTTCTCAACAAGTTCTTGACACGTTCTTGAAAAGTTCTCAATAGGTTCTTAATTGGTTCTTGACATGTTCTCAACACGTTCTTGGCAGGTTCTCAAATTGGTTCTTGATAGGTTCTCAACATTGAGAACCATACACAAGCCCAATTTCTAGGAAGCACTCAAAAAAGCAGCGTGTTTGAATTGCGGAGTCTTGAGGTTCTAAAGGAATCAAGCTTTGGGGGTTTTCATGAGCCATGGACTTGCACACGCGCGTCTTGTAAGGGAGGCAAAGTTTTGAGCATTTTGGGAGAAGTTTTAGGTTGGGTCAAAGCTTTGCATTAGGAAGCACCATTTAAACATATTGAGCATCCCAAAGCTCCACTACCATCACCGTGTCAGAATTTTGCCTTAGCCGGTACAAAGTTTTCACACATTTTTAGATGATTGAGTTCTTCCAATAGATGCAAGTCTATAACTCTAGTTCTTAAAATAATTGGTCAAGTAGACACATAGAGTTGCATTTTTGAAATTTTGAAACTCCAATCTATCTATCTAGTGCAAGTAATTCTATTTATTTTTGTTTCAAGTGATTTACTGCATCTATCATCTTTCATCCACCTCTATAGAGTTTTGACGGCTTAATGACAATATTACTTCCCCCTCATAATTCATTGGTAGGTAGCGTATCTACCTTAACTAGACTTTAAAGCAAAAACAATGAGTACAATTCTTGCTATTGAACTAATCAAATTGTTTATAGGCAATTTGATGCCCTGGAATATGCTTTCTATGGCTATTGTATGCAAAGCAATAATAAAAGTTCAAAGTTTTGTCTAGAGATGACCTAAAATCATCACAAATCCGTTGCTAAGGTGATGGATATTCTCAATGTTAGCGTATAAGAATTTGAGCTACTGCTTTTTAGATATGTATAGCAATTACGCAGCTGTACTTTTGTTTTGGAATTTATCGTTAGTAGGCAAAAGAAAGTAGTCAAAAGTAATTATAACAATCACTTGCAACTCATTTTAAATTGATCGTGACACAAGGGAATAAGTGTGGATTTTGCATACTTTAGCTCTAAATTAGGTTAGTTGCAAATTTGGCATTATTTGATTCTCTTGTTCTTGATTGTGATAAAAGTCACATTGGATGCACATATCTATGCTGCCTGTTTTAAGAATGTTTGGCAATACTTTGATTCAAAGACACGGCATCTCTTGGTTTAAAGTGAGTGTTGGTTGTCCTTGTTTTTGGAGAAAATTCTCTTTTCCAAGAACTTTAAAAAGCGTTACTAGTTTCCAATTTCAAAATAACAACAATTTGACCGTTTGAAGTGAATATGCAAATGACAACAAAACACAAGATGACTTTTGCCCAATGTAATTGGTCCAAGTACATGACTGATCTTTCCTTTTACTAAGTTTTTTTGTACTATAAACCCTAATTCCTAAATAATGCTTTGTACAAAGTTATGATGTCCAATGAGAATGAGAGATGCATTTTTAGCAGTAGTAGCATGTTATGGCCCATTATCTAAGGAAAATTGTGATATTTAGTTCTAGGAATAGTGTCATTTTGAGATTGTTGAGCTCAATTTTGAAACTGGTGTGGATTATTTGAAGACGCATTTGAAAATTATACACTTTTATTTGAGGTAGCGCTAATTGCAGCTAGCATGTTATTTTAGAAGCTTGTGGCATAGATGTTGTAGAATTTTGCGTAGTTTGTGAGTTTCTCAAAAACTGCTGCAATTCAATCATAAATGATAGGGTTCGTACTAGGTGTGTCCAATTCTGTTATGTGGTAGGAAAATATTAGAATTGCACAAATGATTTTTTGGAAAGTTGGAAGCTATGGCATACAATGAATCATAGTGTTAAGGAGACTGGTGTAAGTAGCAACTGCTTCAAGAGTGTTTGCAAAGGTCAAAAGCTTAAGTTATTTAGATAGCTAATGTTTGTTGTTTCTATGAGAATTTTACAATATTATGCTTCGATGTATCACTTATGGAAGTAGATCTTTTCAAGGCCAGAAAGGTACTTGATTATGTCCAAGGTTATGTTGATAGCCTAGCTTTTTCCTTTTTACTTGAGTTTCTAATTAGAGCTTTTCTTGAATTGTTTTACCAGAGGCAAGGTTTATCAAAACTTCAAGTTCGTGAACAAATTTGCAACTGCATGCAACAAGGAAAAATAATAGCCTAGTTTGACCTTTGCCAAGAAGCTTGATTTTTCACTAGCCACAATGTCGGAAATCAATGACGCAAAATCAAGAGCTGAAAAAGCTATAAATGAGCCTCTTGGACAACAACTTGATGAGTTTGGGCTTGTTCTAGTTTAGTGTGGTCATCATGTTAGGCATTTACCTCTTCTTTGCTTCTTTTTTTCATTACTCAAAACTACTTTGATCTTGGATATACTCAAATTTGTCACATGATTTGGGGTGGGCATAGTGGTATATAGTTTTAGCATAGCATGGAGAAATGCTTTTGAAACCCGTTCATTCTTGTTCTAATGCTTAATCATTGAGGTTGCTTTTTGCTAGTGCAAGTCACTAATGTTCATGTCTTGTTATACACCAGGATGATGGCTTGTGGGATTATGCCTCATGAGATGTTTTGTTCTCCTATGAGGTTGTCACCAAGTCAAGTTCTTCAAAAGCCACTAGCTTCAAAGCAAGCTTTCCTAAATTCAAAGCCAAATACTGAATCCAAAGGAGCAGCATCTAATGATGTTCTTTCTTCTAGAAATGGGCTTCCAAATGAAAAGCTTATGTCTATTGACAAAAGTCTTGGTTGGAAGAAACAAACACAAAGAAGACACCAAAGAGGCTAATTCAAAAACACTTGCTACAATGGATGATCAACAAAAACGGAGTAAAAAAACTACATTTATCATGAATGAATTACATTGTTATATTATTTTGTTACTTTCATTTAATTCCAAAGTTTTTTTAGTCATTTCAATCCATAATGGGAAAATATAGTCAAGTTGATGTCTTGGTCTTCATCATAATTTGATTTACACTAGTTGAATCTTATCTATCATGCAAAAAGCATGACTATTTCAACATAAAGGACCTATTGCTAGTGCTCTCTTGATTTGTATCATGTGTGCTAAAGTATATTTTGTTGTTGTTAACTTGTACTTTAAGTGTGTTTTAGTGTGTGCTATAGTGTCACAATTATAGGGTTATTCAAAAAATGAGTTTTGTTGTTTGTATCCTAATGATCCAAACATGTAGTTATTTTTTCAAACATAAGAATAGCTACCTCTTGTATTTTATATATACATCTTTTGCCATTTGGTTAGACAGTTAGTGTACGTCATCCACTCAGACTTGTGCAGTGTTCAATTTTTGAAGCAAGGATTCTTGTTGTTTTCTCCAAGTAACGGTATTGGAGCTCGTTCAAGAGTTTCAAGGTTATAACAAGTGTCAGCTTATGCAGCTTATCCTATTGCTAGAGAGGAAGAAGCTTATTCAATTGAGTATGGGCATTTTCACAGTGACTTCATTGGGTGAAGAGCAAACTATATAAGATGAAAGCCTTGATGTAGTTGAGTAAGACAATATGTTGATACACATTCACAACTAAAAATACATTCTCATCTGTACTCCTTGATCTAAGAGACACATGACAGCCATGTTGAATGAGTCTTGCAAAACACCTTGTATTTCTTTATTACCAATAGAGCGGAGATAGGATATGATTCTCACTCATTTTGCAATCTCAATGTAGTTGCTTTCTATTGTGTTTCATATGCTTCATTAAGCCTAGATGCAACAAATTAATAAAATTGACCAGAAAACCATGATATACAGCCACCCATCTACGGAGCTCTTGTTGAGATTGCAAAGTGATACTATTGACAGAATCAACAACATTGTATAAACAGATAGATACAACATAATGTTGGTAAGGAAACTTCAAGAGAAATATCCTAGCTTGCTAGGGCCTAAACTGTGCAATGCCTAAGTATATTTCAGCTTGAATTCCTCACCAAAGGAGGGCAACTAGCAAAGAAGAAGGTGTGGTTCTAATGCTTTCTAGTCTTGCAAACATATGGTAGATTTTGATAATTGCTATAAGCAAGTTGTATGAAACATAGTACTATGTGGCCCCAACAAAATTGGCCATTGTGTACAATTAGAAAAAAAAAAAACTTTCACTTCATCCATACAAGCCTTCTTGCTCCAATATGTCTACCAAAAAGTCCACCATTTCTTGTGACAAGCAAAAGTTTTGCTCAACCAATCTCCTATACCAGTTGTTAGCAAGACTCAAGACTAGATACTGCCTAGAACTTTAGGCTAGTACACATGGGGCATCAAGGAAGAAAACTAAAAAAGAACTTTGATGCCTATGCTTTAACTACATATAAGTTTGCCTCTTTTTTGACAAGGAGAAAGGCTCAATAATAGGGATTCCAACATTTGCAAGATTCTTGAATTTCAACCTCTCTCCATGACATTTTAGAATAATCAAAAGAAGAAATCTCCAATAATGTGGTTGGTTACCCAAGATTTCAAGCATACTTTTAAAAATCCGAGCTTTTATATCTTCCAAAAAACATTTCAATTTTGTCACCTTCAATTGTCTACAAGTGCAAAACATTCTAGAACTTTCTAGAACATTCTAGAGATTTCTTTCTTTGAACTTTCTATAATACTCCAACAAATGACGGAATGTTTTCTTTGACTTACTTATGGAGGTATTACAATTATTGTCGCAAATCTGATACTTCACAACATGAAAGTGTCACATTTTTGTAACTACTACTAAACACTAAATAGCTAATGCTTGTGAGGAGTGGTTACATAGCAACCTTACAAACAAAGTCTCCCACACATATTACAATACAATCATGTCATTTTTTTAGAGGCCTCTCTAATTAAGACTTCACAAGCAAGACCCTATTTTGGATCTTGGTACAATTGATTATTAGTGTTATGACAAGTCACAAGCAAAAAAGCTTGAGAACATGTAAATACAAGGAATCCTTGAGCAGCATATTTAGGCTAGATAAGTAAGGAAGAAAACATTGTAGACAAGGGACCCAACTGTAGAAAATTCACTTTTAGAAACCCCAAAAGCAATAGGGTAGGGGCAAAGACGCCAATTTTGTAACTTTGGAGTTAGAAAAAAAGTGAAAAAAGAGTAAGACATATAGTGAGTGGTATAGGCTCTGTAAAGAGGCGACTAGTGCCAAGTAGCTCTTTGTAAGTTGTGCTCCATCTAGAACTCAGCAATCACCACATTCAAATAGTTGAGCAAATCCATCCAAACCACAACATTGGCATGACATGAAAAAACTGCACTTTAATAAAAATTAAAAAATTTCCTTGTTTTCTTTCTATCAAAGAATGAGGTGTATATTTGTCTGCAATAGTTAAGTAGTTCACAACGTATGATTTAAAAAGTTCTGATTGGCCGAGGGCAAGGAGCAAAGTGATGAACATGGACTAGGTGTGAAAGGACATTTTTGGTGGAATCCATTGAATCTATTTCCAACTTGAATTTGAAATTCAGATACAAGAGGGATGGAGAGGGAGATGAAGAGACAAATTGATTTGAATCTAAAATAGAATTTGAATTTTTATTATTCCATGGATATTTTTTAATGTGAATCAAGGACAATGGAGGGCGTGACTTTGTTGGTACAATGGGTGCATGGGATATACTAGTCTTCTTATTTTCTATATAATAATAGAATGTAGTGGTGGTTATGTCATGTTGTCCTCCCATCCATTGTGTGAAACAGAGCCTCTACTTTAACCCAAATGGAGGGTGAAAAGGCATTGGAAGGTAAAAAGTTATTGGAAATTGTGAAAGAAAAGGCATTGGAATTATGAAAGATTATTGGAAAGCAAAAAGTCGTTTGCGCTAAATTGTAAAATGTCATTGTAAGTGTGAAATGCCACATGGGATACAAATACATAGGATAGGGTTATGCAATGGGAGAATGGGGGCATGAGACGAGGACATGGGATGGTGGGCTTGGGACGAAGGAATAGGGAACACAAAATGGAAAGATGGAAGACACAATAGCCCTCTAACGGAACGGCAAGTGCATGGGTCCACTAATATAATTGACTTGGTTTGCATTAGTTTTGCTTGACCAAAAAAGTATGATTAGCATCTAATTTAAAAATTTGTGAATGGCCAAGAGCCAAAAACACCATATTCACTAAAATGAGAATTTTCTAGTGAAATGAGAGATTCTAGAAGCCGTACACATAACATATTCATCATAATAAGTTGTATTTGAACATAAATGAATTATTGCATTCACATAGAAGTAGTTAAAAAATTGAAAGAATTTGAAATATTTTGCATTCTCCTATAGAATTAAACTCATTACTATGAAACAAGCTATGAGTAACACAAACAAACTAAAGACTATGAGATAAACTATTGAACATAATTTGAAAATGCCTAAGAACGCTCTAAGGCGTACGGTGGTGCAAATTTTGGTAGTAAGGTACATGCTATTGAAGAATAGAGCTAGTAACATCACTACAAATTGGATACTATACATTCTCAACTTGAGAGAGTAGTCAATGTTGTAATCTCAAACCTATGAATGTGACCTATTCTTTAGCTTTTCTAAAGCCTTCATTATTTTGGGTCCACGACTATATCCAGAATTGTTTCCTTGTGAGTGCCAAGTTTGTTCTAGTACTTGCATCTTCAAGGACTTTTCTTCCTATGCGTTCCAAGGATGCTTGTCAATAGGAAGAAGAAGATGCCTATTGTGAGTCATGCAAAGACGTTGTCCAGCAGCCCTTAACCAAGATTGTGGTAAAGGATGTTGACAATCCTTGGACAATGTGGGCTGTCTTAGATTGATTGCACCGTAGTTTGACAAAAAATTTGGGCACTATAAAAATAAGCAACATTAGACAATTAATTGCATTCTAGAATATTCATCAAGCACATAGACAAACAAAATTGAAAATTCAAAGAACAAAAATCTTTCAATCCAAAATAGCAACAAGTGTATCTTCATCTTTGCCATAGAGCTGCCTTTGAGATACAGAACTTTTCTCAACTAGAATTCCAAGTAAATACAACCAATGACGGCACCTTAGTGGCAAGGAAGAGCTCATAGACAGAGGACATTTCCCACCATTGGGAGGACTATCAACGACATTGTCATCCATAGGCATGATGGAATACTCCATTAACAATTGTGCAGTGGTTGCCGAGAACATGATAAGCCACACATCCTTTTGCAAAGTAGCAAACTGTTCATAGTCCATGAACATGGCAGTTAATGTGAGATAAAAGGGAACCAGGAAACTACATGCCTATATTAACCTTATTTAACCCAATTTCCACGGTGATCAAAGCATTGGAGGAACATAGTATTCATTTCCTTCACAGCATTCAGATCATTGTAGTAGTCAAAAGTGTTAGGGCTAATTTTTCTCAATCTACAACCTAAATTGTCCAAACTCCTAAAAGACACTAGACTATCTCTCCCCGTTAATTCAAGGCGTAGAATCAAAGGCAAAAGATTCTTCACAAGGAACCTATTGTGTACGCCATCCAACTCATGGGTCCACCTCTTCTACAACTCCACATTCTCTGGAGTGTTCTATACATGCTGAGCTAGAGAGTCATCCATAAATATTGTGTTTTTTGGAGAGGAAGAGGAGTTTGTTCTAAAAATACCACTTACAAAAATCCTTGAAAAACAAGTTCTTCCTACTTCTTGGAACCCTAGAAATAACATGATTCTTGCTCAATGTACTATGTGGTAGCCGGTCGCAATGCTCTTGACCAAGAACAAGACTTGGGTAGGGCAGGTCCTTGAACAGGTACTTGCAAATAAGTACGGTTGTTTGCACACAAATGGTGGCCCATACCCACACGGTTGATATGCTTAGTAGTTCTTTCAAGAACTCTTTGTAATGTGGACGGATAACTACTTGGCGTACATGAAGACTGAGTTGCTCTAGATCAGGGTGCACATTGAATGTGTAACTATATATATTTTCCATGAAGAGGTATCTCTTATTCTCAACCACTCAAAGGACCCCATTGAGATCAAGGAACACATGAAGCCATTTTGGTCTCACAATGAACCGGATTGTTGAAGGAACTCGTTCACCTAGCGTAATGCTTGCATTCCATCTACGATCCTTTTCACAAATACAAAATAATGTGCAAACAAAATATGAAATAAATGCTTGCAAGAGTTTTATCAACCCTAACCAAAAAGTACTCTATGCACAATAAACAGATATAGAGCACAAGACACAAATATCAAACAAGCTAAATCACCCCATAAAAATCATAACAATTTAGGAGTCATACCCAATTCAACAGCCCTTCATCTTCAACAAGTGAGTCTTTGACATCATCAATCTTCATAAGCGTTGATGAACTCTCTAGAACTTCTACATCACAAACGCCACCATCCATCTCAAACTTAGAGTCCTCACCTTGAATGATCCAAACTTCATTTCTAGAGGGACTATTATATTCATCGGAATTGTGATCTATGGTTTCAGAGGGATTGGCTCCTACTTGACCCACTGAATTTGATGGGGCAGTAGATTCCTGGAGACAACACTCAAGGGAATTTAGATGTGGAGAAGAATTGAACCTCATCCATGGGAGGATACGGAGTTTCAAGTTTGACATTGAATGGACGTGCCAATATGGACATTACAAGTGAAAAGATATGTGTGAGAAATATGCATTTATTATAGCCCCCAAGGGGAAAATATTAATAGATGTGTGCACAGTCAATGAATCTGCTTATGAAGTTTTAGTATGCTAAAACTCTAACTAACAAGATTGAATGGAAGACCATTCAATTCAATTTGAGTTGAATTGACAGACAGAGAATCATTGGGAACAACCTAGAGGAGTAGCAGTCACAGGGCCTAGTGACTGCTTTGTGTGCTTTTGCACTTTTGCCTATGTGCTTTGTTAGTCCTAATTGCAACGTTCGCTGAAGAAATGTCCTTGGCTAGTTTGTTTGATAAAGGATCGATATTTGTAGGTGTGGTGGTCGCAATCTCTAGTTAAAGTAAGCAAACACCTACAGGCACTTTCATAGAATGAGTCGTCATGGACAGCTGAGATGGCATTGGCTGCGAGGTATTATGCAATTGCGATCAAGCAAGCGACTCTAAAAAATCTCTGCATTATTGTTGGCAGATCCATGGGCATGGTTTTTGATCATGAAAGGGCTCGAAATGCCACTAGTAATAGAAATTTGTAGAGGCGCGCCTGCCATTATATTGGCAACAATACTCTGAACCATTGCTTGGATAGTCTTCATTAAGGCCTCTGCCATATATGTCATGAACTTTTGCATGTCCTTTTGGGCTTGCTTGTTCTCTTCTTGGTTTGTGAGTTGTTCTTATCCATGGCCTCCTACACAAAGTTCATAATCATCTTTTGCTCTTTTGCAACCATTGGAGAGACAACCTGTTTCCTCTTGCTGCGCCAAGGAGTTGGAATTGGAGTTGTTTCCTGCACATCCAATGAACTTGAGGAATCACCTGAATCAAAATCTCCATTAGAAACCAGAGGTGTCGATGGATCAAGTGTAGGTTGCTCTTGGGGAATGTTGTCCCAATAATTCAGCTCATCTGAGTCATGGTTTATAGGATTATCTCCTTTGTTTCCTTCCTCCTCCTGCTCCTCCTCCTCATAGATCTTCTCTTTTCCCTTGTCAATGCTTGTGTTCTTGCGCACAAATGACAATGACCCTTTTGCCTCCTCTTTCTTGGCGTATTTTCTTTGGTCAAGCAACTATTTGGACTCAAGGAAATTGTCCTTGTCCATTTTTCTAGACCCAAATGTGAGCTCAAGGAACCTCTCCTTGTATTCTTTTTTTGTGATGACAAAATGCTTCAAGCAACTCATTTGAGTAGACGGCATAAACTAGTTAGAAGGATTGAAAGGATTTAACTTGGATTGAGTTAAATGGAACTGACGCAGATAGCAAGGTGATCCTAAAGAAAAAAAATCAACACATGGCAACCTAGTGGAGATGCGTGAAGGAGCAGCATGGATTTAACTTGGGTCAAGTTAAAGGACACTCACCTAAGTAGCGCAGATGATCTTCCCTCCACCAAAAATGGAGACAACTCCATCATTTGATTTGCAAAACATATCTAACATCTTCAAATAGAACTCCATTCTTAGTTCAGTGTTGTAGATCCTATATAGCAGCTTGTCGTATTGTCTTGACTTGAGAAACCTGTCAGGCGTCGGTTGCTAGTGCGTTGAATTAGTTGGGGATTTGACCTTTTTTAAACACCAAGCTCTTCTTGATGAGGAACATCAATTGCAAAGGAGCCTTTGACTTTGCTATCCATTCAAGTAGATCTTTGAGGCGCTTGTTTTGACAAGGGGGTAGATTGCATTGTGCAAAAAGTAGGCTTTTGCCAATGGTTTGGCACAAATGTACAACTTCTGTAGCAATTTGGTTTCTTGGTCATCGGCAATCCATAACCAAACATTGGAATCCGTTACTCATGGTTTGATTTGTCTGCCCAACTCCTCTAGAAATCCGTGAAATAAGGGGCTGTGGATATCCCCTTGCTGATGATTCTTGGGATATTGCAAAAGTTGATTAGCGCAAAGTTACATTTGGACTATTGCAACTCATCCCTGCCTTTGTTTGACCATTCCCCAAGTTTGCTGTCTGCCATATTGTATGATTTGAGGAAGGCAGTCGCCTCTAGTTTTTGGAATTTGCCCTTGCTCTTCAAGAAGAGCTAGAAGAACTCCTTTGTGTAGGGAGACAAATTGTGAATTGGCTTGTTCTTGTTGCAGGTTTTCTTCTTTTTGCCACAGAATTCCTCCCCTGGGCTTGTGACAAGGGTGTTCATTATAGCCAAAGTGATGCTGTAGTTTCTCTTGAAAGCCTTCCACTCATCCACCCTCAACACGCCTTTGTGACTGAACAAATGTAAGTTGTTGTTGAGGTTGTGGAGTTGCCATTGCACTGGTTGCTTCCTTTTACACCGTTTGAGTCAATCCTTGGTTGTGTAGCAGTCTAGAATACAACCAAAAGCCTTCTTCATAACTACCTTTGGATACAAAAGGTTGCGTTTATGAGTGCGGTTCAACAGATGCGCGGCAAGCTTTTTGAAGTTGTCCATTGAGACATTCCCCATCCCCTTGAAGAACTTGTGGCTAATCACGCCATCTTTTTTGGCATTCCAAAATTTGTTGGCATTGAACTTTGTACAAGTGTTGAGGTTGATGAGGTCCCCCCTTGAATTGCTAAAGATGATCTCCTTCCACAAATTGTAAACCAACTGAGGTGCAGTTATGATCTTGATCTCAATGTGGATGTCGACGTCTTTCTTCTTCTTCAACACATTCTAGTTCTTCTTGATGTCAATCATGGCAAAATGGAGAATAACTACCTTTTCAAACTCCTATAGATTCATACAAAGATTTGTAGTGAGTGAAAAGTATAATTTAACTCTTGTTGATCTAAATCAAGGCTTACTATGCATCCTTGATAAAACCAGATTACATTCATGAAAGAGAAGTTTAACTTGGGTCAAGTTAAATCTTACCTTGTATTTTGCCATATTAACCATGTCCTTTGAAGTCAACTTTCTATTGTTGAACGCTAGCCTACCCAGCAGGTTTACATCTTTTGGGGGAGGTGGGTCCCAAGATTGGTCTAGGTGTTGGGCCCAAATAATAATTGTGGCCCATAATGGCAAGAAATTTTGGAAGTGGTTGGTTTGGTTGTAGACCGCAAAGATTTTGCAAATGATCTCTTGATCCTTGTTCCACACAACAAAGCAATCCCACATTTTGAAAATTTGGGCTTTGTCCTCTATCCGCTTCATGGTCTGAATTCTCTTTGAAGTCTCCACCCTGTACTGCCCATTAATTATCCAAAACTCCCCATCTCTCACTTCATCAAATGATGTCAATTTTTGCATAACGGCTTTTGGCATTACGTAGAGAGTCATCCCATTGTTTGGATCAAGCATGTGGATAAGGGAGTTTTGGGCTTTCCAACTCCAGCTTCCTTGAGGCTGCAAATGTTTAGATGAGGTGGTAGGGTCTCCAGCTGGTCTATACTGTTGAAGTACTTGTTTTTGACCAATGGGACATATGAGTCCATGCACTCCGCCAAATACTTCTTGTGTATTTGGCACAATTTTTTGTAGTCAATATCCTCCTAGTTTACTCCAACATCCTTGGAAACATTGACAACTTTAGATGCAATGCTACTCTCTACAAGAGAAGACTTCCATTGGCTTCTTTGCTGATTTTTGTCTTTCCCTACTAGCCGATATTGGTCCTTTAGCTGGTGCAACCCTACCTTTGATCAATGTGTTGTCTTCCTCTTTGTTTTGCTCTAGAGTGAACCTAGAGTCTCAATAACCAGCAAACCATAGCTTTGTCCACCTTGATTGCTGTAATCATGAGTTAGGGATAAAGGTTCCAAGCTCTGTTTATTTAGCATAATTGTTTCTTTCAAGTGTTGGAAATCCTTTACAAGTCCGTTGCACCTTGATAGTAGTGTTTTTGGAGGTAACTGGACTCCATCCTTACCTAGATAGTAACCGCTCTCAATCCATTGGTCTAGTTTTGCTTGAATACCCTTGAAGTCATTGTTTGTCAAACCCATCCACTATGCTGATGGGAAAAATGTTGTCATTTTGCTCGGGATGGAATATGTGAAGTTATATCAATCCATTGTACCTTTTGGTTTGATAGTTATGCTGGAGGTGAGGACAACATCACTTGGACCATTGCTAAGCTATGTCACCTTCACCTCAAGTAACACGGGAAGCTTTGATTTTGTAGTTTTTCAAATTTGACATGAAATTGAGCTCGGTCTTTATGGGCACTAGTGTGAGTTTCCAATACTCAATGTTGTAGGATGCCTTTGGTTCCTAACATACACCAACAGCAAGTATATCTTTATATTTGCTGACATTTTCTTCTGTCAGCTTTATCTAGTCAATATAGGCCAAGAGTTTCTTCCTTTGTTTTGCCCTTACTTGTTTAGCAACTTTGAAAATCTGATTCTTTGCGATCGATGCAATAGACAAAGAAATCATTACTTTCAACTTGATTTGAGTTAAATTATTTTGATTTCAAATTCTCTAATTTATGTTGCAGTGTTAGTGGGTGTCGTCATCTTATGCAGTTGTTTGTAATTTTGAATGTTAGTATCATTTTCCATGTGTTTAATTAAAAACAAAGGGAAGATAGAAGAGCAAAAGCACACATGGTATACTCAAATGTATAAGATACAAATGGAAGAGATGAAAGTGTTCCCAAACCTTCTCATCTATATACTCTTCTAACTACTCTCCCTTCACCTAACCATATGGAATAACCACGCCCATGGTCTAATGCTTTTTATGAGGTGCTTCCTACCACATGCTCTTTCTCCAATGCTAAGTACCCACGTAACATATCTCCTTTGGCCTAGAGCAAACTCCTAATGCTCTATTCCAACCTTTCAATACTCCCACTTTGCAAATGGCCAAAGTCCCCAATGCCCATGCCTCTCGTCAAACGCTCATGTCTATTCCTTGCAAACGCCTTTGTCATCACATCCGCCAACACGTCCTCTGTTGGGCAATACTCCAATGTGATCCTTCCATTTTCCAACTTCTCCCTCACAAAATGATGTTGCACCTCAATATATTTTGTCCTTGTATAGTGTACCAGATTCTTTGCAAGAGCTATGGCACCTTGATTTTCACACAAGATCAAGGTGCCCTCCACGTCCTCACACACCACATCCTCCAAGAGCTGCCTTAGCTATATGGCCTCTCTTGTACAATGGTTCGCAGCCATATACTCTGCCTCCATTGTAGATAAAGCCAACGTAAGTTGCTTTTTGTTACTCCATGACACCATGCCCTCTCCAAGGGTAAATGCATACTCTGTGGTGAACTTCCTATCATTGGCATTGCTAGCCCAATTTGCATCACAATACCCCATCAAATATATGTGTCCCCCTTCCAATTGCAACTTCATATGAGATGGTACCTTTGAGATACCTAATGATCCTCTTCACCGCCATCCAATGACTTCATCCCGGCCTTGCTGTGTGTTGGTTCACCATGCTAATGGCAAAAGCCAAATCAACCCTTGTAGCCACCATGGCATACATCAAAGATCTAATAGCTGATTTGTAAGGCACACTCACCATTCTTGAGGCATTTGCATCATACACCTCCATACTAACCTTCACCAACTTCATTTTAGTGTCCAATAGAGTGCTAATGGGTTTGCAATCCTCCATGCCAAACCATTTGAGCACCTCTTTCACATACTTGGCTTGGCTCATTGTGATGCTTCTAGCACCTTGATCTCTCATAAACTCCATTCAAAGGCAATAGTGCAACTCCCCCAAGTCCATGATCTCAAACTTTGCCTCTAACTTGGCCTTCAATGCACCCATGGTCTCCACGTTGCTAGAGAGAATGATCAAGTCATCAACATATACAAGCACAAGCATAACATGAGCTCCCACTTGTGCAAAATACAAAGCTATGGTCCTCCACACTCCTCTCAAAACCAAAACCCAAAAGATTTGTATCAATCTTTTGGTACTATGCCCTCAATGCTTGCTTAAGCCCATACAAGGATTTTGTAAGTTTGCAAACAAGGTGCTCGTGACCACGTTGCACAAACCCCTTGGATTGCTCCATGTAGATGTCTTCCTTTAAGTCGCCATTGAAAAAGCCTTCTTCACATCCATTTGGTGCATCTCCAAGTCTAATGATGCTTCAAAGGCCACATTGCACCATACAATGGTGAATTTGGCATCAGGAGCAAACGTCTTGTTGAAGTCCACTCATTGGACTTGAGAGAACCTTGTGAACATTATTTTTTGAATTTTATGTTTACAATTGAATTTTAAATGTGAATGGTTCTAAAATGCATTCAATTTCAGGAGTATAGTGTAATGTGTATATGGTTATAAGAGCAATCGAATAGTAGGCTATATACGGTTAGAAGTTGCATAACCTGAAGTTAGTTACAGAAGCAAAGAGGCTTTCTTTTTGCATATAAGACTATGGACTTCTTGATTTTCTTTGGAGCACAAATTAGTTTCTGTCTTCCTTGTAGTGTTTTTGTTTTTTTTTTTGTATGCAGTGCTTGTGCCTTATAATATGTATGCTCCCAATCACTAAAGATTGTGGAAGGCAATATTCTATATTTGATTATTTATCTCGACTTGCGTGTAGCAAGGTCGTTGTCGTTTGAGAACTTTGAATGATCTGGTTTATTTTTGTTGGAATTGATTAGTCCAATTGTTATAGACTGATTTGATTTGTATTGAAGGCAATAGCCTATTGTGATACAGCAAGTGAGCGTTCCAGATTATAGCCCAATTGTAGTTATTTAGTTATAGCCTGAGAGAAGCAAGGCAATAGTCTGAAGTAGATAATTTTAGTACATTAAAGCATTTGCCAATTTAACTCAATGAATGAGTGTAGTTGATTATAGCAAGAGAGTTTATTTGAGAAACCTGTGAGAGGTATTTGAAGCTACAACTTGATTTAATATCTTTGCTCATAAAAGCATAGGCTATGGCTAGAGCAAGGGTGATTAACTTGCAGTGCTTAAGGCAATGGCCGTGTTTGAATATTTGTTTTTAGGAATTGAGGTTATAACCAGAGAAAGAGTAGCTCAGTGATTGGGTACTTAGGGTAATAGCCAATTGCAAACTCAGTGAGTGAGTGAAAATAGTAGAATATAATTGGAGTTGATATAGAAATTTTACTTGTGAAAGAAAAGGCTATGATCTAAAATGTGTGTCCATGTTGTGGAGGTTAAGACTATTGCCATTGATGGTGTCTCAGTAATTGAGAGCAAAAGGCTATAGTCATATCATATTTGTAAGTGTATTCTTTGTTGAAACAAGATGCAATTTTTAATTGATTATAGCCAAGGCAATTAGTAAGAGAGATTATACTTGAGAAAAGTATCCAGACTATTGCCAATTGATTAACAAAGAATATGCCAATGTTTTCAAATGAGAGTAATGCTGAAGGCCATAGACATAACCCTAATTGTAAAACTCAATGCGTAAAATAAGTTAAAGAAGTGAAATGCTTCTAGGAGGAATAGTTGTTGATTGTAATTGAAGTTGAGATTATAGCCTTGATAATGAAAATTTGAGAAAGGCTATAGTCTATTCATGATGATGGAGATGCATTAATGTGATGCACAAGTATCAAGGAAGATGATGGCCATGATTTGAGAAGGATGCTTTGCGTGTGCTTTTTGCAAATGCAATGAGAAAACAGGCTATAGCCAAAGCGTGAAGTAAAAGATTATGGCTAAGTATAAGCTTCTGATTATTGCGAGATACTGCGGAATGAAAGGAGATGGCAATTGACAAATGATGTGAAAATTGTGGATCACATAACCATGCGAATGATTAATTCTTTAATGAATCCTTTTTGAACTAGGCCATAGACGTGCTAAAAGCAGAAAGGGTTAAGGATAGAAATTAATTGTATTTGCTTGTATGGTTTTTGATTACAAAAGATTGACGCATGGTTACTGACAGACAATTATTGCCAGACTATTGCCACATTGTGATGTTGATGATACACAATAACAAGACTATAGCCTTGGACTATTTGGCTATTAATTGTGACTATTGCCAAAGACTATTGCATGTATTGTTTGATGAATGTTAATTTCCTTAATTTCATTTTAAATTCTTTGATAGTAAAACCGCATTTGCATGGAACAACATACATGTTTAATGGACTGATGATTAGTAACTAAAATCCCCGTGTAAGAGGGTAAACATAAATCCTTTTACCCAGTTTCTAAATGAAGTTACCTTTGTCATAACCTTCTCGTCATATTTCTTTAATTGAACATTATTTGCCTTACATCTGACCTTAGATCTTATAACTTTAGTTATTTTAGACTTTCCCTGAAAGAATTTGGTGCTAGCTTGTCCTTATGTTTTGTGAAGCTAGTCATTAAATTATTACTACAAACCCCCTTGCCACCAACCTTGCTTTGTGGAGCACAATCTCCCCCGTGGCATCTCACTTGGTCTTGAATACCCACTTGCATCCCACTACTTTGCAAAATGATGGAAGGGTGGTCAACTCCCACGTGCCGTTGATATAGAGGGAGTGGTACTCTTCCTCCATGGCCGCCTCCCACTTGCTTGAATTGCAAGACTCCAAAGCCTCCCCAAGTATAGTGGGTCATAAATAAGCGCCACATTAGCATGATTTGAGTTGGAAGATGGTTGAGGAAAGATAAGGTTCTTCCACCACTCTCCCAAAGGTTTGCTTACCCTTGTGAACTGCCGCACGCCTCCCACATGTTAGCTACCTCCCACTCCAATACTTGGAGCAATGTTTTGTGCTTTCTTCTTCTTTGTGACCTTTTTAGGCTTGGAGCCTTCATCATATTGGCTTGCACTTGCATCCTCGACACCATCTCCATGCTCAAGGGGCTGGTCTTCATCATCTTCATCATCATCATTGTCATGCAAGGGCGTTAGAGGTGTGTCCACAACAAAGTCACCACTACTTCCATTTGGACCCAACTCTAATTTCCCTTGCAAATCTCCAAGATCTCAAAAAGTCACATCACAATATCAAATGATTTTCTTAAACTCCAAACAAATAAGCATGTATGCCTTGGAGCCCTCACAATATTCCAAAAATAAACACCTAAGCGCCTTTGCATCAAGCTCGGTCCTTGATATATTGGGGATCTTAGTATATGCAACAAACCCAAACATCCTAATGTGTGCCATCCAAGGCCTTTTTCTACTCTACGCTTTTTCTGAAGTCTTATCATGCACTAGATTAGTCGAGCATCGATTGCAAATGTATATCGCGTTGCTCACCACTTTGGTCCAATACTCTAGGCCAAGCTTCTGGTCATATATCATGCTTCTAGCCATCTCCACAATGGTGCAATTGGCCCTCTCGGCCACTCCATTTTGTTGCAGTGTATGTGGATTTAAGGCTTGGTGCACAATACCTTAGGCCTTCAAGTAGGTCTCAAATTGGTTGGAAGTGTACTTTTCGTTGTTGTCAGCTCGTAACACCTTGATTGCACACTCCGCCTCCTTCTCTACCAAGGCCTTGATGTCCTTGAACCACTCAAAACACTCGCTCTTAGCCTTGAGGAGATATGCCCACACCTTTTTTGAAAAGTCATTAAAGAAGGTCAAGAAGTATCTTACTTCATCCAAAGACGTGGTCTTTATGAAACTACACACATCTAAATGCACAATGCCTAAAACCTTGCTGGCATGTGTAGCATCTTTCTTTGGAAAAAAATGCCGTTTTTGTTTGCCTTTAATGCAACCCTCACAAGCATTGAACAAGCCATTACCATGGGAGTTGGGAAGGTCAAGACCACTCACTAAGCTTAGAGGGCCCTCAAATATTGCACACTCAAGTGCCCCATGTGTTGATGCTACAAAATTGGCCCATCCTTCCTTGAAATGGTAACTTGAGCACTCTCTCCTCCATGCACAACCTTGCACTGCAAATGATATAAGTTGCCTTCACGTGATGCCGTGGCTTGGTTGTCTCCATTGGAAGATCTCAGAATGCACCCACTACCTCCAAATTGCACATTAAGTCCTCATTTTACTATCTTACTCACCGAAAAGAGGTTGCTTTGCAACTTGGACACATACGAGGATAAAAGCACTCTATAGTGGTCCAAAACTATAGTCACGAGAGAAATTCTGCACAGGATGAAAATTTAGAGTCCATTTTACTATAGTTCCTTTCACTTTTTTCTTCAAAAAAAAATGGAGTGAAGTCTACCATCTTGTAAATTTTGGAAATTTCATGTTGAAAAGTGATTCTCATCTATTAATTTAATATATGGAGTACAAACATTCAATGTTTGTACTGTCACAAATTCTGGTTTAGCATTGTTGTACTTATTTTGTTAAATTTAGGGTTTCATTTTCACAATGCAAATAGCTAAGTTTAGTGTTTTAACGTTTAGGTAGTGTGTTTTAGCAGTTTATAAGGATTTAGGGTTTCTTATAATTAAATATTCTTGCAATTGTGTGATTTTAGTATGAGGCCTATATTTTGAGTTTAAAGTGTTTTTTTTTAGGTTGAGTTTGAGAATCTAGGAATAGACCATTTTGTATAGATGGGCCAACATCAAAGTATGGTTTATTATACGTTTAGGATCTAGAAAATTCTATTGGAGAGTTTTGCACCAATTTCTAGCCTTCATCATGTGGAAGCCTTTAGGATTTGTCCATCGTACAAGTAGTGTATAGTGCATACCTGTTGTACATTGGGGACCAATAGCTGTTCACCATGTACCACTCTAAATTGAGATATGTTCAGTATATGCGCTGTGCTTTTGCAGCGGCATTCCCTCCTGCTAATTTGATGAATTGCGGCGGCATTCTAATTTTGTCTTCTCTCCATAATGTCTCTAGTCATTTTGAATTTGCAGTACTCTGAGTGGAGTTTCAAGAAAGTAGATCGCCTTTGTTCCTTCTTTTGTAGTTTGCAGATTTGAGCTAGAGGCACGAGGCGTTGCAAAAAAACATTTGCATGACTAGAGAGCATCAAAGTTTACAAGTTTTTGAGGGTGCTTATTGTTGAACGCGGTGAGGGAGTTTGTGCCAAACACGGTGTGGGTGTTTCTTGCTGAACCCGTTGCGAGTGTTTATTGCTAAACAAAACAACGTCAATTTTTGCAAAGGTTGATTCCTACCATTTTGATTGAGAACGCATGTCTTGTATATGAAATTCATCATTCTACATATTATTTAGAATATGTATTAAGTCTGTAAATCATATTTTTTGGTAAGCCAGTTGGAAACCCGAGGCTTGCTTTTAGTGATCATTTGTCAATTACATTTCTTCAGCGTTTTTATTCATTTTTGGCATTCATTGGCTACAACTATTGTAAAGATGTACAATGATTTAGTAAATTGTTTGCATTTTTAGATACAATATGTATCACTTACAAAAAAAGCTTTGTTTATGTAATTCATTGGGTATAATCAAATTACAATATGCATAATACTTTAGTACAACATTTTTTTCTATGAAGCTCATTGAGTACAGTCATTGTGCAGCATATACAATGTTTCAATTCAATGTTTACGTTGTTGGATAGGGTGGGTAAAGACTTTTCCTAGATTTAGGGTCTAGTGTCCCTTTTGCAATGACAAAGGAAACTTCACTAGTACACTCATTGTACAACATGTACTGTTTTATAAGAGATTGTATCCTAATTATACAACATGTATTATATGTAGTATTTCCAAATATATCTTGTACTTTCTTAGATATACACTTAACAAAATAGACATTGTTAACTGAACTAAACATTGCAAGTCTCTAGGTGTGTTGGACGGCCAAACTTAAATAAAATAATTCTAGCTATGCCTGAAGTTTTGCTCTCACTTTTTTCAATGTCTTCTTTCTGTTTTGCAGCCACTATAGATGAAGGCGTCTGACAACAAATAGGTGGTTAGAAGCCAAGTCTTTTCTAGGGAAGATGATCATTGCAGTGGTTTCACCGACGACGGATTCATAGATGACTATCTCGCTGCTACCTTGCCGCATGCCGAAGACAGTGTAAAACCAAACGTGAATAAGGACCCCCTAGACAAAAAATTGGAGAAGTTGGCTTCTATGAAGAAGCAACCTCCTCCACGCGCTGTTTCTACGGAGGACTTCAAAAGCAAGTACAATTTGCCAAAACATGGCAAAAACCCACACAAACTTATCATTCCACAAGACCTCCTTGAGAAAGACTTGAAGAATGTATTTGGACTAGCAAAAGGGAAAAATGGAAGAGCTGGATATGCTTATGCGGAATGCCAAGATGAAGATGTCCTTGCTCACATTGCCAAGATTTTCCCACTTGTGTATCTATGTGATCTACCAAGGTCCAAAGTCATAGCAAAGCAATTTGCTAGGGGTATAATTATGGAGACAATCAAGAAAAAGCCTGTCAGTTGGGCAGAGTTTGCTGGAACGTCCAACAGAAATCAATGGAGTAAGTAGTTGAAGAAGGTCTTGTTAAGTTTGTTGGCCTTGGCAAACATCACTGGCCATAACAAAGACTAATTGTACAAAGCAGAGGGCATTGACAACCTTTTCCATGACCCCACTACCAAACTTCAAAAGACTAAGTACAAGGAGGAGTGTATTGTACAATACAATACAAATAACGCACATGATGGTACAGAGATCAAAAAGGACATTGCAAACCTTGTCAAACTAGCAAAGTTCATGGGATTACAGCTACATGTGGGAACGGAAGAATATATCAGCGCTAGGAAGGACAAGGAGCAGTTCTCTATGAAGGCATCACAAGAAGAAGGGGTGTTGCGGAAGACTGAAGCCAAAGTAATGAAGTTGCACAAGGTTCACGAAGCGGATTCCACTGAGGTAACCTCAAATAGAGTAGAGGCATACAACGAGATGGTAAATGATACAAAGCAGGATTATGATGCAGCTGCGTTAGAATTAAAAGAATGTACTGTGAAGTACAAGTAGCTTCAAGCCAAAGAGATGTGTTTGAGGAGGCAATTTGATGCCTTGTCATCTCAAATAGCTAAAATGAAGATGGGTGAAGTTGGAGTGGATTTCAAATCAAGACCTCTTTCCTCCCAATTTGACTCTACCATAGTCTGCGATTCTGGCACCATTTCTATGACACCCTGTGCACTTTGCTTCAGCAGATTTGCCCTCAACAATATCATAGTCTGCACATGCGGCCATTTATTTCATCAATGGTGTGTTGGGGTTTGGTTTGGAGTTGCTAGCAAGTGTGCCAATACTTCTTGCGGTAAAACAGTGCATCTTTCTTGGTTTAGGAGTTTTGGATTTGCCAAACTACACGCACCTCTTCAGCAATTGGTACAATCTTTGGAATAAGAGGAGGAATAAGAGAGGCAACTGGCAAACAAGACATTGACAATTCTAGAGAGGCATCCACTATTCTGTGCGCAACTTTAACCTAGTGCTTACACCTTTATGCAATGTCGGAACTTGTATATTAGTAGTACAAGTACTACATACCTTGGTACTGTAAGGTAAACATTAGTACATTATAGTCCAATATTATATACAACATGTGTGCAAGTAGTATATAAACAATGGAATAACATTGGCTTTATTGTACGTATTGCAAAGGGATCTCTATTGATCTGTGGTTTCAATCTACTAATTTAAGACCTAATTTCTTCTATTTTTTGTGGTGTAGATCTAGAAAAACAATACCAAGAGCAATCAAAGAAATACATGGTGTCAACAAGGACTCGTAATTTGGTCCAGTCCAACACTGTAGCTTCTGCAGAAAGCACAATGCCCTTGCATAGTCTTACCGGTGGAACTAATGGATCGATTGGTGGAACTGACGGTTTACAAAGCTTGGGCAATGGCAGTGCCGCTGGCAGCAATTGAGGTTGTGGTAAGTCTGCCCGACATCCTTCACTTGTAACATCAATTCTCCTCCTACCATCTATAGATGAAGTCATAGAGCCTCTTCAAATTAGCCCCGAGGTTGCAGAGGCAATTGAAGATGCTATCATAGAGCCTCTTGCAGGAGATGTTTCCAATATGTCTTGTAGGGTAGGAGTTGAGGCTGAGTTACACGAGCATATTTGGAAGTTGAAAGAGGATGATGCAAAATTTGAAAGAGTAGAAAAATTAAGACATGAAGTTGATGACTTAGAGCACCGCAAGAAATTAAGAGAAGACGCATCCAAGGCAAATGGGGTGACTAAGGCGGTTGTGAAGGTCCCGCAGCCTCTACCTCTACCTCCAATTGACAATGTCATTGCTGTATCCAAGCGAAAGACTAGGAGTGAAATAGCTATGGAGGAAGCAGCAATGGAAGTAT
This sequence comes from Ulota crispa, assembly GCA_963920765.1. NCBI lineage: Eukaryota > Viridiplantae > Streptophyta > Bryopsida > Orthotrichales > Orthotrichaceae > Ulota > Ulota crispa. Next base: position 20,739,116 of record OY987249.1, on the reverse strand, counting down.
AAGAAGCAAAGAAGAAACCAAAGAAAACCAAGAGGAGTCACAAGGTTACTCCACTTGGTTAGAGTTTTTGATGCGTTTGATACATTGCATACAACTGTATATGCAATGTGGAAATAATCAGGTCATGAACAGAAAGTTAAAAGCTAGGCCAAGTTCTGGCACTTGTTTTTTCAGATTGTATTTCAATATCAGTATAGACATATAATATCAATATTATTCATATCATTATGTATTTGGATCCCTGTATGTCACTTATTCAAAAATGCATTCAAGAATTTATAGAAATGACTTGTTTGCGCTATCGAGGACTGTATTGCAAATACAATATATGTCCTCTATGTATTCTCATGATGAGGGATGCTATGATTTTGTGAAATAATATTATTGATTCTGTCCTTCTTTCAACATTTGTGGTCTTTCAGCACTCCGAGTTATGTGTCCCCGATTCATGTTATAGTACTCATTGTTTTTAGAGGGTTTAGGGTGCCTTGGCTAGAATTGTCTAACAACAACAACAAATAGCTTGAAAAACATAAAATGAGTTCATGTGCATTCTCATACATTTTGTGGTACTTTTGCATACTGTATTGGTTTGTACTTGCTGTATCAATGTGTGCTTTAGAAAGCGTTGGAAATTACTTACATAGTTTTATTGTGGCCTATGGTTTTAGAGTAAAGTTGATGCATGCTTGAGTTGCAGTTGTATAATAGTTTTATATACTATAATCTTTTTAACAGAATGTTATTTGCATGTGTGTATTTTATGTTGGTATTCATGGGAGTCAATTTGGCTGTTTGGCAACTTTTTGGCTTTGCTACATGGGTTCATATCGCAATGGGACAAATGCAGACCTGCAGAGGGGCTATTTTTTAATGGCATGAGCAATTATTACTTCAAAACTTAAACAGTCAAATCGAGGATGAAGTTGAGAGTTACAGGTTGTACCAAGGACTATGTACTTTGTGCACATGTTGTATTTAGTGGACCAATAAATGTACACCACAAGTACTCTAAATCAGGACCACAATCTCCACACTGCAATTGGGTCCAAATTTAGGGTTTTCTATTTTACATGCATTCCATTTTGTTCTTTTGAAATCAAAAGCCAGAACTCCAAGAGATTATATTGGGCGGTGACTCCCTCATCCCGCCAAGAATGGGCCTATCTAATGCATTCCTTCCAAAAATCAACCCATACAGCTAAGCCATGCAATTCATACGCGGCAAATAAAAACCCATGCGGACCTCATATTTTGTTGTTTACACAGGGAAGGATTGGCATCCAATGTGCAAATACATGATGATTATATATGTATAATAACAGCAGTTCCTTAATATTTGTGGTTGCAAGTATTTTTTTATTGAAAAACTATAAAATTCTCTTACTAACTAGCGTCAACTAAAGTTTTCATAAAGAATCTGAGTGCTGAATATTAGTTTCCATGTCATATTATAAAGGGTCCATGTCTCCTCACACCATTTAGGGGAGGTCATTTTGACACTTTTACACAAAATGACTTGATTTAGGCCAACTTTGATCTTCATGTAGGATATGGTTGAGTATATATATTTTCAATACATTCATATATTTAAAAAATCATTTGTTTGTGGGTTAGATAGTCAATTGTACCCTTGATAATTTCCTAAAGGACCAAGGAGCCCACTTTGGGCTTTATGAGAACTTGGGCACGCTCTATTGACTTCAAAACTTGGAAGTTTTTCATGAAATTGTTAGGATGGATGCTACTCATCATAATCTACATGTTTAGCTTTATTTCATGTCATTACAATAAGCAATGCAAAAGTTATAAGTTTTTTTCAATTTCAATGTCAAATCAAGTAGCAAAACATATTCTCTAATTTTTATTGCTATTCTTTCATAGAATTGTATAGATTGATACCAACTCAAAAAAATCAAATCACTTAATTCCAAATAATGAGGTAAGAGTTAAAAGTAGTTTTCTTCTGCTAGCAATGATGGTAGGGATAGGATAAAAACATATAAAGTTATCTTTTACTCTCAATTCTGAAGATTTTCAAATGAAAATCAAATTTAAAATTACAAGTTGTCTATTAGAGCATTCTTACCATTGGAATTAACAATTTTCATTTTTTTCCAAAACTTATTAGCATATCAATTTAATCTTTCATTTATCAATATTTTTCACTATACAAATTTTGTAAAAATGAGTCCAAATTTATTTTGGTTAATTTTTTTGTATACGCTTTCAGCCCATTTTCCAACATATTGCCAAAATTGCACAAGAAATACAACATACATGTTTTTCTTTAAAAATTTTGAAAAACAAAACTTCACCTTCTGGAAGGACTAGAGAAGCCTACATTTTTAAGTTTAGGCACATTGATTTTGCAATTGGTGGGGATGTTCATTTTGAAATTTTGGGAAAATGTACTTGTGCAAGTCAACCAAAGGATCCTGCAGTTGCACGTTTTATAAAGTAAGTTTCAATGAAGATTTTGACCTTGCTTTGGAGATTAGTATTTTGAAGCAATTTTGGGCCTCCAAACACAAAAGAATCTTAGGGGTTTAATTAATAAATGTTGTTTTTGATTTGACACGATTTACTTTGGATTTTGTTATAATTGACATATTTGTTCTTTATATACTTTGGTTCCATATTCAATGTATAAGAACACAAGTTCTAGTTTGTTAATTGTTGTTTTACAATTTAGTATTTCCATTAATAAATCTAATAATAAATATAGTTGATTTATTATTCTTTTCATAAAGATTAGAAATTTTGTTTTTTTAGTTATTATTGTTGGTTTAAAATTCTTTTAGTATGTTTGAATAAAAATTCACAGATTAATGTTGTTGATTATTTTCTTTAGAAGGGTAAAATTTGTTATTATTTTTTCATCATAGAACATATAGAAAAAATAAATAAATACACACATTATCAATAAACAGTATTTTTTAAATTAAAGTGATTCCTTGATTGTTTAAAATTGTTAATTCTTTTATACTTAAAAAAAGGGCCCCCTTTACTTTTATTATTGTTCAATATTTTCTTTATTGAATAAGAACACTTACTCAAGGGGGTTTACCAATGGAATATTAGGAAACTTTAAGTGAGATAAAAATAAACTAAGTTTTATCCATTGCAAATAATATTTAGGGTTTTTGTTATATCTACCATATGATTGACAATATGTCTCCTACTTAATTATATGTAAAATTTAGTAGCTCATATTACCTCCACTTCAATATATTGTATAAAAATTTAAGGTAGGGGTAATAGGATATTTCTATAAGTGTTTCATAGGATCATTTTGATCATAATTGCAATTATAGTTTGGAGGAAAATTATTGCATTTCCTATACAAATTTTCAAATCTAGTAGAAGGAAATCAATTAGGGTTCAGGGCTTCATTGGACACATGGTGCACAAATGTTCTCATTGTCAGCAAAAATATGATTACTTTTTTTGAAAACACTCATACTCTATCGTTGTTCAAGGATTCTTGTGTTCAAATTCCAACATGCAATTTAGAGTCTTAATTTTCATTAGAGTTTAGGCACATTCAATTATTACATGTTATTTAGTTTACTTCAGTGTTGTGCAATCATATGTTTTTTTTGATATAGAATTCATTGATTGTGCACATACTTCAAACATTGAAGTATTGCCTTTATTTTTTACTAATTATGTTTACCTCTATATGGGTACATATAGACTGCGCTCATTGCATTTGGATTTGTATTCTTTGCGTTTACTACTTGCATTAAAGTGGCAGTTTATGTTGCTTTGCAATTCATGATAATTTTGTGTTCTCTGCTTATCACATTGACCTCTTGACTCATGTTGCAAGCATCCTATATGCGATTTAGGGGATTTCTAGGTTTTGACTTGTTTAGTTCATTTTTGTAGAGCCTACTTAGGGCTTATAGTATGAATTTGTGTAACCATTTGTAGCAATTTTGAATTTTTAGTGTTAGTAAATGTAGAGCAGGTTGCAAAACAACAATGGTGGTCAACCTTAAAGTATAGATAGGTTTTTTTTTCTTCCATATTTTGCTTCAATAGTAAGGAATTAGGGTAAAATTGAAGGGCAATCTTGCGCCAAGTTTTGTTACTCTGCAATAATTAAATAAAATAGGATTCCCAAAAATATCCTCCCTATTCATTTATAAATAAACATGTAGAATACGCTAAAATGCTTAATAGTAGCTTTGTACCTATAGATATGGAAGAAAAATTTAATGTAATGAAGATAAATGGCCTCCCCTTGAATACCCCGTTGTTGCACATGATATCCAAGTGTAAGGGATGCGACCCCCTCCATTACAGTTGTTATTGATTTCTAATTATTGATGAATTTTTTTTCCATAACTATAACAACACATGTACATGTTACAGTTTTGTCCAAACTGTAAACCTTTTATAAAAAGAATGTATTTATTTATTAGGTTTGACATTATTGATGAAAACTCTTTAAAAAAAATAAGAAAACCTTTTTCATTTTCATTTTTTCATTTCTATATAATTCATTTCTGACACATAAGAATACCCACTAATTTAAGCATTACACTACTATTTAATTCTTTTAGAAGAATATCTATAAATAATCAATGAGCATTTGGATATAGGGAACTCATTGAATTTTTCTTTTGGTAAATTGTATAAATAAGATTATTGATTTGTTTTACTTATTATTTCATTATTAAGGTTTTGTATTTTATCATAAAAAAAAAATTGCCCGTTATTTTCCAATGTTATGTTTAAATTATACTTTTATAAAAATAAGAATACTTATTTTTTCCTTAATTATAATTGAGTATTTATCCTATAAAATTAGGAATTTTATTATAATAATAATTGTATTTCTATATTTATTTAAAGAAATCATGACTTCAACTATTTCTCCTTCATATAATTCAACACTTTATTATCAAGAGTAGAAGCATTGGGTATTATTTCCTTAATACAATTGAATCTATTCTAAGTATTATTAAGAATAGCCATTTCTACCAACTTTGAGGTTGTGTATTTCCTGTATAAAAATGAGAGAATCGTTTATTTAGGTTTTTGAGTTTGTGTACTATTTTATTTAGAAGTTAATCAATGTTTATTTGGTGTATTATGAATGAACGCTTTTTTTAACACAAACACACCCATGTTTTCCTTCATTATTATGTTTATTTGTGTTTTTACAACAATAATGATATTGTTAGTGTTTCCTTATTAAAATTTAGTGTTTCTTTATGAGGGTTTAGGATAACTAGTGTATTGGTTTATTATCAAGTGATTATTCATTTAAGAAAATAATGACACCCTCTTTTATTTGTTATTCAATTTCTAATTTTTTAAATAAGAATAATAATGCCTAGATCTATTTTTTTTACGTGTCAATGTTTTCTTTATTAGATGAAGTACACATGTTTTACTTTGTAATGTGTATCCACTTGAAAATTAGGTAATGAAGTTGTTTTGAAACTATCAATGCATCAATTGGGAAAGACATTATAAGTTCAAGTAGATAATAATTACGTACATTCGTTGCATTGAATTTTGGTGTTTAATTTTGGTTGTTTCTTAGTGCTACCTGTCACTTTCACTTCTAAGTTGATTGGTGGTACCCGGTTGGCCTTCAAACAAACCAGTGATTACCAATACCTTGCTAAGTTGCTGACTTGGAAGCCTCCAGTTTTCTCTCTCAATGTGTGAGTTCAAGTGTCAGCACTCTTGTTTTGCGAGCTTGTCGTTTGTGATGGAGTCTTTTTTGTTTAGAGCCATTACTATTTTGATTTTTTTGCTTTTAGGGTAAATACTATGTTGGAAGACAAGGATTTGTTGTATCCGCAAGCTTGAAGGGTGTAACACATTGCAAGAACAAATTGCTACAAGTACGCTCCCCTTTATAATGTGCCATTTTTTTTTCACGAGCGTTGCTTTTGCTCTATTGTATTATCTGTTTTGCAATTGTTTTGGGACATTTCTACAGATTGTGCTGGTCCATCTAAGTAGGTTTTTCTTTTCTCTTTCAATTAGGGTGGATTCAAGTGCAACGGAATCCTAATTGCTAGAGTGAAATGCGTGGGATTGAGAGCTTCTAAGCAACTTTTCTAGTCGAGCAGGATAAAAATCACCATAGCGCAAGCAGTATAGGGTGCAATTTTCCACAAGTAACATAGAAACAGACAAATCATGGAATTGAACGGGATAGCGAGGAGGTGAATTTTGTTAAAATCGTTCCTCCCATTGTTTTTTGTATGTGCCGTGCATGAAATTTTTGTATAGATTATATTGTTTTGGAGGTGTAGTACTTAGTTTACATGAATTACAATGCGTTCTCAGTACTTTCCATCTTCTTTCTTGTTGCGTACAAAAATTATACATCTTGTACTTGGTTTGGACATGTAGTATTTATTTCAAGCATATGATAGTGCGCTTCAAATGCTTTTTGTCTCTCCTTCATTGTGAATTTCTTGTAATCAGTAGGTAAATTTAGTGGAATAGGAGTGCATAATTGCATTTTTCTTCTACAAGAGAAAAATCTAGGTTTAAAATTAAGATGTGCAAGATGATGCTTTCACTAATTTTCCGTATGGTCTAAAAAAATGGGTCAATACCATTTCAGGGCAACAAATGACAAAGGTCAGAGGTAAAGGGTCTGTTGCGGTGTTGCGAGCTCAGTTGCGGAGGGCCAGTTTTTTGTTGCATCTACGTGGTGAAACTAGATGTGGCATTGCTAGTCGGGAAAAGGAGCCAGTGATAGTGGCAGTGGAAAATCAAGCCTTCATAGACACAGAGAAGGACAACACCGAGGGCAACAAGGAGGGTGACAGTAGCGAGGGGGCCAATAGCAGCAACGGGGGCGAGGGTAGTGAGGGGGGCAACAGCAGCAAAGGGACCAACAATAGCAATAGGGGCAAGGGGAGCAAAGGGGGTGGAGGCAACAACTGCCGCAAGGAGGGCGAGGGGAGCAAAGAGGGGGACGAGTTGGAGTTGGACGTTGACAAAGAGTTGGACAAGCTTGCCCACCCACCACGAGTTCTCACTAGAGAAGATTTTGTCAAAAAATATGGATTCAAGGATGAAGGATACTTGCCAAATTGCTTAACCACATGGGGAGGCAAACCATTTGATGACAACAAATGTGTCTCTCTATTTGGATAGCCAATGGGGAGGGATGGATGCTACGGTTACAATTGGAAGGAAGTGAAGTTGCAGAGGATTCATAAGAGGATCAAAGAGCTCTTTTGAGCTCTATATCAATGAGGAGATCCTCGCGCATTGCTTCCTCATAAAATGGCAAGGGGGATTGTTTTGGAAACTGAAAACATTCCGGTGAATTGGGCTGCTTACGAGGAATTGACTAATAAGACTTAGCGTTCAAATCATAAGAGGAATGTTATCTGATCACAAAAATTAAGCAGATGAAGGATAGGGCAAAAGAGACTAGAAAGGCTGGTCATCAAGCTTGGCAAAAACTTCACGGGGACAAACGAGAGCTGCAGCCAAAGGTTTGCAAATGGAGAGGGAGCTCGATGGGTTGAAGATTTCTGGAGGAGGAAGAATGCAACTCTAGGTTTGAGTATTTGGGCCACTTGTTGGCAATGAAGAAGTTGGATGTTGAGCAAGAGGTTAGTGCAGCAAAGGAAAAGCAAGCGGAGGGATTGGATCATCACAAAGGGGTATTGAAGATTATGAAAATCAAACAAAAGGTGTATGAGAGGCAATTACTTGCAGCAACTGCAAATGGAATGGTAGACTTGAAGTTAAGGAAGAAGGTGGAGGCATACAATGACTTAGTACATGGCATTCAGAAAAAAGTGAAGAAGTTGGAGAGGTCTATCTCTACCTTAGAGGAGACTCTTAAGCTTGAGCGCGATGGAGTTGTGATGATGCGGATGTAGGTTTGTGCTTTGAAGGAAGAGCAGGCTTACTTGGGGCATGCATCGTGCAGGTTTCATTTGCAACCATTACCTCTAGTGTATGTCGCAGGGGAAACAAGCAGTGGAGGAGAATCCTTTTATGCCCTCTGCGGATTTCCTTTCCCTCATTTTGAGATGATTGTCTCTGCATGTAAACATCTGTATCAGCCATGGTGTGCGTTGGTAAACTTCAATGAGAGCACAAAATGCGCTGCTTTGGATTGCAAGCAAGTCTAGCCCATTGAATGGACTATGAGTTTTGGTTGGAGGGGTGTTCATAGGTGTGGACATCTTGGAGGTGGGAGTGAAGAGTGGATGAAGTTGAAGGCTGAATGTAACACTGGTATCACTGGAGGATTAGCAGCTAGGAGTGATGCAGCAACAAAAATTTGTACAGCCATCTAGCAATGTAGAACAACCATTGACAAAGAAGGTAATATATCTCTACAACTTCTTCATGATTTGTACACATTTGTATTGATTGGTACATATTCTAAAAGAATTTTTCAATTTGCTTGGATTTAGATGGTTTGTGCTACTAAAGATAGGGAAAGACAGTTTTGTTTGTATCATGGTATATTATCTTTGTAACAAAATTTAATTTTTTGTGTATGTTGTTACCAGAAGGGTGCTTCAAGAGTATGAAATTGTACTTGATCTTTAGTACAAGCCTTGCGATTGTATTCTCTTTGTTCTAGAATTTCAAGTATGTAAAGGTTTGTACTGTATTAGGGACCTTGTTAGCCGCAATCATTCTTGGGTTTAGGGTTCAGTAGTACTTCATGTTCATTATAGTCCTCATTGCTGTACCTATAGTATAATTTGGTTAATTTGTATAAGTTTGGGTGTTCTCAATAATGACGAGATCGTTGTGTTATTTGCAATACATTTTGTTCTTACCTAGAATTTATATTTTGTATGACGTGTATGTATATATTGCACAAGATTGTACCTTTTGTATTGTGATTGGTGTCATGTTCTCTTGGTTCATACCCAACTTAGATACAAACACGTTGTACGCAATTGAATTTCATATTTGGATGTAGGGCTTGGTTCCTTGGATGGAGAAGGAAGGAGAGAAAATTCTGCCACAAGATTACGAGGTAATGAACAAGTGGTTCATGAAGAACACACTATGGTAGATGTAGGTTCTATGTCTTGGGTAGAAGAACATGCGCAGGCGGCGTTATTAGGACCAACCCAATGTCATTCAAAAATAGCAACCGGGTACTATTTCCAAACCTTTCAATCTATTTAATGTATTTTTTTGGTACTTCTTAGGCGTAAATATAAAACTACGTTATATACTAGGTTTACAATTTGTTGTTGTAGGGTGTAGGATGGAGGCACTTCTGATCATTTTGATGAGTGGCAAGTTACAATGTACAGCAGAGGCGCTTCCACTGACTGTAGGCACTGCCGGAGAGGGACAAGATCAATTGGTGGTGCAGGGTTGTTTAGACCCCTTCTGTGTCGGCTGTGAGGAATATGCTATAGCAATGGAAAATGCAGGCCAAAACATTTCTGGGTATGATTCTCGAACCTTTCCTAATTTGTAGTTTTTTTATAGTAACTTTGTATTTTCATAACTTATTAGATATGCAAATGTGAAATGTATCTTCTATAGATATTTGATGTGTGATTCCACGGTTGTGCGTGTGTCTCCTAGGATGTAGGGAAAGTTTAAGGAAGAAACATAGATCAAGGTCTCTACATGAAGCTTAATAAATTTTTGCTATATTTGATAGGTATTACATCTTCACGAAATGTGTCAAATGTACAAATGTGAATAATTATATGAATGTGTCCAATTTGGAATGTAAAGCTGGAATGGATGGACTAATTTTGGTAGTGGCTTTTGTACGATTTATTTGTATTTTTACAAATTGCTTTTAATTTGTATTAAGTTGTATGAAATTCTAAAATGTGTTTTCTTTGAAATGTAGAAGTACATTGGAGAAATGTGTTTTGTGTACAAATTTGTACGATTAGTTGTGTGTGGAATGTGTAAGCCATATCAATCAACAAACAGAAGTCAACAACAAGGACCTGGATGGTGGTGACAAGACGGATGGTGATGGTGGTCGGTGCGTTACTGAAGAAAACCTTAGCAAAAAGGGAATGGCTAAAGCCACAATTGAACAAGCAACGCAGTGCTCACAAGTGGTTGGTGAGGGCGGTGTTGAAGAAACCACAATTGGCACAAGCAATGTTCATGACAAAACCACTGGCGGAGTTGGAGGGGGACAAGGTCCTAGTACTGGTGGAGTTGCAGAAGGAGAATGCCCTAGTGCTGGTGGAATTCAAGTAAGAAAAGGTCTTTGCATCAAAAAAAAAGGTGGACAATAGAACCGTTGGAGGGGGAGTGGATGCAAAAGGCACCACTAGAAAAGGAGAAGATGAGGTTGCTGAACCACGTTACCCCACAAGATCCGGGTATTATATTGTCTTAGTGATTTCTCTTTTTTGATTTCCTCTTATGCTTACAGGATACAATTATTGTCTACAAGTATATGACATGTTTCTTTTTTTGTTGGTTTTAGGGGGAAGAAGCAAAAAGATAAGGACACAAGGAAGCAAAAGGATAAAGACACAAGGAAGTAAAAGGAGTAAAGAGATGGGGACTCAAAAGAATAAGAAGCCCAAGCAAAAAATACCCAAAGTGAGCAAATTAGCACCAATGATATGAGCTGGGAACCCAACTCCTTGCTCCTTTTAATGTATAGTTTGTTGTTTCATTCATGTAGAAAAAAATCTTGGCCATTAGGAGCTTACGTGCTTTTGAGGTTGTATTCTTGTCTATAGGAACAACTATGGTATGATGCATGAGACTTGTCCAATAGTTTGGAAAAATTTCCAATCACGATGAGTGTGCCACGTATGGGATTCCATGTTTTAGAAGAATTTACTTATTGTCCTTAGTCCAAGCTATCTACAAGAACATCTGAGAAGCTGGCTAAAAAAAAAAATAGATTTCCCCACTTCTTGCCAATGTGGTGACTGTACTTGTCATGGGCAATGCTACTGTGGGGTGAATCACATTTTGTGCTTGTTCGTGGCATTTGACAAACAAGGTCGTCTATGGAGTTCCATTCTTAACAAACAGGTGAGTAATTTTTTTATATCTTTGCATTATGCAGTATTTTTTACCTTTCCGCTCATACAATTTCATACTTTTATGTGTAAACATGTATATTGCATATTGATTGTGTACTACTTTTACATTGGATAATGAGTAGATACTAATTTGTACACTTGGTATGTTTTGAAGGATGAGACGTTATTTTGCAATATTGTACAATGTTCTGAGGAGCAAGATTTTGCATGCCTTGGCCATATCAACTAGGTTTTCCTTCAAGAGTGCAAACACTCTTGCATATGCGGCGGAAATAGAGTGATGAAAAAAGGATTACAAATTCTTATTGACGTTTTTTGGACTAGAGAGAAGGGATCGGGATTGCAAGAAAGGAAGCACGTCCGCAAGGGGAGTTTTGTCTTTGAGTTTGTAGGAGAAATAATTACAAATGAGGAACTAATGCAACGGAGGGTTTCTACAAAATTGGGAAAAGCTGAGGCATCCACACTAGCACTTGATGCGGATTGGAAATCCGAGCTACTGGTGATTGATGATGTGGCATTGTGCATAGACAACACTCTATGGGAGAATGTCAGTAGATTCCTAAACCACAGGTATTTGCCATAATTATACTTGTTCCTTGTGAATTATAGTTGTTGTGATTGATATAGTATAAATTTATAGTTCATTATACTTGTGATGTTTTGAATTTTATTACATGTGGTTGCTTGTTTTCTTGATGTGAAGATGCAAACCTTGTTGATGTGCCCATCAGAATGAGCTGCAAAGACCCAAGAATTTACCATGTTGCATTCTTTGCACAGAAAGATATTCCACCATTGGTAGAGTTGACGTGGGATTATGGATGTAGTTTTGAAATGCCACTTGTAGATTCTATAGTATTGTTTCATTGTAAGTGTGGTAGCACTCATTGCCGTGACAAAGAAAATCCCCTAATTCATCCAAGCAATGACTTTTTAGCATAGTGTGAGAATTGATGAATCTACTTGGTGGATGTATTAGCGAAGTAATTGGTGTTGGATTGTATCTAGCATTATGATACTGTTGCTGCTTTACTATGTTCCCATAGTTGCAAGCATCTAGACATCCGCCCAACACATGTTAGTACTAAAAGATAACTATGTTGAAAGACAAAACGATCATGCGAGGAAGATTGAACTATGTTTAAATGTAAAGTTTTGTATACTTTGTACAAAATTGTACGCAAAGTATAGAATTGTACGCAGAGTATAGAGTTGTACTCAGGGTATGAAATTGTATGCATGGAATGATATATGCATGTGTTGCAAGCAAGGACAACAAATAGTTGTGAATGACATATATTCATACGCACATTTGATTATGAGGTGAAAGACCATCAGTGCATGAAATGCATGGACTCTAGTAACTAACTTTGGTAAAGCTAGTTAAAACTTATACTATACAAAAAAGAACCACCTAAGTACAATTGATTGTGAATGATAGTTCTGAACGCTAGTCCTTTTGCACGACCATCGTCTACCACATTCTCCCTTTGTTGTTGCTAATAAAATCAATTTCAACCCATACTGACAATATGACCTACTTGGTAATCATTAGCATTATACTCCTGCAATATGCCACAAATTATCCTCAACATTCAAAGCAATAAACATATGAAACCAACAACTAATTTTATTTGTAACAAGCAATGTCATATTATGTCCAAAATCAATGGGGAAGGAAACCCCACACTACAATTTCAATATTATAAAATATGCCATACCACAATGGTAATTTTAATACTAAACCCTAAACCCTGGGCATTGGAGGGAAGTAAGTCTTCATTTGCCAAAAAGCACTTCTATGTCAAGTAATGTCTACTATCTAGACAATGCAGCAACATGGCCACATCCTTCTGATTGTGCACTACATTCCAATGTTTGTGAGCCTCATTGTGCATGACAAGATAGTGGAAGACGCAAAACCGTGTTTTGCATAGAAGCCTCCGCCCACAAATCTACCTAGCAATAAACACATTCAAAAGCAATCATAAGACTACATACACGCACAATTTAGTACTAAGTTCAAGTCTAGTAATTACATGATGATGTAAAATTAGCGCTATAAAAGATGAGTTACTCCCATGCAACTAAGCTTCCTTACCACTGACACCAAACACTCCAAGGATCTGCAAAAGAAAAGGATTGTGAACTCCACCTGTTGTAGACATTGCAGAAGCACTTTTGCAAGCGTGTGAGCTGCTTCTCTTGCACTTTCACTCGCTCTCGTAATTTGAAATTGCAAGGTCCTTTCACCATTGTAGTAGTACTTAAGAGCTCAATGAAAACCTCGGCCTACTAATTTTGACTCACAGCTCAATGTTGGGGAAGAAAAACAATCGCATCTAGCAGATCCAAATAGGTTGTATATAGCTTAATAAATATTGAATGCCTCCAGTCCATGACCTTAGTGCAATTGTTGTCAACAATAAAGATAGTACATAAGGTCCAACTGAACCTACAGTGAAAGGTATACCTATGGACTTGGTACTCCATGTTTAGATTTTCTTATTGGTAGTACAATTGTAAATAATTTAAATCAAAGACAATTGCTCCATTTGGATTGACTAGAACTATTGTAAATATTAGAAGTACAACATGTAATTACAAACATCACAAACAATGATAATTTGGAACTAAATGTAATTCAACAATTTTGAACATGAATATTGGTTACAATTAGTACAATTAGTACTAATGATACTAGAAGGTGGTATTGCAGCAATGTACTAACATTCCTTCAGTTACAGATTTTGGTACAAATGCATTTGTACTACTACATACACTAGAAACACTACAATTTCTAAAGTTCAAGCAACTCAACAATTCAGAATCTGGACCTCAATTGAAAGTAGTACAATTTGTACTCTTCAAACTATAAGATGGTAGTGCAACACTTTACAAACATTCAATTCAATTACCAATGTTGGTGCAAATGCAATTGTCTTGTTACAATGATATACAACTCATAATAAGAATAGTACATGAACCATTACAAAAATTGCTGATGTACAAAGAAATGAGGAACTTACATAATGAGTTCAAGAATTGTATGTCATGAATCTGAACTCCATTCTCCCCAATGCATAGAAGGTAAGCACTTGAAATTTGTAGCCACTATTGTACTACCTGAAGGAAATGACTAAATTAGAACAGTACGCTCAGTTCTAGATACTAATGGCTTCTCATTCCATTGGATTAGGATAGTAAATCTATGACCATCTTACACTACAGCTGAACGTAATTCAATGTAATGAAAGTTTACATTCTGTATAACATAGAAAGATAATAATTAGTGCATTAGAATGAAGAACATGTCTCAATTATGTTATCATGGGTAAGGATCTAGAAAAATGGAGAGCAAGACAAAACTTGGACTTGTTGACTACGCCATGTGCAAACAATCTGGAACTGCCGCATTCAATTGGAGACTACAATGAAACACAGCGCCAATGTTGCCTTCAAATTGACCATCGGAAGGAACCATTTTGAGATTCTTACAGTAAACAAATCAAAAGCAAGGTGTCAATTGGTTCTAGGATGTGTGCATTATATTATAGCTAGTACGATAAGTTTGAGAAGCTAGCTGAGAACTTCTCCTACTCCCTTGTCCTTAAATTACATCAAATGGTAAGTTGAAATCAAAGTGAAATAGAAGTAATAGGAATTGTGAATACAAACCTTCACATACTTTGGTTAACCGACTCAGAAGAGAGTGTAGGGCCGTCTATCTCCATTGCTCGCTCAAACAATGCCTCATTGCTTTTGACAATAGTAGTTCTAGTGCTACAAAGTTCTAGATAGTACGCAATGTTTCCTTGCTTTGACGTCGGTGTTTTTGAGACAAAACTGTATGTGGAAGTAACTGAAGAATCAAAATGACTGCTTACATCAGCCAAGGAATGACGTCTAGTATTACACAATGAAAAGTACTGCGTGATGCATTGTTGAACAAGCCTAGAGCTACAAAAAGGAAAATAATCTGTAATACATTGTTGAACTAGTGGAGACTTTGGGAATGGAGGGATAGACATTGCACAAAAAACACAAGAGAAACACAACAAAAAAAAACAAAAAAACCTCTACACATCTCTTGCAAACCACTGAAGCAAAAGAATTGCCAAAGGAGACAAAGGGTTGGTAGCTCCATATGCCCCCCAATTCACAATGAGTATTTGTGAACAACCTTCTAGATTTTGCCTACAACTCAATGGTCATCCGGGTACCATTAACGCACCTTCGAAGATCATTTGGAAAGTACAATGAGTTAGTACATTGTGCGGACAAAAGTAATCCAAGTACAAATTTGTACAAGGAGTGTCAAATTGTACAAAATGAAGTAACCATATAAGAAGAATGCCATTACACAATGATGTAAGTTTTGGGTTTTGGAGTATAATGCTTATACTAAGGATTAATTGTGCAGTTGATTCCACCCTTGAACAAATAATAGGACAGTACAAAAGTATAGTATTGTATAATGAAGTAACGGCTTGAACTTAGAAGGAGCATAGGAATACATTTGAGTATGCTGAAGTATAGATTCAACACAGAAGCACCAAATGAAAGATACAGTTTTTTAGAGTACAAAACAACTTGCATAAGGAGATTGTTTGCTACTGCAGTTAAAGTATTTAAGAAAATGGATGTATATTACAAATAAAGTCATCCTAAATCATCCCTAATCCTCTTCCTCCCTAAACCAATGTAATAAAGCCCTAATAGTGTCAATGTTGTCTTTGCTTATGTTGTACATAACCTCCCTACCTTTTCACCTGCCTGGCTTTGGAATCATAGCAAATTTACCATGCACCACAAGATGTGCATCAATATGGGCTAGTTGAGAGTTGCTCAAAAATACGTATCCATTGTTCCACTTTTGATAATAAGTCCCTTGTAAGATGAAGTCTCCAGCTTCAAAATTAGGGCCCCATGTGCATTTGAAACCACGCTCAACCTCATACTTCTCCCTTGTGCATTGCAGAATATAAAATTCCACTACTTCAATATTGCCCTCCACAGCAGGGACAACAAAGATGTCACCCGGCCAAATTAGATCTCCAAATCCCTCACCTTTGCCGGCTTCCTCCCAATCCTCATCATTTGGAAAATTGTGGTATATCATGTGGTCAGCCACTTCTTGGAGATCATTTGGTTTCAGTTTCACCAGATCCCAATTTTCAACGTGAGATATATTCACGCAATTTGCAAATTCTCCATCAAGACAATAGGCACAAAAGCATGAGAGTTTGCAAAAAAACAGTTGCGTTGGATTTGCTACAGCAAACATGTAAATTGAATGCAAGGCTTGGAAACCTTGCACAGTTTCACAGTGATAGCTATGATCCCTCATAATATTGTTGGGTATTTCCCAGAAGAATCTCTTCACTTCCTTGATGCCTATCTTCTCAAAGTTGGTATCAACTGTCCCTCCCATTGTTCCTTCAAGAAAGACACTGCGTCATACGCATTTTGCATCCTCCGCCATGTGTTGTGTAACTGGGACTACCTCAGCGCATGTTTCACAGCAGCACCAACTCCATCCCACTCTCCCTTCCCATGACCAATTCCAAAAAAGTTCCAATTCATAGTACACCCATTTGTGGCGCCAAGATATCTGGCCACAAAATAGAATGGTTGGGCACCCTTGAACTGGCCTGCACATCCGTCAGACCACACTATGTGGTGCTTTGGCCAAATCCTTGTATTACAATGCATGAACAACAATCAATTCAAGCATACCATTTCTACGTGCAATACACAAGCTAGCATGAAAGCAAAAGGTTTTGATTCTCCATGCTAGCTACAAATACTCTTATAAGAGCTAGGCATGTAGTTTAAATGAGAGAGGAAGAGAAAAAATATAGAAATATAAGCAATGTCATGCACACCTTGAGTCTCTAGCCATTGCCAATGTTGCATCAAGCAATGCTGTACAAAAAGAGAATCATGCTTTTTGTCATCAATTATGTAAAAATGCAATTCCTTCACCATGTCTCCATTAGGTTTAAAACGGTACGTGATGTGCACAAGGATATTGATCTGCATTGAGCACCAGTACATGCTCTGAATCTGGTTTTGAATCTCAAAAGTGTAGTTCTCGACAAAATCAATATGTGATAAAATCACATCTTTGCCCAAATTTTGCATAGAACGCTTGTAGGGGTTGTCTTGCCACCTCGCAATGAAGCTGCGCTTCATAAATTGGGGCAATGTAGACTTGAAGTATTCAAAAAGCACCCTAGGAGAGGTGTCTTTATATACCTCAACAATCCTCTTCCGGGATTTCCCATCCCGTGTCACTCCAATGATTTCATTCTCAAAACAATTCCAGGTGACATTTGCAGACGATGATGACTCAAGAGGCCAAATCAGAAGCTTTGAAATACCACAACTTGCACATGTACCCATGACACATTGCAAAGCATGCCATTCTTCATTTTCAAGCTTAGGATAGATGATCTCCTGCCACAAAGTTGTTGTACTTGCATATGTCTTCATATGCACGTTTCACTGTGACTCTTCCACACAAAAGAGATACAAATCACACACGCACTTGCAATTCTCTAAGATGTGGATTCCCCTTGTGTCGTCTCGAATTTGATTGAATCCCTCCCTAAGCATGTCAATCTCTACGTGGTATCTGCAACAACAAACGTTCCTCTTGTTGCAGGCTCTAACAAAATAAGGCTTTAGTTTCTCAAAGGCTCTTTGTTTGATTAGCACGTCTGGGTGTGCAACTTTAAACCAATGGAAGAATGCGGTCTGCAAGAATGCAAGTGTTTTTTATGAGAAAGAGGTAATGACAAATACAACCCTTGTCCAAATACCCTAAACCCTATTATGCAATAGTACACATGGAGTACAAACCTTCAATAGAGCAACCATCCAACAAAGAAGGCACTTTGAATACTCAATCTTCAAACCTATACATTTATTACTACACTATGTACTTAAATAGTTACAATAAACGTATTGCAAAGTACACATACAAGCCATTAAATAGCAGAAGGAAATACATGAAGGTGTAGGCATGCATAGTGTATATAACGGATGGAAAGAATATCTAATATTGTATACATGGCAAAGCAACGGGTGAATGAAGTGCTGCCATATTGCAATTGATTGACAATACCTGGCTTTTGAGCAAATAGTGAGTGCAATGTTTCTCATACGTGTTGGGGCTCATCCACTTTTGTACAATTTCCTTCCTATTGGGGCTTACTCGGGTCTCTTCTATCCACCACTTTGTAACAAGGTCTTTAATCTCGTCAGGAAACCCTAGTCTCTTTTTGCGTCTTGCAAGTGCAAAAGGTGCTCCAAGCAGATGCACACTACTTTGGCGGGTTATAGCAACCCTTAAATTGAATGGACGAACTTTCAAAACTTGTGACAAAGCTATGGTGCTTGTCATAGTAGAAGATATAGATGCATCTAAGAGAACAGCCTTCCTAGCAAGCATATCTGCCGATTAAACACCTTTCACAATGTCCAACTCCAATTGATAGTTCTTGAGGAATTCAAATTGAGCCTTGGCATCTTGCCCATGAGGATAATACTCAGGAAGAAATGGACAAATACATTTGTTTTCCAAAAAATGTTCCATAATCTTCAATCTAGAAGATGCCACCCAACAACCTTGCATCTTTATTATGAAAAAATCCACACTTTTGGACACAACTAGGGAAAGCTCTTGTGAAGAGATCTCCCTTTCTACCTCCAATTCATCCCAAACAATAGCAAGCAACCTCGTTGCTTCTCCTCTCTCCCTCAGCAAATGTCAACAATTCCGTTGCCTCTCTGCCTCTTCGTCTCTTAGACCCTCCCTCACTGCATTATAATCCTCTGCCCTTCCCCAAGGTCCTTCCTCTTGAATCCAGCACGTTGTTCTACTAGTCTTTTATTTGCTATTACAAGGAGCTAAGGTGAAATAATATGCATACACAAAAACAAACCTTCACATAAAAATGAAACTCATAGAATGAAAGCTTGAAACAACCACTAAAGCATTGGATCCTTGGTATTGTACAACCTTCAACTTTCTGCATATTTTGAAGCCTTAGCAAGAAACCGTAACTGCGCCAAATTTTCCAGCACTTCGACGGGGTCACTAACAGAAGACCTACAAAAGCACCTGAATATGCGATGTACTAATTTTTCCTACAACTTGTACTCATTGTACATGTTTTTACATTTGGTAGAGGATTGACCGTAGCATGTGATGACCCCATGTCAGAGACTCAAGCGGCAGAGATGGTCAGAATGCAAAGAATGTCAAGGGGAACTGTTAAAACGTGCGTTCCTTTGTAAGTAGAGAAAAACTACGTACATTCACAAAAGAGGGGTTACACAATGTGACCTTGTGACCCGTGAATGCATTGCATTCTTGTACCTTTAAATCCTGGATCGGATTCCATATCTTTAAATAAGAATAATTGGTAGAAGTTTCTAAAATTGCAACCGTACAAGGGTGTTATTGCACATTGTTAGAAAATTGTAACTCCAAAATCTTGCACCCCAAGGGGTCCTAAACCCTTGACCCATATATTGTAGGTTGAGAGCGGATGCGGCATAAAATAACTCCCCAAAATTTTGCCTGATTATTCTATAAGTTACTCTCCAAAAATGCCCAATGTCAAACAAATCAAAAAATTAAAATGGCAAACATTACAAAAGTCATTAAGCTTAACTAACAATGGAAGGTCAAGATTGATTCCAAAAGGCTCAGTCTATTGCAAATTTTATACCAAGTACTAATTTTAGGCAATGGAAGATGCTTTAAAAAAGGCTTATTTTTACTTAAAAAATTGATCAAATGCCAAATTATAACAAGTTTTTTTGAAGTGTCTGATCTTGTTTAATTAAGAAATTTGATGCCCAGTTGGTTTTTTCTTAAGAAATAATCAGTTTGGCAGAGACTTGCCGAAGCTACTCTCAGCTTATAGTATCTCAATTGTGAAGCACCCTAAGACCCAATTTGAAGATTTATTCACCAAATTGTAGAAGAGTACTAATTTTGTTGTTTGTTTTCTAAAATGGCCCGAGACTAGCTATTTGCCAAAAAAACATAATTTTTGGACTAGCAGATGTTTTGCCTTGAAGGATGGGATCTTGGGTGTGGAATCCATTTCCAAATATTATCCAAAACATGTGGCATGTAGTCTAGTAGTCATATGTTATTTACCCTAAGCCTACCTAAATCCATAGTTAACCATTTCTTTTTCGCAAATTCTATCTTACTCTATACAATACCACCATTGCAATTTTATTTTATCCCTTTCATTTAGACTTTGGTGCCTTTTAAAATCTTGCAATCTTGACCCTAAACCCTAAACCTTGCCCAATTGCTACATACTGTCTATATACAAAATACCTAGAACCTTAAATCCCAATACACAAACATTGTGAATACTTAATTATTAATCCATAAGCAAGCTCATTCACCTAAAAGCATATGTGTCCACCCAAAATGCAAGCTTGTAATTACATTGTTGTGCCTATTTATCCAACCAATGTACACTTGTTCATCCAAAACCCCAAATTTGGTCATGCGGATGCACACCCTTTCATCCATACACATAACTATCCTTCAAAGTACTAGTTCATTGACCCTAAATGCACATTTATTTGGTATAGTGTACAATAATTCATCCACGTACATAATTATTCACCCACATGTACGTTCATACATCCAATTTCAACCTCATTCATTCACATGCACATTCATTTGTGCATACATGCACATAGTCATCAATCCACCAAACTACTTATGTATTTAAATGTACATACAGTCATTGGAATGAATGCAATATTTTCTCAAAGGTAATTATGTCTCCCTTTAAACCATAATTTGCAATTTTACTCATAAAAATCCTATAAATAAACTCTAGTTTCCTAAAATAAGAATTTGGATCAATGCTAGCAAATTGACTCCTAAATCCTAAACATATAGTAATAATTTTGGAAACACCTCTACACTCATATCTCTACAAATACATTCTTATGAAAATGACTAAATTCTTCAAACATACCCTAAACCACAAGTTAAAAAAAAACCTCTCTACAGCCGTAGCTACGTTAAAAGAACCATAGTGTTGTCTTCAACATGTAACACAAAAAATACTTTCAATAATCCCTAAAAAAAATGGTACAATATTTGCTTAGAATGCTCAAAATCCCTTTGGGCACAAGTGGAAACTTAGTCAAAATAGCTACAAAACCAATATCCTAAATGAGGGGAATAGTCATACAAAAAAGCCATTGAAAATGCTATTTTCAATAAGAATTGAAAAGAAACTAAATCACTCACACCGTTAAAAAGAGAGAGAGGTAAAAATGCCTTGGAAAGGTGAAAAATGCAGAGAAGGTTAATTGCCCATGTCAAAGAGTCAAATGGCAGAGACGATGAGAATACAAAAAATATTAAGGGGGAAATGTCAAAGCATGCATTCCTTTGTAAGTAGAGAAGAACTACATGCATTCACAAAGGAGGGGTTACACAAATGTGACCCCCTTTGCAAAAAGGTGTGACCTTGTAACCCGCAAATGCAATGCATTCTTGTACCTTTAAACTCTAAGTCAGATTCCATATCTTTTTAACCCTTGAAGCTTTGAACATCTTTTTTGGCAACATAGTAATTTTGGGCAACTCACTACCAATGGGGTTTTCATTTTATTTCTTAAAAATTTTCACACATGATGTGTCCAAGGAGTAGTTTTCAAGCCCAATAATTTCCATAACTTTTGACTTCATGGTTCAAAAGTTATTGCTTGATATGTCTTTGCTCAGCAGGCAATCCAAAAAACTTCTTTAAAAATTACATTTTTTGAGTTATTTTTTTTTAAAGTAGTACTTTAGATTTATATATACACGAAGAGCTTTGAATCATTCCATTTTCATCAATGAGGTGAAAGTTATGAGGAGTTTCTATTTGCGGGCAATTATGGATTCTCTACTCTAAAACAAACTTTGGAGTCCATTACTATCCTCAATTTTCAATATTTTAGAAAAAGAACAAAACCAAAACATGTAGATTGTTTATCACAACAGTGTGACCATTGGAATTGAAAATTTTCATGTCCATAATTAAGTTCTTGACAATTTTGTGGTTTGAATCATTCTCTAGTCTCTACTTCTAGTTGCTTACTATTGTTTTTCCATGTATTTTACAATTCAAAATGCTTTGAATATTTTCAAGTGTGTATCCAACTCTATTTGAAGTACATATCCAATAATTACAATTGGTATGGAGTTTATTTCATATAAATATGACCATGTGAAGTGTAGCTGCCTGGATTTTTTCAAGGACAAAAAATGCCTTTTGGTCAATTCAAACCCAATTATCTAACAACCTACATGATAACAAATTTTGAAACCTTTTCGACATCTTTGGATACTTGTGTACTACAAGATCTTACAATCAGATGTGTCAAAAAAAAATGCTTTTTCTAAAATTTGATACTTGTACTAGAAATGGCAGTTTTAGAGCAGTTTTGGTGAAAATTTGAGCTGAGTGCTTTCATAGGGGTTAAATAACAAAAAGTGGTGGAAATCCTTAAATTAATGCAGTGCAGGTGTTAGTGCACAAAGTCAAAAAACTATAACCCCTAAGCTCTGCACTCCGGGGGCTTTAAGCCCCTTATTCACCCTAAACTACAGAGAATTCTAAAGTCTAATCCATTTTTACGATTTACTTAACTAAATGTACAAGAGTAGAGAGTTTATTGTTTGTTTACCAAAGTGGTATATGCCAAAACAAATGTCTGAACCCCATGGCTTTGTGGGCCACGTGTCATAAGTTTTTATATTGTCTCTACATACACCCATAGTCTTTTATCCCTTTTTTGAATGTACACTATTACTTTATATAGTACAAGTGCACATCCTAGACTCTAAACCATGCATATATTGGATATCAACCTCCAAACCACTAGGTTTCTTTTATATCCCTCTTGCCTCATATCGATTTTTGGGGCTACATAGAGCTGCATTCCCTCATGAATTTGCAAAATGTGTTCTTGTTGTTGTTGTTGGTTTTATCAATCCCTTGCCCCACCCTAAATCCCCCTTAAATTAAGAACGAGATCACAATAAGAATGATTGGCAATTGAGACAACACCCTAAACCCTAATCAAAATAAAAACCAAAAATTGATCATGTTCATACATGTTTGTTTGGGTTATGTAGTACCCTAAACTCAAATATCTTGAATGCCTTTTTGTGAGATGGCACATGAAATTGAATCCATTATTTCCAAATAAATATGGTTTTCTAATCCAATTGCATCTTGACCACACCATAGATCTTGATTTCTAAACAGAAGAAGTACAAGATACAATGAAAGTAGCAATGACCAACACAAACTCATAAATCCCTAACTTCCTAAATGAAAAGATCAAAACCAAATAATCAACAAATATCAAACCAACAAGTGAATTTACCTTTGTAATTGCAATATTCAATTGCTTACTTACCATACACCACATACGCACCCCACCATAAGACCCTAGCCCTAGCAAAAATGTTTTATACATCAATTTAAAATTTTCTAAATACTTTTTTAAAAACAAGCTTTATCATAACTTCTAAACACCTAAACTCCCTAAAATCCTAGTTACATCCTAAAAAAATTTTAACCAATGTCCTAAACACATAACACAAGAAATGCTTTCATAAACCCGTAAAATAAACAATAAAAAATCCACTCAAAAGCTAAAAGTTCCTTTGAGCAAAGGTAGAAATCTTAGTCAAAATAGTCATGGAAGAGAAATCCTAAGCAAGTGGAATATTCCCTAAAAAAATGCGACCAAACATGCTATACACAAATGAGAATCAAAGAGAAACCAAATCACTCACATTGTTAAAAAGGAAGAGAGGTAAAAATGCTTGGGAAAGGTGAAAAGTGCATAGAAGGATAACTGCCGTGTTAGTGAGTTTGATGGCAAAGACAATGAGAATACAAAGAATGTCACGGGGAAATGTCAAAATGTGCGTTCTTTAGTTAGTGGAGAAAAACTACGAGCATTTACAAAGGAGAGGTTACACAAATGTAACCCCCTTTGCAAAATGGTGTGACCCTGTAACTCGTGAATGCATTGCATCCTACACCTTTAAATCCCAAGTCGGATTCCATATCTTTAAATAAGATTAAGAGGTGGAAGTTTTTTAATTGGAATGGTACGGGTGTTAATGAACATTGTCAAAAAATTGTCCCTTCCCACGTTGTGTATCCCAAGGGCTTGTAAGTCCTATGATTGCTCTCAATTGCAAAGCATCCAAACTATTTTAAAGATTTACATGGTTAAATGTAAAAGAGTATATATGTTGTTGTTTGGTTTTTTAGTGGCCTGGAACTTGCTATGCATGCCTGAACAACATTGTAAGCTTGTACAGTGATATGAGTGCATTTTCTAACAAAACTAAACTCTTCTACTCATATTCTCTACAAATGTGAATGCATTATAAATTTAAACTAAAAAATTATATTTTGCATTCTACCATTCATTCACGGTAGGAAAACAAAGGACTTCCTAATATATATAATAAGATTGGTATGATTTTATCCCCACATTTAGCTTTCAAGAACTACAATAACCCTAAAACCCTTCAACATTATCCAAAATATATATATAACCCAAAATGAATGTGTCTTCTAGATAAAAATATCAAATGCTTATATATTAAATAAATACAAGCCTAAAATTGGCTTGATAGGCAAAATCTCTTGCAATAACATGTTGTTCAAGGTTTCAAGCAATAAAAACATAAAATTGTTGTTTGAACACACCCTTGAAGGCAAAAATCAGCTTAAACATGAAGTTTGATGATTTCAAAATGGATCAAGTCCTTTAGGGGTTATCCTATGATTAAATTATTGCCACTAAAAAAAATTGGTGCTTTCTTTCTTGTGCATTTATATAAACCCTAAAAAAATAATTATAAAATATTTTGTAAGGTCTTACCATTAATCATGTATCTTCATTAAGTACTTCTAGGTTGAGTAAGGGCTTCTTGTGGCAAATCAACCTTGTTTTGAATAAAATGCCAAAATGAAAAATATACTCTATGTAATAAAAGAAGTTTGTATAAAACAAATTTGCAAACAAATGAATTAGGATTCAAGAATTTCCAAAACAGACTTGTATAGTTAATGCTACATGACATTTTTGGCCCAAATCAAAATTTATTTATGATTGTGCTCTAGTGTAGTTTTTTAGGCTCAACACACATTGATTATTTGCTCCCCTATCAAATTAGCCTCTCTGTCATTTTCAACAAACAACAACTTCTCTAAAATGTGCAAATCATTACAAATCTCCAATTTAACCACAAATTGATGAGTGCGCCTGTGTTTTGAAGAGGCTCTCTAAAAAGCCTACCCTAAACCAAAAAAAAACTTCCTTGATTCCAAGGTAGCTCTTGCATGAGCCACCTTAGAATTTTGAAAACCTTCTTTGACTAAAAATACATAATCACAACAAAATCAAAATTTAAAGTTTTAATTTTTGAGGTTTTATTTTTATTAGTTGAAAAGAGCCTATTAGATTTTAAGTAGGATTTTTTGTTGTCCTAGTGGAATCATAGACTTAGAGGGCTATTTGGACCCCTAAAACCATCAAAATAAATCATATAATATTTTATATTTTGCATTTTACTTTTCTCAAAAAGAATATTTTATTATGCATACTTTGTTTGATTGTAAAAGTGCTATTCAATATCAAATAGCACTTCAACAAGTCGTATTTGCAGATGAACTAGAACCTCAAATTGGAGATTTGCAATTTAGTTTACAATTTAATGAGTTCTAAAATCCCATATACATCTCCAAAAAAGGCTTGTTGAACTGCTATTTGATATTGAATAGCACTTCAACAAGCCTTTTTTGGAGATGATTAGCACCTCAGACCAAAGGTTTTAGTAGTTACACTAGTTGAAAACTACATTGGGACCTCAAAGTTGATCAAAGTGTGAATAAATCTAAGAAACTATGGTCCAATATAATATTATCTTCAAAAATAGCTTGCTATAAGCTATTCAATATCAAATTGCACATTTCTAAGGTAAATGGTCTTTCCATTTGACCAAAACCTTGAGCCTACAGTCTGAGTGACTATGTCATCTTCAGAAACGGTTTCCTAGAAGCTATTTGATTTTGAATAGCTTGGGACGAGCACTATTTTAATTTCCAAAAAAAAGAATCCAATTTTTTTCTTTTTAAAGTTACCAAAAAAAAAGGTTAGGGTCAAAAAAACGTATTGAAGAACCTTCTTTGAGATCTGAATAGCTTTAGACAAGTGCTTTTTTAGTTGGACATAAATAATATCTATAATTCCTTCTTGAAAAGGTTAGCAAAAAGTAAAAGAATTATGGGTCAAGAAAAATATGTCCAAGAACCCTATTCAAATTCTGAATAGCCCTCAACAAGCACTATTTCAATTCTAGTGTAAAAGAAAAAGTAAAAAAAGAAGGGAAACAAAATATAAAAAAGTTTATAAAACAAAATGAACAACCTTGTTCAAAATCTGAAAAGCCCTCGACAAGCATTTTTTCAGTTTAAAGTAAAATAAAAAATAAAAATAAAAATTGCATTAATTTAACTTAATTTGAAAATAAATAAAAATTTGATTAAAAATCTTTAAAATTAAAAAATCCTTAAAAAAGCTTTAAAAAGTAAAATAATAATAACTAATTTTTTAAAAAGTACATAGAAGAAAAGAAAAAATAAAATAAAATAAAATAAAGGTAGCAAAGAGGGCTATTTGTTTCCAAACAGCTCTGTTCAACACCTTTGTTTTTATATAATTTTTAAAAAAAATTAGGTTTTTAGGTAAATTTCCTCAACCAAAAAGATGTTGTTTGATATTGAATAGAATTCTTATTATGGCAAGCGGTCTTTGTAAATTAAAATTCAAAGTTGATTGAAATGTAAATGAAACTAAAAAACTACAAGAAAAAGTAGAAAATGATTAAAAAAATTAATCATTGCATACAAAAATGGACATAGACAATGTGATGACAATGTCTAATGCAAGTTGATTAAATTGTTTTCAAAACTTAAAGTTTGGAGTTAACAAAACATCTTTACAAATGCAAAAATAAGGTATTTTCAAAATCCATTTGGGCAAGACTTTTTCCTAAATTAGAGAATAACATGTTACAGAAGTTTCCTATAGTGATCTCCATATGAATATGGAGACAATTTTGTACTTGATGAAATGGCTTTGTGATCCTAAGTCCCTAACACTCTAAATTGAAATAACATTTACAAAAGTATCAAGCCCCTCAATAATCTTTTATACATGTACGTCATAAAAACCCATCCCACCACCAAAACCAATTGGTGCAACAGTCACTTGAAAATTCCTAAAGTCCTTTGGGCATAAGTCGGAACTTTGTCAAAATAGCTACAAAAGAGCAATTGTAAACAAGGAAAATATTTATTTTAAAAAAAAGACTGAAAAATGTTATTTACAATGAGACTTGATGAGAAACTAAATCACTCATGATGTTCTAAACGCAGAGAGGTAAAAATGCCTCAAAAAGGTGAAAAATGCAGAGAAGGGTAACTGCCGTGTCAAAGAGTCAGATGGCAAAGACGATGAGAATGCAAAGAATGTTCGGTGGGACTGTCAAAAAGGGGGGTTCTTTTTTTAGTGGGAGAAAACTACATGCATTCCCAAAGGAGGGGTTACACAAATGTGGCCCCCTTTGCAAAAAAGTGTGACCTTGTAATCCGTGAATGTAGTGCATTCCAGTACCTTTAAACCGCAAGCCGGATTTCATGTTTAAAAATGAATATGAGGTGGAAGTTTCTAAAATTGCAATAGTACAAGAGTGTTACTGCACATTTTTAGAGAATTGTAACTCCAGTACCTTGCACCCCAAAGGCTTCTAAGTCATAGTGAACATCTCAACTAAGAAGACCCAAACCAATTTATAGATCTACATGGCTAAATGCAAAAGAGTACAAGTTTTGCTGTTTTTTTTTCTAGAGTGGCCCAAGACTAGCTATTTGCCAAAAAAAAAATATTTGTAGACCACCACATGCTTTACCCTAGAGGGAGTGATGTTAGATGTGAAACCTATTTCCCTATACTATCCTAAACTTGTGGCCTGTAGGTTGGTAGTCATGTGTTGTTCATCTTTCCTACCTAAACCCATAGTTGTTCATGTCTAGTACATATGTTCTATTGTCCTCTATACAATACCGTCATTGCAATTTCATTTAATCCCTCTCATTTAAACTCTAGTGCTTTTTAAAATCTTGTGATCTTGGGGTTGACCCTAAACCTTGCCCAAGTGCCACATGCCATCTACATAAAAAATTACCTATGACCCTAAATTCCAATACACACACATTGTGAATAATCAATTATTAATCCACTCACAAGCTCATTCATCTAAATGTGTAGATGTCCACCCAACATGCAAGCTTGTATACACGGATGCCATTTTATGCAACCAATGTGCACTTGTTCATCCTAAACTCCAAATTTGGTCATGCGGATGCACATCCTTTTGTCCATACACATGACTATCCTTCCAAGTACTAGTCCATTGACCTTAATGCATGTTTCTTTACCCAATTGTTCAATAATTAATGCATGTGCATCTTCATTTGCCAACATGTACATTTATACATCACATGCACATTCATTCATGTGTACCTGCACATATTAGGTATCAATCCACCCAACTATGTATGTAGTTATAAGACAAAATAAATTCATGGTACAACAATTCAATCAAATTGTTCAAAGTCCCTTTAGAGCACAGTTGGAAAACTTAGTGAAAATAGCTACAAGAGAAATCCTAAACAACGAGAATATCCATTAAAAAAAACCAACCAAAAATGCTATTTACAATATGAATCATTGAGAAACTAAATCACTCCTACCATAAAAAACAGAGAGATGTAAGAATGCATGGGAAAGGTGAAAAATGCAAAGAAGGTTACCTGCCATGTTAGAAAGGAAGATGGCAAAAACAGTGAGAGTACAAGGAATGTCAGGGTGAATTGTCAAAGCGTGCATACCTTTGTAAATAGAGAAAAACTATGTGCATTCACAAAGGAGGGGTTACACAAATGTGACCCCCTTTGCAAAAAGGTGTGACATTGTAACTTGTGAATGCTATGCATTCTTGTATGTTTAAACCCCAAGCTGGATTCTGTATCTTTAAATAAGAATAACTGGTGGAAGCTTTGAAATTGGAATGGTGCAAGTGTTATTGCACATTGTCAGAGAACCATAACTCCAAAATCTTGCACCCCAAAGGCTTTGAAGTCCTATGTCTAACTTGAAAAAGAAAAGCACCCAAATCAATTTAAAGATTTATGCGCTTGAATGTAAATGAGTACAAAATATGTTTTTTATTTTTTCTCCTAAATCCCCCAGAACTTGCTGTACATGCCTAAATAGCATTGTAAGCTTGTATAGCCGCCATATAAGTGTACTTTCTAATTGACTAAACTCATTTGGTTGTATAGAAGAATTTGCAAAAATGAATTGTGCAATTTACATGAATTGACATACCCATCAAATAATTTGTTAAAAAATAAATAACTTGTATATTCTCTACCTATGCTTCATATAAAAATTTCTTGAGACTATAGTTATACTTTCCATCCACTCCGTATATCAAATAACCAAATAACAAACGGGAATCTTTATTTCTTCCAAAGAATGTGCAAATTAGAAAGCATTGCACATTTGACAACCAACTCCAAAAGTTCAAATGATGTCAAAAAATTGATCTAAAACCAAATTGGAGTTCATTCTAAATCCAAAACCCCCTAAACACTAGTTTCCACAAAAACACCACCACATTGTATATTCTTGCGTATTTGTCAATTATGGTCACATTTTTTTTGTTTTCAAAGGATAGGAGCACAGAATCTATTTTCTTGTGAACAACCCACAACAAAGCATATCCATTTGTTCCTTTGTTCAAGCGGCAAATCTATATACATTGTTTACATACTACATACAAGCTACCCCCATTATACATGCTAGCATGTTAGACCCTAAAACCCTAAATCTCTAAAATTGACAATGCATTTACCCCCCAATCCCAACTACTTTAGCACTCTCTACAATCTTAGTCATTACACAACAAAACCATTCCTAAACCCTCCAAATACATTCTGATACCACTTCTAATATTTTTCACCGTTGATTGTTTCTCTATAAGTCCATGGTCATTCTCTTGGTACCATTAAAAGTTCTTGAAGCAATGAACAAGATAAACAAAGCTAAACTCTTAGACCCTAAACCCTAAATTTGCCAAAAATAAAAAAAGATGACAATAAGGAAAGCTAGTCTCCATTTCACCCTAGTAATTTGGATTAGCTCTATACATTCAAGTTGAATTCTACCACAAAGATTTCTCCAAAGACAAACATTTTGCTAGTTGCCAGTGTGGTGTATAATTTATTGTTCTTAGAACCTAATCCTAAACCTCTCTTTCAAAAATACTGCATATTTGAAATTTACAATAGTATCCTAAACCACTAAATCCAAATGTTTGATGAATATGAAATAGTTAATGCTTATAAACCCATCACATAAGAATCCCAACCCTGTCTCCAATGTTGGGCCACTAAATAACTACCAAACATTATGATTCTTGTTTCCTCCCATGAAGAAAACTTCATCAAAGTTAAAAGAGTACCATTTTATAACGCATCCATGTCTTCTCTTTACCCTCTTGCGCATGTCATACATGTTAGAACAATAGTAATAGAATCATATTACACCATATTTGCAGGAGTGTACACATGTACACATATTGTAATCAGAAATTTTGACAAAAAAGAATATAGTTCCATCATTGCATATATAAATAAACAAATGACAAAACCAAGTAGCCATGATATGAAATGTATGTAATCACACGTCGCTCAATGCTTGAAGTAGATAAACAACCACCAATTTAAGCAAGTATTCCACATCCATTTGAAGCGGGTTTACAAGGGAGAATTCAATATCAAAACCTTTGCATTATTGTGCATCCAAGGAAGTGCACACCAAGCTCAAAAAATGTGGCCGTTTTTACAAGCATGAGACAACCCAATAACTACTTGGAATAACAACCACCTTAAACCCTCAATCCTAAATCCACTAGAAGCATGAACTATAAAATCGGCAAACAAATCCAAGCAAGTGCTTTGCATCCCCTTGAAAAGTCTTTGCTAAGGAGAACTCAAACTCTAAACCTTTGCATTGTCATGCATCAGGGTAGGTGCACTTCAAGCTTAAAACAAACAACACATGTTATTGATGCTCTAGCCCTAAAACCAACTCCAAATTATCCAAGCTAATGCTCCACATTCCCCCAAAATGACTTTGCCAACAAGAATCCAATCTCTAAATCCTGAACCGCTTTTTCATGCAACAAGGTGAGTGCTCTTCAATCCTAAAAACTACAACAAATTTCACAAGCCCAAAACAAGCACGTTATGAACATTTAGGTTTAGGATCATTGCAAGATTAACATCACATGTCAAGAAGACAAAAATCCACCCAAACCCAATTCTAACTCAAAAACCCTAAACCCCCTCCTCCCTCTCCCTCACACACACGAATGGCACAACCTCAAGGCTTTAAGACCAATACTCTAACAAATAGGCCACCATAAACCTTCACTGTGTTCTAAGCCCATTTGCAGCACAACATACATCATTATATAAACACCTTCAACTCTTTTGAAGCAAGAATTCCATAAACAACCATTGATATCCATCCCTACTCCAACAATCCAAAGATGAAGATAGTATGTTCCACAATAGCTCATTGCTATAGTTTCACTGTGTTTGCATCACCTTCACAGAGACCACAAGGCAATGGTTGGTTACCAACTCCAATACCACTGCTTCCAAAGCATACATGTTAGCTTCCTAGGTTATAGCACATGTGTAGACAAACTCCTAAACCCCATTGTTAGAGAGGCTGTAATTAGCAAGAAGCAGGTTGCATACCATAAACCCCCAACTAGCATTTACCTATTGCAAGTCTTTCTGTACTATTGTGACGAGCTTTGTAATGCCATTGTAGAAGTGCGCCATTCCTGCAAGAAAAGGACTCCAGCATTCACCATTTGTATTGGATTGCCTCATTTTGATAGCCAACTTACCTCTTAACCCGCAATTAGAAGTCTCTTCTAAACCTTCACCATTTTTGCTATACAAAATGAATTTTTTTTTTTTGAAAAACTCTAAGAACTTCCCCTTTTTCTAGTAGCCTTAACGGCTAACCATATGTTCCTTGATGCCTTGAAAGTAAAGGCATTCTTAACTCCAAGCATATACCTTGCATGCCTTTAGAACAACCGTGCAAGCAATAATATAATTCTTGAAAACATTTGCATAATCCAGCATCAACAAACCCTAAATCCTTCAAACTCAAACTATTGTAGCGCGTAGGCCTGACGCAAGAGCAACCTACAAAAATCAAACAAGATATCAACGCAAACTCCCTTACCCTAAACCTTTAATAAACCAACCCTCAAAACATCCACAGGTATATCATTGTCGAACCAATCACACATCTAAATGAGTGCCTTGCCAATCCCTTGGAATGACCATGCAATGGGGAGAATTCAATCTCTAAAACCCATTTGCACTATTGTGCATTAAGGAACGTGCTACCTTCCAAGCCCAAAAACGTCGTAGTGGCCACATAGATACAATTGCAACAAAAAACATACCCAAAGAAAACTCCGACTGCACACCTTCCAAAATCCACACACACCGATCCCAAGGACCCTCCCCTTGTTGCCACAACCAACCACACATCTAAGCGAGTGCCTTGCCATGCCCTCAAAATGACCATGCAATGGGGAGAATTCAATCTCTGAAATCCATTTGCACTATCATGCACCAAGATGCGTGCTACCCTTTGAAAACATTGTGGCGACACAAGTGATGCAAGAGCAACCCACAAAAACCAAACAAGATACCAACCCAAACTCCCTCACCTCAAGCCTCCTTGAACCCTTATTTCTACAATTAAATGGAAAATAGTAAATTTGTTTTAATCACTCATAATATAATAATAGCAACTTCATCAATACAAAAAAAAACATAAATCATTATAAACCTTGTACTCGTTTCCTAAACTTCTAGAGTTGTCTGTAAGCAAATCTATGGTCAACTGAACAACAAAAGTGAAATTAACAATGTACTTCATTCTAAATATTTCACATTATGCAACTACTTATTTACATCCCTACTTGAACAATTTGTAAACTTACAAACAATATAATTTCATAACAACATGGAGATCAAAGTAGAATATTATAGCAAAATTCTAGAATAGCACGCAAATTCAAAATCACCAACCCTAAAACAAGTACCCTAAACCAAATTCTAAACTCACATTAAACCGCTATCGAATTTAAAATAGACTCAATCTAAACTATACATCCCTTGAATGTTCTTTACTCTATTTCAAATTAGGACACCTTTATTACTAAATTATACATTTCAAAAAAGTACATTAGGGTTTATTAGCTTTGAGATCATTAACTGCATTGGGCCATGACAAACAATGCATCCTCATAGAACCTAGCCACAACTCAATTACCAAACATGTAGCAAAGTACAAGGCAACACTCCTCCATCCTATCCAAATCTCCTACATTGGTAACTATAAATGACCATCAAAGATCAAGCATCCCCCACAAATCCAAACCAGCACTCCGTTCACCAAAGGCGTGGCAAGGAACGGAGCAATACTTGCCTAGATGGCCATGACAGTCAAGGCATCCTCCACAAATCTGGACCACACCTCGGTTTCTTGAAGGCGTAGCAAGGAACGGAGCAACATCCCCCCCCCATCCTATCCCACCTTCCTTTACATGAGTAACTCTAAATGACCATCAAAGACAAGGCACTCTCCACAGATCCAAACCAGCACTCCATTCACCAAATGCGTGGCAAAGAATGGGGCAACACCCGCCCAGATGGCCATGACGGACAAGGCATCCCCCACAGATCCAGACCACGTCTCGGGTTCTCAAAGGCGCAACAAAGAATGGGGCAACACCCCCTCCCATCCTATCCCTAAACCCAAAGAATAGCACATGTGCACCCTAAACTCTAAACCAAAGCAACACCTTTCCATGAACTCAAAAACAAACAAAAACAAGATTTTAAAAGAGGAAAAGCAACCATACCTCATGAAAAACGAGAATAGCCTGAGAAAGGCCCACTTATTTCAATGCTAGAGTTGGTAAAGCCGGCCCTAAGAACGGTTGCAAGAGACCATGCTGCAGCGTATTGATAAGCACAAAGTTGAAAGCCAGAGTAGGACCAAAACCCTAAACTCAAAGTTGTCTCTCTTCATTGCTCTTTCATGTCGTTGTGACTTGGAAGAACGATGAAGAGAGGCAATTGAAAGAAGAGTGGTGGAGAGAGACAACAAAGAGAAGAGTGGTGGAGAGAGATAACAGAGGGAAGAACGGTGGAGAGAGATAACAAAGAGAAGAGCAATGGAGAGAGATAACAAAGAGAAGAGCAATGAAGAGAGATAACCAAAAGAAGAGCAGTGGAGAGAGACAACAAAGAGAAGAGCAATGGAGAGAGATAACGGAGGGAAGAAAGCTGGAGAGAGATAACAAAGAGAAGAGCAATGAAGAGAGATAAATGAAAGGAGCGGTGGAGAGAGACAACAAAGAGAAGAGCGGTGGAGAGAGCCAACAGAGGAAAGAGCGGTGGAGAGAGACAACGGAGGGAAGAGTAATGGAGAGGGACAACAAAGGGAGACAATAGAGGGAAGATGGAACGGGAAGCAAACTAGGCTTTCTTAGAAAGGAGAGCAAATGGGGATTTCTAAGAAGTTTGTAGAGAGGCCGCTTGTTGGAATAGGTGACTCCAAACCCTAGTGCAGTGGCTTGTATGTGCATTCCTACTACAATTTCAATTCCAAATGGAAATCCAATTTCAGTTTCAATTCAAGTTTTAGTAGATTCCAATTCCAAATTTCAATTCAAATTATATTTCATTTCAATTTGTATTCCAACATCAATTTCAAATTCAATTCAATTCTTATATCATTTTGATTTGTATTCCAATCTCAAATCCAAACCCAAAATCCAATTTCAGTTTCAAATTCAATTCAAAATTCAATTCAATTCCAAGTTTGAATTTGCATTTCCATTTCAATTTCAATTTCAAATCCAATTTCAATTCTAATCCCAATTCCAATTCAATTTCAAATTCAATTGCATTTTCAATTCTAATTCAATTTCAATTCAAAATTCAGTTCAATTCCAATTTCAATTTCAAATTTCCATTTCCATGTCTCAATTCCAATTTCAAATTGAAATTCAAATGGCTTTTAATTTCAGTTTTCACAATTCAATTCATTTTCAATTCCAACTCCAATTTCAATATTATTCACTTCCAAATTCAATTCCAACTCATTTCCAATCTCAAATTTATTCAATTTTGAATTCAATTTTGATTTCAATTTCAACTCATATCCAATTCAATTCTGTTTGCTAATTTTAGTTCAATTTCAATTTCAAACCCAATTTTAACTCATATCCAATTCAATTATGTTCTCTAATTTCAATTTTAATTTCAAATCCAATTTCAATCTCAATTTATTATCCATTCATTATCAATTTCAATTCACTTTCAATATCAGCCCTAAATCCGGTTCCAATTCCAATTCCCATTTCAATTCCAATTCCAACCCCAATTTCAATTCCTATTCCATTTCACTATCAATTTCAATTTCAATTCATTTCCAATTTGAATTCTAGTTTCAATTTCAACTTCAAATCCAATTGTCCTTTACTTTCAATTTCAACATTTTTAATTTCCTCAATTAAATTTTAATTTTCTAAACTCAAATTCAATTTTAGTTTTTTCAATTCAATTCAAATTCAATTTTGAATTCAATTTCAATTTCAATTCCAATTTCAATTCCAATTTCAATTCCAATTTCAATTTCTATTTCAATTCCAACTCCATTCCAATATGAATTTCAGTTCAAATTATATTTTGACCCCAATTCCAATTTCATTTTCAATTTCAACATCAATTTCAATTCCAACCCAATTTAGATTTCAACTCTAATATTAATTTCATTCTCTAAACCCAATTTATATTTCAACTCAATTCTATTTTAGCTCAAGTTCCATTTCAATTCATTTTCCAAATCAAGTTTCATTTCAATTCCTATTTTAATTTCAATTCCAATTCCAATCCAATTTCAAGTCCAATTTCATGTTCAATTCAATCCCAACTTCAGTCCCAATTTCAATTCAAAGCTCAATTCCTCTTTCAATTATATTTTCAATTCCAAGCTCAAATCCAATGTCAATCTTAATTTCAATCCCAAATTCAATTTGAAGCTCAATTTCTCATTCAATTATAGTTTCAAAACCAAGCTCAATTCCAATGTCAATCCCAATTTCAAACCCAATTTTAATCCCAATTTTAATCCCAATTTCAATCCCAATTTCACTTCCAATCTCAATTACTATTTCAACTTGAGTTTCACCCTAAGCCCTAAATTATAAACCCATTTTCATTTTAACCCCAATTCCATTTCCAATTTCAATTTAACCTCAATTCCAATTTTAATTTCAATTCATTCCCAATTCCAAATTCAACTTCAATTTAATCTCAATTCCAATTTGAGTTTCAATTCACCCTCAATTCAAATTTCACATTCACCCTAAACCCCAACCCTATTTTCAATTTCAATTCAACTCCAATTCCAATTTCAAATTTAGCCCCTAAACTCAACTTTAATTTCAATTTCAATTCAACCCCAAATTCAATGCACTTCCAATTTGTATTCCAATTTTTACACTAAATTCCAGCCCCAATTTTAATTTCATTTTCATTTTCAAGTCAAACCCAATTCCAATTCCAAATTCAATTTCAATTCAATTGAATTCCAATACCAATTTTGATTCAATTCAATCCCAATCCCAATTCCAATTCCAATTCCAATTCCAATTCCAATTCCAATTTCAATTCAATTCAATCCTAAACCTTTTAACCCAATCCCAATTTCATTGCACCGTAAACTCCTAAAGCATGCAGTCCAAAGAACCCTACCCCCTACAAAACAAACATTGAATCTTAATCAAAATAACAATGGCAAAGAAAACCTAAGTGAGACCCAATTTATTATGTGTGTTGGTTTGGTGAATGTATCATTAGTGTACTTTCACAAGTAAAGAAACGGGTCCACAATGACTAAGTGACAATGACTGCAACGACTAAACAACAACTACAAAATGACTGTAAAATGATTGTATAGTCATGGTTTAGTCATTGTCACTTAGTCATTGTGGACCTGTTTTTTTACTTGTGTTTCTACCCAAAAGTAGAGTAGAGTACAAGTTTATCCAAAGCCCAAAAAGTAAAAGTAGAGTAGAGTACAAGTTTACCCAAAGCCTAAAAAGTAAAAGTAGAATAGAGTACAAGTTTGACTAGAGTGAAGTAAACCACAAAAGTAAAAGTAAATAAATGAAGAATGGATGTTCATTGGAAGGATGCAACATGGATTTAAAACCGCTAAAAACATGTTAAAATGGAATTTTTGTTGAATGAATGGTAAATGGATTTTCCCTTAAACCCTATCCCAAAATCCTTACATATGGTAAATGGAGTAATTCTAGACCTAGTTAGTCATGGTTAATAGGTTTATGAACTAGTGTTATTATAATAAACAATCGGAAAATGCTAATTAGAAGCCCGCTTATTGTACGACCTAAATCATTGCCAATCCCTTAAAAGAAAAGGAGTCACCATTTTTTCAAGATTTTGAAGCTTAGAAAATCAACCCCTAAAAAAATTCCAAGCTATAGCTCTAAACTATAAATTATAAAACAAAAACAACATCATGGTGCCAAAGGTAGCTCATAAATCCCTCACCAAAATGCTTAATCAATCTCCATTAGAAAAAAGAGTATATTGTTGCCCTAAACCCAAGTACCCTATAATTGAAGACCCCTAAACAACCCAATCTTCATGCTATGTGGACCCATATTAGTAGACCACAAAAGGCACCTTTAGGGTTCTTTAAGACAATCCCTTTCTTGTCCTAAATGTTTTTGGATTTTGTAAACCTTATTTTCCTAAAACTCATTCTTGCAATATTAGATTTTGATTACATGAAACTTTGGTTACAATCAACAAGCTCAAAGTGTAGTTACTGCACAAAAATCTCAAATGGCCATATTTCCAACACTAAAATTTAGAGTGTGGCATGAAAAGCCACCGGTCTTGAAACCAAAAAAAACCATGGTAAGAATGCCCTAGGAAAGGTGAAAAATGCAAAGAAGGTTACTTGCCATGTCAAAAAGGAAGATGGTAGGGACGGCAAGAGTACAGGGAATGTCAGGGTGAATTGTCAAAGCGTGCATTCTTTTGTATGTAGAGAAAAACTACATGCATTCACAAATCAAGGGTTACACAAATGTGACCTCTTTTGCAAAAAGGTGTGACCTTGTAATCCATGAATGCGGTGCATTCTTGTACCTTCAAACCCTATACCTAAACCTATATCTCTAAATAAGAGTAACTATTGGAAGTTTTGTACTTGCTACTAGATGGTTGGTATTGAACGTTGTCAGGAAGTTTGTAACCTCTGACCTTTGAAGCGCAAGATCTTGTGTAACCTGAACAACAAAGCCCCCATTCAAATTTAATAATTTACCCATCTACATTGCTATAGAGTGTATAGTTTATTATTTGTTTATAAGGTGACCTTAAACCCTTCTAAACCCAAGATAGCATTACTTGTACTTAGTTGAATGCTTTGACTCTATACCCAAGGGATGTAAGATATAATCTATGAACCTCAATGTAGGAGTATCTTGCATTGGTATCACGCAAGGAACTTTGTGCAAAGTTTAATGAATGAAGCACTCCAATTTTAGAAATACAAGCATTTGAAGTTTGCTTATGATTAAAATTTTATTAACATTAAAATGCCTAAACTTCAAGTCTATTATTATCCCCTTTTGTGGATGATTTGGCCCTTTATATACACTCATGAGAGATATGCCCAACACGTTGTCATTCAAGTCACTCCTATTTTCACAAGTTTCTACAATACTTGAAACAATCCCTTTATTGGCCTTCTCTAAACCACTCATTTTAAATATCTAAAGTTCTAAACCCTAAACCCCTCAATCTTGAAATTTCAATGGCGGATAAAAAATACTTATGGTAATTGACATGGGAAAAAAAGGTTTGTGTAATCCTTTGTTGCTATAGGGAATACTCAAAAGTGCAATGAATACTTTATTTGTTTTTTTTAGAGAAGTTATAGGAGAATGGCATGCCCTACTTGCCTTGTCATAAAAAAAACCCATGAATCACTAACCCCTTACCTTTAGACTAAAGTCAAAGAAAATATCACTTGTGGCCCTTATGTCATGTTGTTTTGAACTCTCCCTCTAAACCACCCTACACCCACGTTCACCCAATTTCTACCCTTTAATGTACCTGTTATTGGATGTGGTTAGATTTTTGAGGAATGCCTCCATCTCTAAACCACAAATGAAAATTATCTAAAACATTTCCTCTGAAGATAAATTTTAAACCTAATCAAATCAATTTCATTGAAACCCTCAAACATATTTTGAAAATGACAATAAATTTAGTAAGATCCCAAGGACTTGACTATTATTTTAGCCAAACAAAAAGTGGTGGAAGCATTTTTGTCTTGAACTATATTTTGAATAACGTTCCTAAAATGTGGTTGCAAATTCAACAAATAGTATGCAATATGATGTATTATTTTGAAAAACATCTTTATAACCTACCCCTAAATACTTGTTGTTTTTTCCAAATGTACCAAGCATCCTAAACCCTAAATTGTAAAATGAAATAGATAAAAATGCACCTTGTTTGCCTAACCCCACATGAAATCTTTGCGGTTATTGATAGATACACCCTAAATCCAAAAGAAATAGAGAAGAGACTAAATCATACAACAACCCTTCAAGGAACACAACAAGTTGAAACAACAAATGCCTAAACCTTGTATTCACAATATTTGCTAAATCCCCATAAATTCAACAAGCCTCACAAAATGCCCAAATACGTGAATTGAAATAGTCTTCAACAAAACATTCAATGGTTGAATATGCCCTAAAATATCTAAAACATCTATTTCTGAATTCCACAAGTAATGAAAATAGTAAAGGCATATCATAGCAACCCTAAATCCCTAAAATAAATTTAGTTTCATCCATTCAAATGCACACTTGTTAATATACACCTCAAGTTACTCATCCAAAAGTCTAATGCATGCTTATTAATCCCCATGACAAGTTATTCATGCAAAAGTCCCCTTAATCACTTAAACCCTAATCGCATTCATGGCTATAGGCCATTCATTGATTTGAATGCATACTTAATTGCATAGACCCTAAACTTCTCATTGCTATAGGTTTTTCTAGCCAATTGTGCAAACATATCAACTGAAGTGCACAAAAATTCCCCTAAATACATGCATATTCATCTCCATGAAAGCCTATTCATTGGAATGCAAGTGTTCTCACCCTAAACCCCATTTATTCTTCCAAATTTACATATATCCACCCAAATGCATAATCCAACACAAACATGTATAAACTCTTCACCAAGATCCAAACCCTTTATTTGAATGCAAAACTAATCGCCCACATGTATAATCTTAACCCAAAAAAAATACAATTATTCATCTCTATATATGATTATTTATCTACCCTAAATCTAAGAAACTTCATTTGTAAATCTACCTATCCATCCAACAACCCTCTATTCATCCAACTACACATTTATTCAACTCTACATTAATTCACCTTTTTAATAATTCACCCCTCTATTTTTTCATCCAACTTCCACTCATTCACCCTAAACCCTTATTCATACATATGTCCATTTATTCTACTATAAAGCCATCTATAAACCCAACAATGCTTCAGTCACCCCTAAACCCTAAACCCTAAACTAGTTTATTCATCTAACAGATCTTATTCATCCTTCAACCAATTTATTCATCTAGCAGCATGTTATTCATCCATACATCCATTTATTTATCGATACACTATCTGTTCATCCACACACTCCTATTCATCCAACAACATGTTATTCATCCATACTCCCATTTATTCATCCATACACCTTTTATTTGTCCATCACCCCATTTATTCATCTAGCAGCATGTTATGCACTCAACAATCCCTTATTTATCCATAAACTCAAGTATTCATCCATAAACACGTTTATTCATTCATACACACATTTATTCATCAGTACACCCCCATTTACTCATTTATACACCCATTTATTCATCCATACATCCATATATTCATCTAGCAGCCCGTTATTCATCTATACACATATGTATTCATCCAATAGCCTCTTATTCACCCATACATCCATTCATTCATCCATAAAATCATTTATTCATCCAACAACTATTTGTTCATCCATACACCCATTTGTTCATCCATACACTCCTTATACATCCATACTCCCCTTACTCATCTATACACTTCTTATTCATCCATACACCCATTTATTCATCCATATACCATGTATTCACCTATACACCCATTTATTCATCCATATATCCATTTATTCATCAAACTCTCACTTATTTTTTGAAATGCCCATTTATTCATCCACATACTTAATAATCTATCCTAAACCACTTATTAATCTAAACCTCCATTTCATACAACAAAACATAGTCAAATTTGTAACAATTGCAAACTACATAAAACTAATAAAGCATACCCTAACCGGAACAATTCTAAAATTCTACATCCTTCATGACTAGGTAAAACTAGGAAAAGTGTTGAAAACACATACCATAGTACTTGAACCAGGATAAGGTAACTGACAACAGTCAAAAATGAAGTGCTAGCAGTTAGAAGTCAAAACTCTGGTGTCAAACGTTAGGGAAGCAAGTCAGCCTGCGTTGAACTTGACGTGCATTCCTTTGCATCCAAACCAAAACTACGTGCATTTGCACAAGAGGCAACACACCCTTGTAACCCCCGTGTTAAAACGGTAACCTTGTACCTCCAAGATGCGCTGCATCCACGCTCCTCATTGCTGTAGTCCTTATTCATTCAACAGACTATTTATTCATCCAACACCCATTTATCCACCTAACAGACCCTTATTCATCCAACTACCCTTTTATTCATGCATAATCCCATTTGTTCATCTAACATCTTGTTATTCATTCCACAAGCCCCTTATTCATTCAACACCATGTTATTCTTCCATACATCCATTTATTCACCCAATAGTCTCTTATTCATCCATAAACATGCGCATTCATTCAACATCTCATTATTCATTCAACATCCCCTTGTTCATCCATATATCCATTAATTCATCCAAAGATCTTAAACCCATCCACCGGACTCTTATTCACCCAATAGACTCTTATTCATCCAATAGCCCCTTATTCATCCATTCACCCAATTATTCATCCAACTAGTTATTCATCCAACTAGTTATTCATCCAATAGCCCTTTATTCATCCATTCACCCAATTATTCATCTAACTACTTATTCATCCAATAGCCCTTTATTCATCCAACAACCAATTATTCATCCAATAGCCACTTATTCATCCATTCACCCATTTATTCATCCAACAGCTTGTTATTCATTCAATAGCCCTTTATTCATCCATACACCCATTTACTCATCCAACAGCCCCTTATTCACCTATACACCCATTTATTCATCCAACAGAGAGTTATTCATCCAGTAGCCCCGTATTCATTCATATACCCATTAATTCATCCAATAGTCTATTATTCATCCATCGGACCCTTATTCATTCCTAAACCCATTTATTCATCTAACAATCCCTTACTTATTCAGGTACACTCTTGATCATCCATGTACCCAAATATTCATCCATATGCTCATTTAATCATCCATGTAAACCCTTATTCATCCAACAATCTCCTTTTCATTTAATAACAATTTATTAATCCAAGAGTCCATTATTCATCCAACACCCTCTTATTCATCCATATACCTATTTATTCACCCTAATATCCATTTATTCATTCAACAGTCTATTATTTATTCATATGTCCATTTATTCATCCATTAGCCTCTTCTCCATCCATGTGCCCATTAATTCACCCAACAAACCACTTGTTCATCCCATAACCCTTTATTCATTCATACACCTATCTATCATATATACACCCATTTATCAATCCTAAACCCTTATTCATCCATATACCCAATTATTCATCCATATATCCCATTATTCATCCATATACCCAATCATTCATCCATATATCCCATTATTCATTCATATACCCAATTATTCATCCATATATCCCATTATTCATTCATATACCCAATTATTCATCCATATACCCATTAATCCATCTAGCATCATGTTATTCATCCATACACCCAATTCTCCACTCTAAACCCTTATTCATCCATAAATCCCATTATTCATCCGTATATCCATTTATTCATGCATACCCTCAAATTTTGTCCATACACCCATTGTTCATCCATACACCCATTTATTCATCCATACAATAAATTATGCATCCATACATAAATTTGTCAATCCACAAATAAATTTATTCATCCAAGTGCACAAGTTCAAATGTGGTCAAAATTGCAAATAAACATAGTCAAATTGGTAGCAATTCCAAACTGCATAAAACTAAAAAAGCATACAATTAACCGGAACAACTCTAAATCCTCATTGTTTAGGTAAAAAGCAAGAGTGGTGAAAACAACCCAAACTACTTGAACTGAGATAAGGTAACTGACAATAGTCAAAAATGAGGTGCCAATACTCAGAAGTCAGAACTCTGGTGTCAGATGTCTAGAAAGCAAGCGAGCCTATGCTAAACTTGACGTGCATTCCTTTGTATCTAGACCAAACTACGTGCATTCGCACGGGAGGCAACACACCGTTGTAACCCCCGTGTTAAAATGTTAACCCAGTACCTCCGAGATGCACTGCATCTACACTCATCATTGCTATAGGAGGCCAATTTGCAATGCAATCCTTGCCTATCGATGGTTATTTGGAGCATTTTAGCATTAGGGTGGAAGGCTTAGCAAGAGAAATTCATGGAAGGAACAAAATTTGGCCATCAGTTTGTATTCAAAGCGTGTTGACGTTTGCTCGCAATGCAATGGGATGGAGTGGCAAGCACATGCGGCAACAGTTGGCGGACGCAAAGGCTTGGAAGTAAGCAATTCAACAACAACAAGCTCAAGCAGCTACTCCGGAGTTCCAATATGATGGTTACCAGCAAGACCCCATCCCTATTCGTCATTTGGTAGTTGATTTTCTCAACCATGCTCGCTAGTTTCTTCATAGTAAGAAATGAGATCATACGTTAGAGCCACTAATGCTGCAAAAGAGGCATGACCATGTCTATTGG
Organism: Ulota crispa; assembly: GCA_963920765.1. Lineage (NCBI taxonomy): Eukaryota > Viridiplantae > Streptophyta > Bryopsida > Orthotrichales > Orthotrichaceae > Ulota > Ulota crispa. The sequence continues at coordinate 20,694,680 of OY987249.1, read as the reverse complement.
CTAAGGCAAGGAGTATATGAAGATTAGATTGGTGCAGCTCGTCATTTCATTGGGTTATTTGGAGCTGATTGGCATCAACATGTCCAACATAACAAACCAGCCCCAGTGCCTGAAGACATTGTACCAAACTTGGCACCAAAAAACATGGCACCAGCTCTAGCTCCTATTAACCTTGCTCCAAATGTACCCATTCCAAATGTAATTGACATTTCCTCTTCATCAGATTCTGCAAACATGCACTAGTTTCATAGGCGTACATTACATGTTATTTTACTCTAGATTGAATTACATTAGATAATTCACATACTTAGTTCTATTTCCATTCCTTGTTTTATTTTGTATTTACAGCCATGTGTCATTTATTCCATTATTATATGATATATGTTTTATTTCAATTTATATCCATTAAAGTTCATAATATTTTGACCTATCTCTTATCTTCTTAGTAACTATATATGTATGATATTTCAACACTTATAAAATACATAAATGATTGCAAACTATATAATTAATACTCAAATACTATTACATTCATCAAAACCATATAAAAAATCTATCTATAAACCCTCTAAATCTTAAAATCCCTAAACTCTAAAACCTTGCAATCTACATTTTTTTTAAGGTCAACGCTTTGTTTAAAGAGTCAATGCCTTATTTAAAAAGTCAACGCTTATATATCTTCCAAACTATGATATTGTATCCAAAACTAATTGCATCATTAGACTCGCAGCTACCAAAAATGGGGGGACAAGTCACTTCAAAACTTGATTCTAAAAAATTCATTTGGATAGGATATCCATGTAACCCTAAACCCTAAAACCCCTAAACCACGTCCTCCCGTCACTTCCAAACTTGTAAATTCACCCTTGAATATTCCCTTACACCTTCATACGCTCACATTTTCATACATTCGTTTCCAAACCCATGATTAAACCCTTGCACCCTCACATTCATTTCATACCCTAATTAAAAACCCTAAATCCCTCTACTCCAACACCCGTAAACCCTCACACTGTTATGCCGTTACACCCTCGTGCCGTCATACATTCACACGCTTAATTGTGTGCTCTTGTGCCCTTGATTAATACGCTATTCCGTTTTGCATTCCATTGCTTTCACTTTGTAATCCATCTAAGGTTATGTTGAGGTATGATATGCATCTCCAATGCCCTCTTGAATTTGTTAGTGTTGCATGTGGCAATTATATTTGAGTTTGGAGTTACTTATTTTTATTTTTTGTATGTGTTGACATTATTTTGTTGACTCTTGAATAATCTTGCAAAGACTAGAGAGTTTGTTTGCAAATATTTAGAAAATAGTTGCATATGTAGGAAATACACATTTTGCAACCTTGGGTAGTTTTCATTTTAAACTTTTTTTTTTCATTCAATTTTGTATCAGATTTTTGAAAGTTGTAATCATGAAGAATTGTCAACTAAGCACTAAAGTGAAGGCAACGATAATGGGCATGCACAAAACCGGTATGAAGATGGTGTGTATTGCAGAGGCATTAAATATGCCACCTACTCTTGTTTATAATATTGTGCAGAGAATGTAAGTTTTGTGGAATGGTAGTGTCACCAAAATCTATTGGAAGACCTTCTAAGTTGTTAACACAATACAAGAGACAGCTACAACAACTTATAACACAAAATCGCTGACTAACGCTTTCACAACTAGTAGCAGCATTGACGACAAAGGTTTTTTGAACCACAGTGAAGACATTAACTAAAAGTCTTGATTATTGAAATCAAAATGCAGCTCAAAAGTCACATCTTAATTGCAAGCACACAAAAAGAAGGTTACAATTTGCACAAGATCATAAACATTAGACAATTGCAGCTTGGCTCACGAATATTTGGACATGCGAATCATTGTTTGAAGTTGGAAAAAACTCACGTTGTATACTAGTATGGCATCGCACTCATGAATGCTATTTATCATATTGTTTAGCTCCAACATTCAAATCAGGCCACGTTGTTGTAATGATCTAGGACGGTTTTTTGGTTTTGATAAATGCCTAGTTGTTGTGCTACCTCCAAATAGATGCACAATTGTGGATTTTGTTGATATTGTTAAGAGGGTTGATTAAGTGGATTCTACTTCATGCATAATTGTCCTAATGACCTTATTTTGATGGAGGATGGTGCACCCATGCATTGTAATGTACCACTAAATCTTTGGAGACAATCTCATTCCATCAAAAAGTTACAAAGGCTTGTAAATTCACCAGATTTGAATCCTGTAGAAAAAATATGAAAATTTATAAAAGATGTTGTACAACATGAAGCCATGCCACGCTATAGGGAGGATTTAGTTGAAACCATTAAACAAGCATGGGAAAGCATGTCCATAGAGAATTTGGAAGTCCTCATTGCTAATATGCCATTTTGTATGAAGGCTGGAATTCAAGCTCAAGGTGGTAGCACTAGATGGTAGATACTATGTCATAAATAGCTATACCAATGTATGGTTTTGCAACTTTTTCATAAACAAGTTTGATTTTCTATAAATTAGACTCTAGTATCCTTTTTATAAAATTTATGGTTTTGAAGTAGGATAATTTTTGTACCTTCTATGGCATTTTGAAATTTTAGGAAACATGTTGATCATTGGTTGATCATGCTCAATTTTAGTTTCTACCTAACATTACTAACCGGTACTATATTAGTGAGCACAGCTACAATGCAAGTGCCTAGGAGTAGTTAGGCTTACTTTTTGACTGTTGCCCTGCTGTTTTGGTTGTTAAATTGCTTTTCTAGTTGTTTTGCAATTGTTCCATGGCTTAGTTGTATACCAGCCAGATGTTTGCAGCTATATATTTCAATTTTTCTACTAGTGTAATTCAATAATTGCTTTGCTGATTTGAATTGTTACAATGCTTTGACTTTGATTACCCATTTGATTATCAGGAATTTGTGAATCATGATTTATGATATGCAATAATTGCTGAATTGCACTGTACATTAAAACATCAATGTTATTGTTGATTTGGAACTTCTATTGTGGATTTAGCTTCTTGCATTTAGTTATTGTTTGCTAAGTTGCAGTATTGAATGAGTTGTTAGTTGTTACGGTGGAGGATTTAGCATTCTATGTCCTCCCATTGTTGGTTTAGTTGCAATGGTGAATGAGTTCTTATGGTGTGGAATATAGCTTTTTTTTTGTCTTTCTATTGTTCAATGAGTCAAGGTATGAAAAAAAAAAATCCCTTGCAAGGAAAAAAACTAATATGTCCAGAGATTGTCATGCCTTTTATAAGTTGAGGTATGAAATGAGTTGTTGATGTCATTATTGTAGGAAAAATCTATAAACAAGCAGTTTTTTTGTGCTTTTGCTTAATCATAATTTCATGATATGCTTGAATGTGTAGTTTGTGTCTAAGGTTATATTTTTTGATGTTCCAAAAATTTGTTTTATATATGCCCATTTTAAATGCAATATTTGCTACTTTGATATTTGGTGAAATGTGTATGTTTTGGAGGTAGTTATTAGCATTTTAGTTTGTTGTTGGTTCAAAGGTTAGGAGTTACAACTTGTGATTTTGTGTGTGAATTTCTATGCTTGGATGTGGTTCTTTGGTCTTGTAAATTATTATATTTCTATTTTGTGTGAAGTTTTGTGCTTAGCCCTTACAAAGTGACGGTTTAGTTTAGAATTTGCAATATTAATCTATTAATTGGTATAGAATTCTATATCTGTGTTTTCCATAGCGTTATTGCTATTCTAGGAGTTCTTGTTTTACAATTTTTTTCAATTCTTTTTTATGTTGTTTGGTTTAAGAATTGGTATGTCAAATTGGAAGGGGGAGGGAGATGAG